>JADRCH010000079.1:1359986-1411242 GCA_019843965.1 Rhynchomys soricoides | reverse complement strand
GGGGGGGGGAGGAAGAAGAGTGCGTGGGAGCAGGCGCATGCGCGGTGCAGGGCTGGCTGCTGCGCCTGGGATTGCGGGGGCGGACGCTCAGGAGAGATGGGGCGACTGGGGCGGGGCGGGGCGGGGCGCGGGTGGGGGGGGGAGCGGCGGGAGTGTGGAGGGGGCGTGTCGCGGAGAGCGGGGAGAAGACGGGAGCAGGTGGCAGGGGGAGATGAATGAACAGTCTCATCTGTATTCCTTGCAGGGATAAACGGTGTGGAGATGGGAGGGGGACACGGTCTGTGGGGACTGAGGGTCTCTGGGAGAACAGAATGAAGGGGTAGGGCCAGCCAAATGTGCCATCTGCTTCGAGGGTGTCCTCTTGGCTTGAGACTCTTATCTCCCTCCACCCAGCCGAGATTCTGATGCTGTCAGTCCCCCAGATAGGGGATCTCCCGAGACCCACGAGACAAATAGCCTTGTTCTGGCAGGTGGCCTCTTCGGGTTACTGGAATCCCCTTCCCACACCAGCTGAGGAGTCCTCTCGGGGTCTAGCTATTGGATCTGCCCACTCACCTGGCATCGCAAGCTGGGGATGGGTTCTGCTAAGGCCATCTGTTCTGAGGGCACAGAGTCACTGTGTTCTTCGGATTCCTGGGATGAGATTGTAAGAAGGTGAGCCTTGTGATCCCCCCCCCCCAAAAAAAAACCCACAAAAAACACTCAAAATGTAGTGCTAGTCTTGGCCCTGGGTGACCTTGGACCAATCGCTTCTCTTTTGCCCTGTTTCCTCCTCTTCAATAAGGAGTTTGAATTGATGGTCTTCAAGGAAACTCCCCGCTGGGATTCAGGGTGTGGTCAGAGGAAAGGGGGAGTGAGTGGGGAACATCAGAGAAGAACCTGGGCATCGAATCAGGATGATATTCTCCAGCCCCTACCCTCCTTTGGGAATAGCTGGGGAACATCCCAAGGAAAGATGGGGCACTCGGGAAGTCGTCGTGGGAAGAGAAGAATTAGGTTCTAGGCCAGAGGCCATGCACAATGACAATGTCTTGGGTGTTTGTAAGCCAAAGCCCCAATCCTGTCCTTGTCCTTTCTTTCTACAGGGGTTAGAGAACTTACTGTCTTGTCCATGGTGACCACTGCTTGTGAACTTGAAGTTGGTCTTCAGATCCTACCCCACTCCCTGTTTCCCGCTGTACCACCAGGGTGCTCTAGGAGTAGGGCTGGTTAGGATGCCCCAGTCTATGCTCTTTTTCTCTTTGGATTCCATCTATGAAGTCCAGTGTCATGGAGTCCCAGAGGGTGAGAGCAGGAGACAGCAAGATCTATCTGTCCAGGAAACCTCAGCTCAGTCTTCTGGGAAACTCTCAATCTAACTGACCGACCCTCAAAGACCAGAGAAGGAAGTGTGAAGGCCATGGTGAGTGTGTATGTGTGTATGTGTGTGTGTGTGCGCTTGAACAAAGAATTCCTGATTATTAAGTAAAAAATGAGATTAGGGACCCCTGAGGGAAAAAGGAAGGGGAACAGCAGGGCACCTCAAAGAATGGGAAATCTAATGAGACACATTGATCCCTGGGCCAACTACTTGTCCTCTCCCTGGCCAACAGATGAGGGAGTGTCTAGCTGTCCCCTAGTCATCATCTCCATCAGAGCTGCTATCTCCCTGGAAGCTGCTGGGCCAGATGGAACCAAAAGCATCTAAAAGGTAAGGTCCAAGGTTGGAGGCCTCATAGGCACTGGTGTGCAAGAAAAAGATGGAGTCAGGGCTGGGGCAGGAACTGGGCAGAGAGGATGGCAAGAGTACAAGACTCTGATCAAGGAAGCTGCAAGGAAGGGGCTTCTGGGTGGTCAGTAAACTGCCTTGGGGATAGTTTTGAAGAGCATATATTTCAGTTTGGAGTGAGAGTGGGGAACAACGAGCTACGACCTCTTGCTACTGCTGAGGACTTAGCATTCAGACCAGCTAAAATTAAGAAGAAATCTGTGCAGGCTTTGGGAGGGTTGTGTAATCAGCCACATCCTGGTTACGATGCTTCAGACACAGTCCTCCACCTGTCTGCACAGATGTGAGTGAACTGCAGATGTGTGTGCTCATATGCATGCACAGTATGTCCTTCCAGTAACCCATGTGCAAACACATGTGTATACAGATAGATGCCGAGCTTTCTGCTGAGAAAACCTCCATAACGGCAAACAAACCCTCCGCTGTCTACAAGGTGTTTCTAAAAGGGCTACATTCCTAAGTCTATGTTATGAGCTAACATCCTTCTTTTGCATTGTATGTCAAATTATAAAACTTTGTCTCCAACTTGACTAGTTGCTCCTGCAAAAGGCTGGGCCTTATTCCTTCTGCACCTCCAGAGACATCTCCAGAGACTGCGACTTGATAGACGTCCCATGAATGTTTAAGTGACTGAATGAAACAGTGGCCTTAGAGTAACCACAAGTAGGGTTAGGGAGAGAGCTCAGTCGGTAGCAAGCTTGCCTAACAGGCATGAAGCTCTGTGCTCTATACCCAGCACTGCATACACCAGGCATGATCGTGCACACCTGTAATCCCAGCCCTTGGGAGGGAGAGGCAGGAAGATCAAAAGTTCAAAGTCCTTCTCCACTATGTTTGAGGCCAACCCAGGGTACATGAGACCCTGTCTTACAAAATAGAAGTGAAAAGGAAACAAAAGTCTCTTGAATGTAGTTCTCTAAAGCTATGTTGTTGTTGCTGCTGCTGCTGCTGCCTTCAGTTTTTTTGATGAGCGGTGGTTTTTGTTTTGTTTTGTTTTCCCCTGAATATGTGGTTGTTTATTAGAGAATATTGATACAAATGCACCAGTGTGTCCAGTATGCAGGTGAGTGGACAGGGGACTTTGGTATGCATGTCTGTGGTGAGATGAGTAAGCCAGCCTGTGGAAGCTGTCGGCAGGAGCCTGAGTGATTGATCTCCACATTGTGAGCTGCAGTGGGAGTGATGGCTAAAGATACCTCCAGATAGAGACCCGAGCAACTGGCTTTAAGGAGCATGAGCTGAAGATGCAGAGTGAGCTTGTGTGTCGGAGGGCAAGAGTGAGCAAGCATGCAGATCGGAGGCTGGCTAACTTTGTGAGCCATTCCCACAAGGCAAGCTCAAATAACCGCCTTCTTCCACCTACCCACAGGATGTACATCAAAGGGATTCAGCCCTTCCCACTCCTACCCCTCCCTCAGAACCTCATGAAGTTCCTGGCTTTCCTGAGTCTGTTGACCCTGGTGCTGCAGGAGGCAGGGACAGCTTCTCTCCTAGGGGAGAGAGAAAGAGAAGAGCAGAGCCCTGAGGAAGGTGACACTTATGAGTCCCTGCATGTGGGGAACTATACCCTGAGCCTTGAGGACTACAGCGAAGTCATTGACCTGAGCAGCTATGAGGAGCTTGCAGACTATGGGGACCAGATCCCTGAGGTGAGAGAAGAAAGATAATTTGGAATCCCTGAAAGAAATGGGATTAGGAGCCAGATCCCTTTCCACCTATAAGGCCCTCACACTTCTGCTAAGTGATGTAAATTTGTGTGTGTGTGTGTACATGTTCCGGAAAGCCAGAGGACAGACAGCCTTAGGTGTTTCTCTGGAGCTGTCCATCTCATTTTGTTTAAGGCAGTGTCTCATATTGGCCTGGAGCTTGTCAAGTTAAGCTAGGCTGGATGGCCAGCAAGCTTCCCTATCTCTGAGATTATGAGCTTTAATCAAAGATCATGGCAAAACAAACTACAGAGAGTTCTGGGGATCAAACTCATGCCTTCTTCTCGAAAGGCTTTACAACAGTGCTATCTTCCCAGGCATCAGGTACAAATTCTTATCTGTCCTTAGGAACTTGTCACTTACAGGCCACTAAGAGAGAGGACACTAACCACTGGTGTCTTAGCCATGTGGCACACTTAGTAGGACCAATCCCAGAAAAAGTCCTCATGGGGTCCTTCCCATGAGCCATGTACAGCATGGTCCATGAGCCCAGAATCCTCTGCCCTTTTGTAATGTGACCAGGGTCTGGGTAGAGAAAGAGAATAGTGCCAATATGAACATCGGAGAGGAAGGGAATGAACAACAGCCTGGATGATCCAGAGATCCGGACTTCAGCTCTGTGTTGGGACCTTCTGAGCCCCCGACCCTCACCCTTTCCTCACTTGACCTCAGTGCCCTCATTTGTGTATGGACACACTAGATGCTGTGCTTGCTAAGGTCCCTTCCGTGCTCCATCTTTTTTTCTCCATCCCTCTACTAGCTCCTCTCCATGAGTTTGAATTTGGTCACTGAGGTTTCCAGGGGCCACAGTTAAGTCCTTCTCAGACACAGACTGGTCTGTGGTGTGCTTTGTGCTGTGTTTCCAGGCTAAAGTAAGCAATCCGACTCTTCCAATAAGAACTAGTCCCACTAGCACTGTGGCTCCAAGGACATTGTCATCACACCTCACAATGGCAGGACCTACCACCACTGGCTTACTCAACTCTCAGAGAAGTCATGGTAAGTGTGTGTAATCAGAAGGTCACAGTATTCATACGTCACAGGCCAAAAAACCCGAAGGTAGCACCAGGCCAGGGAGTCCTGGGTCTGTGTTGGTTGGTCTCTGCTGGCAGGAAAAGAAGGGGAGGTTGTCATGGCAAAACCAAGCACCACCAATGTAAAGGGGAGTGGCTGGCTGTCCCTGATACTTTTGTTTAAATATTGTGCACAAATTGAGTGGGATGCAAAGCAAGCAAGAACTCCTACACCCTAGCAAAGCCACCCTTCCTTAATCAACAGCATCACTTGGGGAGCAGTTTGAGTGGTAATTAGATTAGAGATGATTAAAAGCCTGGAGAGGAGAATAAGTAACTGGCTGTCACTTGGCATGGGAGCAAATGAAGCAGAGACACTGGCTTCAATCTCAAATTCACCTTGGTTAGCAACCCTCCACCCTTCCTCCAGTGCCTTCCTGAGGCCTGGGGTGCAGTTTCCCTGACTCTGATCAAAACCTGGGACATAGGAGGAATGAAGCTTATTCTGGACTGGCTGGTACTCGGTATCCTGTTCTCCTCTAGGATATTTGCCAGCATGGACCTGGGATACCGAGATGAGGACATGCACTGGAAGTCCATTCTCACAGCTACAATCTCAGACTTGAAGAGACTGTAAAGGGTCTCAGCAGGACCTGCCTTTCTTAGCCTTGGGAGAAAAAGGGCCAGAGCCTCTGTCCCCTACCCTTGCTGGTCCCTCTTGCTGCTTCATTTCTGGGCTGTGGACTTTCTTCTAGTGCCTCCCTCTCAGTAAGCTCTGAGATCTTGTGATAGTAAGAAACACTAACATTGGTCAGCTGTCTGAATTTCTTGACCACTGGGTGCAGAAAGAGCACCAGGGACAGAGAAGAGGCAAGGGCTGAACTCTAGAGTAAAATCAGGATACTGATGATATCCCAAGAGGAAACAGATGCTAAGCAGGCACAGTTCAGTCTATCTTAGCTCTGCTCTGCTTCCTGAATCTACATAGAACATGGTCAATTCCTCTTCCTAAGACAGAGGCAGCAACCACTGACCACTACATATAATTCTGGCTGTTTCCATCCACACTGTACCTTTTGATACTAGAGAAGGGACCTCCAGAAAACAGACAAACAGAGGTCCTAGAAAGAGCCACATAAACTCAGAACTTACAGAAGATCAGGATCTGATGAAAGTACCAATGAGCCTTGCATTGAGTGGTAGTTAGGTAGTCCTCTTTTAAGTCAGGGCTAAGTGACAGACTGAAAGCAACTGTGAGTAATGTCTGGGTACATTGTGCTGGGTACTTCCAGGGGGTGAGGTGTGGAGAAAAAAAATAAGCAATCTAAAAGCCACAGGTGCCCATGGCTTAGACATTCACTGAAGCAAAGATCACAGAAGCTTGAAGAGAGTCTGTCCAGAGATGTCCCTCTGTTCTGTCTTCTACTTGGCCAGGCCTGCCTACCTGCCTGGTCTGTGTGTGCCTTGGCTCTTCTGTGTACTGTGATGATGCAGACCTGGAGAACATTCCTCCTCTTCCCCAGATGACCACCTACCTGTACGCTCGCTTCAACCACATCAACCACATCCAGGCTGGAGACTTCAAAGGGCTGAGTGAGTTATGCTTCAAGACACGGTGATGGCAAGGCAGAGAGAACTGACAGTACAGACAGGAGCTTCCGGATGTCAAAGGGACAGAGGCCCCAATCCTTCCAGTTCCTTTCCTTTAAGATTTTAGAATGGCAGAAGTAGCCAGTTCTTCTCATGAAGGATCTGGGGCACAGGAAAAGGAAGATATGTTCAAGACAACATTTCCAAAATGTCCCAGCATTGTTGGTATCTGGACTAGAACCCCCCCCCTTGGCCTCCCAATGTCAGCCTCTGGGCTAGACTCCCCTAAGCCTCTTCTCTATGGTCCTGATGCCTTTCAAGAGCTTTTTGTTATTTCTTTGTTTTGCTCCTTCCTACCATATTCTCTGAGGTGAGAGGCAGGCGCTTGCCTCCAGCTTCTACCTCAAACTGCCAATAGCCTTTTGGGTCCTCAGTGTCCTCCATGTAGAGTAAGTTGTACAGGAGGTGGGGGGAATGGGGAGATGCAGCAATTCCTGAACTTGTTCATTATTGTCCTTGCAGGTAGGAGTGGGAGTTGGGGGTGGGGACGACTCTTTTAAGGTAGATCAACTAATATAGAGCCAAAGCTCTCCAGAAGGCTATCAAGGAATGCCATGGTTTTTAAAGGAGACCTGATTTGGCCTTGTTTCTTGTGGTCTGGCCTTGGTGCAGGAGGAGAGCTAGTTAGAACTCCCTTGAAAAGAATGGGTCATGTTATAGAGGCGAGCAAAGCCCACATGGGGCCAGGAGGGATGTGTGCTCCAGTTTCTCCCTGTGTTCTCCCCCATCAGCAAAACTGAAGAGGATCGACCTCTCCGGCAACTCCATCTCCTCCATCCACAACGATGCCCTCCGCCTGCTGCCTGCCCTGCAGGATCTGATCCTTCCAGAAAACCAGCTGGCAGCCCTGCCTGTGCTGCCCAGTGGCATTGAGTTCCTGGATGTCCGCCTGAATCGGCTGCAGAGCTCTGGGATACAGCCTGAGGCTTTCGTGGTGAGTCAGGACGTCAGTCCACCGTACAAAGTGCACACTACCCATGTACCCTGACCTCTCAGCTGTTCATACTCAACTCTTGTCTAGAGCCAAAAATCAATTCCATTTTTTTCTTCTTTTTCCACGTATGGCTTATTAAACATTCTCTAGAAAAGGGTGTTTGACATCATGCCATCTTGGTAGCGTCTGCACCCTCTACAGTTAGGAAACCCGGTGCTATCAGGCCTCAGGATCCTGTTGGTGGGTACAGAACACCAGAAGCCAATGCCAGCAACTCCCCCTCCCTTCTGGGAGGACGCTGCCCTAATGTTGGCCTTTACAAATCTGTTTCTCTTTGTACCAGCACCCCAGACCATTCTGACCTTGAAAATTCCAGTTTTTCTGTGGAGCTCATTCTGACTCCAACTCCTACGAACTATCTTAATGGTTTTGAAATCTCCCACTAAATTGCCAGTGTCTCTCTATGGTCAGATTCACAAGAGACAGAATTTGATGGGTGTCTTAGGGTTTCTATTGTTGTGAAGAGATACCGTGACCACAGCAACTCTTACGAGAGAGAATATTTAATTGGGACTGGATTACAGTTCAGAGGTTTAGTCCATTAGTGTTATGGTAAGAAGCATGGTGGCATGCAGGGAGACATGGTGTTGGTTTCTAAAACCAACCTCAAAGCCCACGGTGACATACTTCCTCTAACAAGGCCACACCTTGTTCCTAATAGCATCATTCTCTCTGGGCCTGTGCAGGCCATTTTTATTCAAACCACCACATCGGGTTACTGGCCGGATGCGATAGAAAGAGTTAAGTCATAATTTGACACAAATTATATGATCCTATAGAGCTACCCACAGAACATGGCTGACCAGATCCCAGGATATCCCCCACTGAAGACAATGGGAGAACAGACAAGACTGAAATGTCCCAATGTGCTGGCTGCAGCACCTGGGAAGGTCGTTCAAAGACCAGTTGCTCGTGTGCAGCCTCTCTGTCTCTTTCAAGTGCAGTCAAACCATGAGACCACATTTCTATCACTACTGGAGTACATGCATGGTGGTGGCCCCCTAAGATAGAGTCATCTAGTAACTTTGTAGCCTCTTGGTTTGTGTAAGTAATTTCACGATGACACATTTCTCAGAATGCAACCCTGTCCTTAAGCAATGCTCAATTGTGCAGGCTTATTTTTGCAAGCATATTCATACTTAGAAGCAACACACACACACACACACACACACACACACAACTTGTTATGTAGTCCAGGATGCTCTCAAACTCATTCTTCTCCTACCTCAGCTCCCTGAGTACAGAAATAACAGTGCATCATGCATCATCACCATGCTCACCAAGAGCTGTGTGCTCCCTCAGCCACTGCTCTTCTTCACAAAATCATCCTCTCTCCCTGTCTCCTGTGTGCTATGGGCCTACAGAGGGCACAGAGAACAGGATCTGTGCCCCTGGTGAGTGGGTTGCAAAACCTGCACGCATTATTTTTCTCGGCTGTGCAGGAAGTACTGGGATTGTCCACTCAGGGAGTTCTCTGCCTTTTCCAGCTCTCGAAACATCAACCGCTTCCATATTAGGAGGTGTTTCTCTGCCTTCACTCAGCCCTATTTTCTTGGCCCAGAAAAGGCAGGGGCTTTGCATCCCAAGGACCTGAGCTTGCTGACTGAGTCACTTCTGATCTTGTTTCTTGTCTACAAAACGAGGGTGATGAGGCCCACTTGACACAGCCACTGCAGGACTGAACACAGCATTTGCACAGATCACAGGATGGCTAAATGTAGGTAGTGAGTGCTCTGGGTAGAGATAGTTTGTTCCTCACTGTTCTCTGAGCCCCTGCAGGTTGATCTCATCCCCATGTTCTTCTCAGATCAGCCCTTCCTGATCCTGACAGTGCTGTTCTCATGCTCCGTGTGCCTGTGTGCCTCGGGTTCTGTTCTGCCATGCTGGCGCCCTTTGAGCATGCTCTCCCTAGCCATGCTGAGTGAAGCATTTGGGAGACTTTTCACCGGTGAACTTGAGACTGGGCTGAAATGTCCCATGGTCCTTCTTTCTACCTGATCCTGGCTTAGTCTGCTCCTCCCAGCCAGCTCTAACCTCCTTTATGTTCCCCAGCTGACAGCACTAGCTGACAGCAGCTTTCCTTAGGCATCCAAATGAAGTTAGGATCTGCAAGCTCCTTAAAGAGCCAGCATCCTTAGCTGGGCTTGGTGGTGTAAGACTCAGAAAGATGAAGTAGAGGACCACAAGACTGAGGCCAGCCTGGGATATATAGAGAATTCCAGGTCAGCCTGAGGTACAAAGTCAGATTCTGGAGAAGGAAGGGAGGCAGAGACACAGAGACACTGACAGACACAGAGACAGACGCAGAGATAGACAAACAGTAAGAGACAACTGCACCCCACAAATGGGACCACCTGATGCTGGCCTGCTGGGGCACTTCTTCATGCCAAGAGCCTGACATGACCCACTGAGCTCCCATTCTTTGTGTCCCCATAGGCGCTGGAGAAGCTGCAGTTTCTTTACCTGGCAGACAACTTGCTGGATTCCATCCCTGGGCCTTTACCCCTCAGCCTGCGCTCCCTGCACCTTCAGGTAAGGAGCCTTGATCAGACCAAGGGCAAAAATAGTGTGCAGGGTGGAAGGCAGGTAACAGGGGAATTCAGGACGTGGCCATAGAAATGATGCTTCCCACTCGTTTTTAAAACATCACTTTCCCTTACCCGTTGGTATTTCATCTGCTTTAGTGGCCTCGATTTGCCTACTTGCTGTCTCTTCCCATCCCGTTATGGCCTCCCCCCTCCCCCTCTTTCTCTTCTTACCTTTTCTAATTTCTTCACTCTCTCTTCACTCTCCACAAGTGTCCTCTTCTCTTACGCTGTGTGGCCTCAGCTCTACCTACAGTAGCTTCTTCAGCTCCACAGGAAGCTGTGAGCCTTCACTGTGTGCCATTCCTTCCAGAATAACATGATCGAGACCATGGAAAGTGACACCTTCTGTGACACCAGGGAACACAGACACGAGAGGCGGCAGCTAGAAGACATCCGTCTGGACGGGAACCCCATCAATCTGAGTCTTTTCCCAGAGGCCTATTTTTGCCTGCCACGGCTCCCTGTGGGCCGCTTCTCCTAGCTGCCACAGGTCATCTCTTCCCAGACAGTGCTCAGAGGCTCACTGAGGGAGCACTGTCTCCCTGCACCTAAGAAGTGATCTGTGGCCCAAGTTCCAGGCAGCCTTTAAGCCACAGTTACAGAATCTCACACCACACACACACACACACACACACACACACACAGAGAGAGAGAAAGGGGGGGGGAGAGATCCCTCCTCTTTCCCTACACCTTACGGTTCCTGGCTCAGAGAACATACACCATAGAGATCTTCTCCACCTTCTCTATACCCATCTTCCCAAGCAGAATTCCAGGAGAACCATGAAAGAAAGGGGAGGAAGAGGAGGCAGCAGAGGGACAGAAGCTAGGGTGGAGGAGAGGGAGGAAGAGGAAGAAGAATCATCAGTGTGTTAAAGCCTGGTCTTTCTGACTGGTATGCTGACAAGACTGATAATTACATTTTCCAGAATTTTGCAGTTCAGTTGTTAAACACAGCCATTATGAAAAATTAAATTATATAACCTTGCAGTTAAATATTTTATACTGAAAACAACCGGAATGAACTCTCAAAACTTGCCACTTCCCCATGATTTTGCCCTATCCAGAAGTTATTTATGTGCATGGGAGCTTCATGGTAGACATTCCATACAATGGTGTGCTACAAGACCATCTCCCCAGATCATTTGGTGGTCTCCTGTTGGGGTTTGAAACTGGCCGTGTTGAGGTCTGAAACTGGCCGTGTTGGGACATTCACAGCATGGAAATCTATAAATGCTGTAAACGTGTGTGTGTGTGTGTGTGTGTGTGTGTGTGTGTGTGTGAGAGAGAGAGAGAGAGACAGAGAGACAGAGACAGAGACAGAGAATGTGTGTGTGTATAAGAGAGAGTCTCTTACTCTTTGTGGTGTGTGTGTGTGTGTGTGTGTGTGTATAGCCAGATCTTAAAAGGCTTGCCAGCACACCAATAAGGACAAAGAAATATGTTAAAACTGGTCCGCCCTGACCGTACACTACTCTGAAGGGTGACTACGGTCCCTAAGGTATGGTCCTTCATTTCTTGCATTTCCTAGCAATGGGAAAATAGTCTCCTGTTCCATTTGAAAGGACCCATCCAGAGGGAGGGAACTGGCCTGACTTCTCACCTGCAAGTCCTCTGGCTAGCACTCACCTCTTCCTGGCTCCTGCCTCAGACTCCTGGTTTCTGGCCACTGAGCTCCTGCATGTGCAACCAGCAGAGGGCAGCCTTGTGCAAAGATAACTAAATAGAGCTACTACCTCCAGCTTTGGGTCCTGGGCAGGGCCTGAGGTGCTGAGAGAGTAGAAAGAAGCAGCAACCGGTATCTAGTCAGCTTCTCCATTGAGTGGAGAGAGGAGAGAGATAACCAACCTTCCTGGAGCCTTTTTTAAAAATTATTTTTAAAGGATAGAGTCTTGCTATGTATCCCAGCCTGGCCCTGAATTTATCATCCTCCTGCCTCAGCCTCCCCACTGCTGGGATTACAAGCATGTACCACCTTGCCCAGCTACCAGTTTATAAGTGGGGGGTGTGACTGATGGCACTGAGCCCCAGTTGTTGCCTCCTAAGTGTTGGGTGAGGCATGGAAACGCCTTGTCTCACTCAGCAGGATCTTTTTTTTTTTTTTTTTTTTTTTTTTGGTTTTTCGAGACAGGGTTTCTCTATGTAGCCCTGGCTATCCTGGAACTCTCTGTAGACCAGGCTGGCCTCGAACTCAGAAATCCGCCTGCCTCTGCCTCCCAGGTGCTGGGATTAAAGGCATGAGCAACCACTGGTCGGCTACTCAGCAGGATCTTATACTGCTCCTGTCTGCCTCTTGCCTGAGACAGTGTTCCTGGTGATAAGATGGTTGGGTGTGCAGCAGAAACTTCTCTTCCCTGGTGGAGCTTAAGATCTAGTAGAGAAAGTAAATCATCACTAGGTCACCTACACTATTCCACTGAGAAGTGCTACAAAGGTGATTACCGAATGCGACAGGAGCTGGCAAGAGGAGACTGTGTCTCAGAGTCTGGGAGACCTTTGCAGGGCTAAGCATTTAAGCTGAAACCAAAATGGAGTGGGAACCAGTCAAGCCATGAATTGTCAAGGCAACCATCCCAGGTGGTCTTCAAGCCTGAAGGGAGAGGTGCTTATGGTGGCCCACATGGGAGGGAAGCCATTTATCTGCCTTTCCTTACCCCTGGGTAGCACCTCACCAAGCACTTTGGATGCTTACTACAACCCCGTGAGCAGGCATGTCAGGGATGATTGGTCCCATTCCTCAGATGGAGAAATTGAATCCTGAAGAAGGTAAATCAATTGCCCATCTCCCATGGTTACTGACGTTAGGACCAAGACTCTTCATACTGGCTCCGGAATGATAAGGGGAAATACTGAGAGGTGCCCTCATACCCTGGCTAAGGCTTCTTTCCTAGAGGCCTAGGTCCCAGCACACCTCACCCTGGGAGAGGTCTGAAGGCCAAGAGCTCTCCTTAGAGACACTAAAGCTCTCACTGGTTCCCAAGGAGTTTGCTACAACAGATATCCCCGTCCTCTTCTCTCTCTAGTGTGTGTGTGTGTGTATGTGTGTGTGTGTGTGTGTGTGTCCATGGGCACATATGCATGTGTGTTTGCCTCTTGTATGCATGTGTTCCTGTGTGTGCACATGGGTGAAGTATGTACAAATACGTATGCATGTGGGTACATGCATGCATGGGTATTCATGAAGGTCAGATGATATCTGGTATTTTTTCTTAGCTGCTCTCCTTATTTTTTGAGCTAGGTTCTTTCACTGAACTTGGAACTCGCCAGTTTGATTAGACTGGCTGGCTAGAAAATTCCAGGGATCCTCCTGCCTCCCTCACTGGACCCCAGCATCAGAAATACAGGTGCATGCCCCACCCACTGCCAAACCTGGCTTTAAAAAGATGATTTGTGTATGTGGGTATTTTGACTGCACATATGTCTGTGCAGCATGTGTGAGCCTGGCGCCCATGGAGTTCACAAAAGAGTGTTGGATCCCCTGGGACTGGAGTTACAGTTGTAAGCTGCTATGTGGGCTCTGGGAATCAAACCCAAGTCCTCTTTTTAAAATTTATTTTTTAAAGGTTTAGTTATATGAGTATAAAGATTTAGGTACATAAGTACACTGTAGCTGTCTTCAGACACACCAGAAGAAGGCATCAGATCCCATTACAGATGGTTGTGAGCCACCAAGTGGGTGCTAGGAATTGAACACAGGACCTCTGGAAGAACAGTCGGTGCTCTTAACCACTGAGCCATCTCTCCAGCCCCAACCCAAGTCCTCTTGAAGAACAGCCAGTGCTCTTAACCACCAGGCCATCTCTCCAGCCTGAGCTACTCTTTTCCCCTCATGAGTGCTGAGGATATGAACTCGGGTCTTCAGGCTTTATACACCGAGTACTTTACTGAGCCCTCTCCCAGCTTCTGACCCCTGTTCTTCCTTTGCATATCCCCTGACCTCTTCCAGTCCTGCACCAATGCACATGCCGTATCTCCCTTCCTTTACTGGATTTTGAAAAGGCTTAGATGTCCAACAGCTGAAGTTTGAAGATCCTAGCTCTAAGAAACCATGCATTGAAGAAACCCACTAATAAAAGATATTTGTATATATAATAGAGCATATATATGTATATACATACATATACATATTTGTATACATATACACATATATAAATGTTTTCAAGCACTATGGTTCCTGTGTGCCGAAGCCACAACACACGTAGGTGCCTACACATCTGTGATGAATTTGTGCTGACAGAAAATCCTCTAGCCACTGTTGTTCTATAAGAGGAGAGTGCTGGTACTTCCTGGGCTCTGGAGTTTGCTACTTGGTGCCATGGACACCTTAATCACCTCACATACTTAATCCCAAAGGTAGTACTGGATAAGAGGAAAGCTCATCTCCTTGCTGCATATGTGGAAACAGGCCTCTGAAAGAAAGTAGCCCACACTCAAACTGCAAAAAATGATCCAATCAAATATCAAATCCTCGTCCAAGCCCAGCTCTTACTTCACACTCTTGAACAATCTTTATGGTCAAGTGCAGGTCAAGCAGGCAAACTCTTCCCTCCCCACCCCCCCAGGCCATCCATGCATGGGATAGGATTTCCCCAAGGCCACACCTCTGCAGTTGTCTCCTGACTAATCCCCTAGTTTTGGCTAGGGAAGCCCGGAAAACAAAAAGAATGCCCTTGTTGGCTCAGTGAAGGCAGTTTAAGTAGAACATCTGTCCCTCTATTGCAGGGAAGGTAGGAGGGATCAACTTGCTTCCAGCAGCTGTTATGCCTTTGTCTTACATGAAGTAGCTAAGCTAGGGTTGTCAGGACCAGAAGGAGTTGGGTTGGACCCTGACAAGGCAAGCAAAGAACATCCCTCAAGCTAGAGTGACATCACTCCCCCACCCAGCCCTGTCCTGTCAAATAGCAATGCTGTGAGAATGGTCAAGCGGACCAGTGCTAGCCAGCCATGACAGAATAAAAGGAAGGGTCCTCATGTCCCTGCAGGCATGGCAACCAGTCCAGGTACCTCAGAGCCCAAACCACAGTGCAATCTAACCCTGACTCCTCCAGGAGGCACAGGGCCTACCTAACTTCCTGAGTAAGCCTCCTTTTGACTGAACTCCATCTGACCCTGGCAATGGCACTTGTAAAGGAAATGCAACACCTACCTCCTTGGCCCATGGCCTTCAGGAGGGTCTAACCTCAGGAAATCCCCCTTTGCCAGCTCTGAGAATATGGAGAAAGGAGGCAGCGGGGGAGAGGCAGGGCCTCTTCTTTCTCAGCAACCACCTTTCTGCCACACAGTTCTTGGTTTCCCCAGAGCTCACCCAGCAGGGACCAGGGTCAGAGGAAGGAGGCAGGGTGGAAGAGACTGGAAAGCCAACTGGAGCTGAGGAGGCTGGGAGGTTTCCTCCCTGACCTCACCTGTGTTTCCTTCCTGCTTCCCCTTCCTCTGGCCTTCTCCCCTATGAAGCATTCACACTGTAAATGTGAACTTTATAGAGTTCTTCTACATGTGGGGTCTAACACCATGGTCTGACTCTGAGGGGGATGAATTGCTATTCTGACTTTGTGAGACCATGTGCAAGAAGATGACAAACAACACAGGGTTTATGAAGACAAGATAGGAAGCCAGGCTTAATGGTCCATGGCTGTCATCCCAGCACTCTGGGGGAAGATTTAGAGTTCAAAGTCAGCATGCCTTTAATCCTGGCACTGTGTGGGATTCTGGGAGGCTGGTGGATCTCTGTGAGTTTGAAGCCAGCCTTGTCTACTAGCAAGTTCCAGGCCAGCCAAAACTATGTAATGAGACTCTGTTACAGATGGGGAGAGGCAGAGAGACAGAGAAAGAAGAGCTCAAGGTCATCTTTGGCTACAGAGTCTGAGGCCAGACTGGGCTATGTGAAGTGCTATCTCAAAAACAAACAAACAAACAAACAAACAAGCAACAACAAAAACCCACAAGAAAACAGAATAAAAAGGCAAATGGCTGCCCAGGTTTCTCAGAAGCTCCTGCACCTGGAGCTGTGTGGCTCAATGCCACCAGCTCCCATCTCCCACCTTCCAAAGCACTTCGATGTTGCTGTTTAGTTGTTGGTGATCAAACCCAGGACAAGAGTTCCACCAAGTGAAACACATCCCCAATCCCTCAACGTGCTTTAAAGAGCAAATGCTGAGGAGTGCATCCCTCTGACTGGGAAAGAGGGGGTGCACAGTGAGGGTCCACATTCTCAGGAAACCCATGAGGAATCTCATCTCAGGAGAACCCTGTGGCTCAAGGACACCCTGTCCCCAACCACCCACTGCCACACTCCTGTGTCTGTGTCAGTCTCCGAGCCAGGAAGCTGGCAGACAGAAGCAAGTAGCCTGGCTCTACCCTGCCCCCTCCCATCTGCATCCTCTCATCTGCTCTTTCTTCCTGCCCCCTCCTCTCCTACACACTAGCTCTCTCAAGGTCATCTCCATCCTGGCTAGCTGACTCCAGCTCCCAGGTTCCCCTTGACATGATGCAGCTTGAAGAATTTCTCTATGGAAGGAGGGTGCCTGTGTGTCCCCCACATTTGCTTCTTCCCTCCATCGAAGCTAAGGACCAGCCAGGCTACCATAACAACGCCCACACTCAGACCTCTTCCTCGACCTTCATCCTTGTCCAGTCTAGCCAGCCCTTGCAGCCTGCATCTGGCTTTGCAGCAGGCCTTTACCCATCTCTAGCCTTGTGCTGAAGAGGAAACATCACAAACCCTACTCCTGCTCCTGACAACCCCGGAAGCAATGCCTGAATGGCACACTTCATGGTTAAAACATGTTACAACATGGGTTAATCCCCCTGGAAGAGGAATCCTGCAGCCCAGACCAGGCTTGGAGCCTGGCACATACAGAAGCAGCTATGTCTCTCTTGGAGAGCTGAAGAAATTTTGTGTCCTGGGGACAGGAAATGAGGAAAATAAGCCTCTGTTTTTAGGGGAGTTCGGTGACAGGGGAGTCACAGGGAATGGGTGGGTGGAGAAAGGAAAGGGGGCCAGAGATGAGTGAAGCCCTTGGCTATGGATAACCCTGAAAAAGACCGACCTCTGTGCTGAGGATGTTCTGCAAAAATAGGAAAAGTGTTAAGTGGCTGTCCAGATGTTTCAAGCCAAAGCACCCTGATGAGGAAATTCAAGTCTTCCGGGATCAGCTATGTACTTGGGGTGAAATTGCATTGCCAATTTCAATGCTAAGTGTTTGAAAAGGTGGATCTAAAAACAGGGTCCTTCTTAATGTCACCAGACTAGGACATCATCCTGCAGGGATAAGAGAGACAGAAGCAGGCAGAATTCAGTATTCCAAAAACCCCAACAGGCTGACAGCCTTTGCCCCTGTCTAGACCAGCCTTTACCTATTACAGACTGGGGTCTCCACTGAGTGTCAGGCAGGGCCACAGGCCAGGCTGCAGAGAGCTGCCCAGCCTGTGCTTGTGAGTCACTATGGGAGCCTGAGCTCACCCTTTACATGTATATCTCCAGGGGTGTTCAGTGTGGTGGGTATCACCTCATCTTACAAACTCAATTCCTTTCCCAAGGTTAGAGTGCAAGTAAGAGACAGCATGTCAGCAAAGCTCTCCAGGCCTCCTGGATTGGAACATGCTCAATGTGTCTCCTCATAGTTCCTATAGGAACTTGTTCAGAGCACACCTGATAAACACAGCCAGGCCAACTCCACAGCACAGCACAGAAGGATGGAGACATGGACAAAAATCGGACTGCTAAAGATCCCTTCTCCCACCTTCCAAAGGTGCCCAGCTGTATTTCTCCTCTAAGTCTCTGAGCTCAATCTTGCTGCCCCACACTCCTTCCCTCCCCATCTATGGTCCCTGATCCCAGCATCCTGGTTCCTCCCTCTTCCACTCCCCTAACCCTGGCTACACTAGGTTTCTTCCTGTAAACAGAGCCACAAGGCAGCCCAGTAGGGCTGTTCCAAGGCAGGCTTGTCTCCCTCTCGAGTCTTGCTCACTGATGTCTCCAATGGGGATGTGAGCTTCTGGAGTGCCAGCCTGGCCCACTCTGCCTCCCCTCTTTGTTGCTACAGCTTGGGTGCAAGAGAGTACAGCTTCAGACTGGCTGCCTCTTTTTTTTCCTGAGTCCAGGAAGGGCACATTCCTCCCGGCTGGAATATCAAGAAAAATGTAAAAAGAGGAGAGTTGGGTTTTGCCACAATCAAGCATCTTTGAATCACCCTGAGGTCTGAAGAGTAGATACTAAGGAAAGCCTGTGAAGATGCAATAACACCAAGGCTGATACCTGCCAAGGTGGAGTGAGTGCACATGGCCCCACCCCAAGCAGAATGGGCAGCCCTGTCAGGATAGTCTCAGATGACAATGACAGAGATAACTGGCTTCCTGTGGATCTTGAGTCACAGTTTTCTGAGCTGCAGAGAAGCTGCCCCTGAGTGTACAAGGGTCCAGCCAAGGAGATTTCCACAGATCCAGGGCCCGCCTCAGCCTGAAGTGTCTCTAGTTTCCTTCTTTGATTCTCTGAAGGGCTCTTCATTAAGTTCCAAGCACCAGGGACTTCATCATAACAAAGATAGGCAAAGTCTCTTCTCTGCAGGGGAGAAAATAAACACTACCAGATAAAGGGTGTGATTCACAAAAAGAATATTGCAGCTGCATGGGAATGTGCGGACAAATAATCTGTGACTCCATGAGCCCACGGGTGTTTCCATCTCTTACATATTAAATGCCACTAGGGACTGTAAGTGTGAATGGAGAGTAGGAGCTAGCGCCATTAGGTGAGGCAGTCAAGGGAGATCTTTTCTGGTGGTGATAACTGAGCAGAGACACCATAAGAAAACAGCAGGCTGCACGGTGGTGGGAACTGCTCTCCAGCCAGAAGGATCAGTGGGTGCAAAAGCCTGAGCAGAAGAAAGCATGGCAAATTTGAGGAAAGGAGAGGTCATCTGTGTGGGCAGCCATAGCTGGCTGGAAATGGGGTCTGAGAAGCAGCAGAGCTGGGAGTATGAAGAGCTTACAGAGTGGTATGGTCTGGTGGGTGCTTCTCTGAGACTCAAATGCCCTCACTCCTTCTGTTCCCTTTAATCATGCTAGAAACATCCGCGAAGAGGAGACTGGTATTATTCCCAAACCAGAGAGTGACAGTGACCAGAGCAAGCAACCTTTTAAGAAAGGAAAAGTATGTTCCTTAGCTCCCAGGCTGATGGGTAGAAATGGGGAGCTGACAAGGAGAAGATCCCCATGGGGATGCTCGTGGGGGTAGCTGAAGAAGAACAAAGCCAGCAGCTTCCACAGGGTGAAGGACCTTGGGGGCGGAGGGGGTAGTAAAGAATATTTTAAGGGTGGTTAGCGGGTTTAATGCTATATAATCTTCCCTTGGCCTCTGCCTTGAGAAGACACCATCATGGGCTGGAGGGATGGCTCAGCCATTAAAGGCTAGGCTCACGACCAAAAATATAAGAGAAGACACATTGGAGTGTTCCTTGACTCCAGGCTTTTAGTCTTTGGAAATGTGCAACGGGGAGGTGTACTCTCCAGGGTTACAGTAGCAGGAGAGGCCCTGCCACTATCCCTGCTCCATGCTGAACTGCTCTGTGGCTCCCACAGGTTCTTTGTCCTTCTCCCTGCTCCACCCAGGGACAGAATGGAGTCCAGACAGTCTGGGCCTCTATGCCCAGACCGCTTTCTACTTTTTAAGATTTATTTATACATTTTTAATCGATGTGTATACACATGTGTTTGAACAAGTTTAGATGCATCACGTGTATGCAAGCGCCCATAGAGGCCAGAGGACACTGGATCCCATGGAACTGGAGTTACAGGCAATTGTAAGTCACCTGATGTGGATGCTATCAACTGAATTTGCATCTTTTGAAAGAACAAGAAGGGCTCTTAAGGCCTGAGCCATCTCTCTATTCCCACCCCCCCACACACACCCTTGCCTCTGCCTCAGCTGTTTTTGCTTTCTTAGGGGGGAGTTGCTCAACAGCATGAGACAATGGGCAGAGGGACCAACTACTGATCCTCAGAGCAAGCTGGAGCAATCTCCCCAAAGACAAGTGTGTTGGACTTTCTGTCCCTGTGACAAAGTACTAGACACAAACAACCTAAGGGAAAGGAGATTTACCAGAAGTTTTAGTCTAAGGTCAGCTGTGTCCATTGCCTGAAGGGGGGCAGAATGTCAGTGGCCATGTGTGGAGGAGGCTGCTCACCACAATGGCAGCCAGGAAGCTGGGAGGGGGAGGGACTGAGGAGGGAGAAGGGGGTCAGGACCAAGATATGTGCTTCAAAGAAGCATCCCCAGCTGGGCAGTGGTGGCGCACGCCTTTAATCTCAGCACTCGGGAGGCAGAGGCAGGTGGATTTCTGAGTTCGAGGCCAGCCTGGTCTACAGAGTGAGTTCCAGGACAGCCAGGACTACACAGAGAAACCCTGTCTCAAAAAGCCAAAACAAAAACAAAAACAAAAACAAAAACAAAAACAAAAATAAAGAAGCATCCCCAGTGACATGCCTCTCCAAGCAGACCTCACCTTCCACGGTGCCACCACCTCCTAACTGTCTATCCAAACTATAACAATCTGATTGGAGAATTAAACCAGTGATTAGGTCAGACCCATCCTGTTCTGTCTTTGGAAACGCCCTCACAGACAGGCCCTGAGGTATGCCTCCCTCATCTTGCAATCCAGTTAAGGTGGCAGGCAAGAGTAAAAGTAACCATGTTGCTGGGAGTATTCGTAAATCAGTGGCCAAGCTCTAGCCTAGCACAGGCTGTGGCCCTGGGTTCTATGTCCAGACCTACAGAACAGGGAAAAGAGGGGACTTCCCACGGATGAAAGCTGTGTGGCGCAGGTCCAGCTACCTCAAAGGGACCATTGGGGCCAGGGACTCTCAGCCACCTCCAGAAGTTTCTATAGAGGTGCCAGAACAAGGCACAGGAAAGTAAAGGAAGGGACAAGCGCCCACGTGAACACCTCCCCAGGGAAGCAGTCTGTGGGCGCCATGGATGAAGTAGCCTCGAAATACAGAAGAACCCCTTTCCCACCGGGTGACAGTGGCACTTGGGGGAGCCAAGGTTCCAGTCCTTCTGGTCCTTCCCACCCTGCAGCTCCAGGGCAAGAGCAGTCTCCTGCCCCATGGGGCCCCTGCAGCTCTCTCTCCTCCCCTCCAGCCCAGAGATAGTTTTTTAACAGGCAGAGGGCTTTCTCATGCGCAATAAAAGCCTCCCAGCAGAACCTGCTGCGAGCCTTTCCCACGTCAGTAATCAGCATACAGAACAAGCAGGCAATTTCCCTCCCTCTCCCTCCCTCCCATCTCTCTCCTCTCTTTTTGCTTTTCCTCCTCCTTTACTCCTCCTGCCTTCTTCCCACCAATCAGAGTCACTGCCACCTCCTGGGACGATGGTAAGGTTTATCATCAGATCAAGGTTGTCATAAGGAAAACAGGTTTATTTTCTTCACTTTGAGAGGGTGCTGATGGGAAGACTGAGGAGGATGTTCATGCTCCCCCCTCCATGCCTTGACACCCCCCTCCCCATGCCTGAATCTGGTGCTATCTTGTAGTTCATCCCCAAGCTGCCCCTCTGACCCATCTATGAATATTGGTCCACTCCAAATTCTTTCCTCAATTGACGTTGGAGTCATTCTATGCCAGGAATCCTGGGGCTGGGGATATGAGACACAAGCGGAGGGATGTGCCACAGAGGCATGAATAAACCATTAAGCTACAATGTGGTAACTGAGTCGACAGAGGCTCTCACGCAGCAGCACCCAGGGGAGCAGCTAGTTTGTGTGGGTGTAGAGATGAGGGATGGCATCCTGAAGGAAAGAGAACCCAGGGCACAGTGCTCTTAAACAGGATCACTCCTGACCCAGGGCTGTGCAACCAGGTGGCATCAGCACCAGAGAGCCCAGCAGAGTGCGGGCGCCCAGCCAGAGCCAAGCTGGGAATGTGGGGGCTACGGCCAGGGGCAGGCAGAATCCAAGACAAAGACTCTGGTGAGCTTCGTGAGGTTGGCATCTAGTCAGGTGGGTATTTGGGTAATTCTGGAAAAGTAGATTTAAAGAGAAATAGTAACTGTAAATAGTAGCTGTAGTAAGTGGCCAGGTGGCCTACCCCGTGGGGCAGAACAATGGCAGCGAGATTAGCCCACCCAAGGGGTAGCAGGCACCCCAAGAACCATTAAGGTTTCACAGAGGTAGGGTTCTTCAGCAGCAGAGTCAGCTGACTTCAGGGAAGAATGGGCGTCAGAGGCAGAAATACTCTGTGGGAAAAGCATGTGGCCAGAGACAGGCTGGGAGATGCCACAGGGGTTTGGGAGCAGAAGAGAAACCTTGCGGGCGGGCAAGAAGAGCTGGAGAACCTGGCCACCAGCTAGGGAGAAGGAGGGTGACGGCAGCTTTCTCAGAGCAGACCTTTGTAGACTGCCTGTGATGGTTTGAATATGCTCAGCCCAAGGAGTGGCACTATTAGAAGGTGTGGCCCTGTTGGAGTAGGTGTGGCCTTATTGGGGTAATTGTGTCACTGTGGGTGTGGGTTTTAAGACCCTCATCCTAGTGGCTTGGAAGTCAGTATTCTAGTACCAGCCTTCAGAAGATGATGTAGAAATCTCAGATCTGCTTGCACCATGGCTGTCTGGATGCTGCCATGTTCCTGCCTTGATGATTAAGGACTGAACCTCTGAACCTGTAAGCCAGCCCCAATTAAATGTTGTCCTTCTAAGACTTGCCTTGGTCATGGTGTCTGTTCACAGCAGTGAAACCCTAAGACACTACCCTTTGCTGTGGGGGAGGTGCTGCTCCTGTGCAGTCTGGGCTCACTGCTGCCCACCTAGTTACCCATTCACTCACGTCTTGGGTCTTCCTGAAGATAAACCAGTCTATTCTGTCACCCATAGAGTCATAGTGGCCACTCTGCAAAGGGCCCACTGGATGGGGCTGGCCATCAGCTCTCTCTAATTGGGCTCTAACTAATAGAAGAGACAGAACCTTCATGCTCAGAGAACTCCGGATTTGATGTAGAGGGCATACATGAAAACCTTACACACATGGGGGGTGGGGGTGGGGGGAGAGGTAATATCAACATAGGAACGGGCTCCGTATGAAATGAAGCAGGAATGCATGCTCAAGGGACACCAGACAGGAGAGATGCCTAGGCTGGAGAGGCAGGGACACTTTCTGTGGTTCCTGAGCCCTGAGACCAATTGGGATGTGACATCCATAATTCATAGCCATCAATCCTAGAGGACCTGGTGCTCTGACCCCTTTGGAAAGCACATCTTTTCTCTGACAGCTGAGCCCTCCTCCTTGGAGGCCCAGGGCAGGAGGTTTGCTCTGTGAGATGGACTCCAGTGCCCTGTAACCAGATGATGGATGAAGAGGCAAAAGCTGTTGGGAGTGGCAGAAGCCAGCGGGGAAGATCAGAGAGAGAAATATGGCAGCAGAGTAACCTAGAAACAAGAGCAGCTAGGGCTGGGTGAGGAAGGGAAGCTGGATCCTGCTCTCTGCCACCTTTATTTCCCCATCCCTCTCTTCAGCTGGGTCCTCTATTCTGTGACACAGAATGATGGAGTACAGATGAAAGGAACAGGAGAAAATCGAGGGTCTGCAGAGTCACCTCACTGCCTCTATGAAGCTACGGATTTGGAATGCTCTCAGTTCTGAGGAGTGGGTCGCTCATAGGCAGCTCCGCTTCCTGCTTGGTGTCCCAGTGCCTCAGAAACAGCCCAGCTCCCAGCTCCAGGCTTCTATCCAACCCAGCTTTCTCAGGCAGCACAGGCAGACACTGCGCCAGCAGCTAGCAGAGGAAAGGCCTTTCTCCTGGGATCCTGACCTTTGAGGACTCCACCCCAAGGGCTCAAGGTAAAGAAGAACTGCAGCCAGCATCTCTGGGAGCCAGAGCCTGCAATTTCAGCTTGCTGGCAGGCGCAGGAGTTTGTAGGTGTGATGGGCAAGGCTTTTCAGCCTACTCTTCCCTGCCTGCGAATTCCATTTGTCCATTCTTTCCATGTGCACACAGGACATCAGGGAAGCTGACAGGTTAACATTGGCCTCCTACTCACTCCTGTCAGCTGCTGGGAGCAGGGGAGCAAAGGAGCAGGAAGCCATAGGAGCACTGCTTCTTACAAATCAGCTAATAGGGTGGGATGCTTGGTCCTCTGGTATTATCAGTCCCTCCTGTGCAACAAATGTTGGGAAAAGGGTAATTTGGATGCTTAATTGACCAGTCTCCCTGAAAGTGAACATGGGGCAGTTAAGATGATAGAGCATCTCAGAGCTCAGCCCCACCTCCTGGGCCTCCCGTAATTGTAAGCACTGGGCTTACATTAGTAGATTAAATATGGACCCTGTCCCGGGGGACTCTGGAGCAATAGTACAGGCAGCACTGTTAACAGTTAGAGACAAGGTCTGAGTAGCACAAGATGGAAGAGGACAGCGAGCACACTTGCCAAATGACCCAGGCAGGGCCACCCCTTGCAGATGGCTTAGTATAAGATTCTGCAGAGCAGGGAGGAGCCTTGCACTGCCCAATACACATCTGTAGAAAGGATAGGAGGATGCCCACAGTCAGTGCGCTTCTGGAGGTGAGAAGCCGAAAGGTGGCTTCTATGAGGGTCGAGCCTTCTCTCTTATTCCTTCACAGGCGAGGCTCACTTATCTAACACCTGTCGACCTTTGGTTAGCTCCCCTGCTATACCCCAGTGTACCTGCTGGTTTGTGTCAACTTGACACAAGCTGGAGTTATCACAGAGAAAGGAGCTTCAGTTGAGAAAATGCCTCCATGAGATCCAGCTGTAGGGCATTTTCTCAATTAGTGATCAAGGGGAGAGGGCCCCTTGTGGGTGGTACCATCTGTGGGCTGGTAGTCTTGGGTTCTATAAGAAAGCCAGCTGAGCAAGCCAGGAGAAGCAAGCCAGTAAGTTACATCTCTCCATGGCCTCTGCATCAGCTCCTGCTTCCTGACCTGCTTGGGTTCCAGTCCTGACTTCCTTTAGTGATGAACTGCAACGTGGAAGAGTAAGCTGAATAAACCCTTTCCTCCCTGGCTTGCTTCTTGGTTATGATGTTTGTGCAGAAATACAAACCCTGACTAAGACACCCAGATTGGCTATAAGTCTGGGCATTCTCTGGTCTTCATGGAGAAAAGCAGAGACTCCTCAACACCAGAGCTCTGGTGACCAGGACATGTGGTCATGAGTCAGAGAGACCGGAGAGAATAGCTGCCCTGGGCTACACTGTCTGTTTTCCTTATCAGAGGCCCAGCCTGATCTCACCAGGCCCTCAGATCCCTTCAGAGGCAGCCTGCTCAGAGCCCACCCTGCTTGCCTCTCCACCTCTCCCACTTTCTCCTGTCCCACCCAGATTTAAGTCTTTGAGGCTGCCAAGACCACCTGTCTGGCAAATGGCTCTAGGGAAGTCAGGGAGGGAGGCATGACTGTAGGGCCCAAGATCTTCAGAGGCCTCTCTACACACTTCACACACCCGCTGCCAGGCCTGCGTCTGTGCTATGGAATAGTACTCTTCCTCCAAGGCCAAGAATCCAGAGGTCCTGAAGAGCAGTCCCTAGATTGGCTTGGGGTTCCCCCTGGTCTTAGAAACCAAGGCTCTGCTCCAATTTCCAGTTTCTTTGCTGGGTCCCCTTAACCCTACCTGGCTACATGTCATCCCTCTCGTTCCTGCTAGATAGACACCAACACACATGTCAAACCTGCTCCCCCCAGCATCAGGAGAAACACGGAGACAACTGCCTTAGATTCAGTCCCTTCTAAGGTATGGCCTAGCCTGGACAATGTGTGATGAGTCTGGGCTTGAATCTTGATAGTAGTTAGTGCCAGTTGGTAGGTTATTTTCTTGTGGTTTACTTACATCCATAAAATGAGCTACTATTCCTGTCTGGGCTGTCCAAGGATTAAACTTAAAGGTAACATGCACGCCGGGCAGTGGTGGCACACGCCTTTAATCCCAGCACTTGGGAGGCAGAGGCAAGTGGATTTCTGAGTTCAAGGCCAGCCTCAGGTCTACAGAGTGAGTTCCAGGACAGCCAGGGCTACACAGAGAAACTCTGTCTCGAAAACAAAAAACAAAAAACAAAAAGCAAAAAACAAAAAAAGAAAAGAAAAAAGGTAACATGCATGCACATAAAGCTTGTATTGTTTGAAGCACGAAGTCCAACAAAAAGAAACTATTGTCATTCTGCTGCTATGACGAACCTGTGAGGGCGAAGTGGATTCTGGGAGGCTTCAGGGCAGTTCCTGGAAGTTAGGTCTCAGGAAGACCATTCTCCGGGAATCACCCCTCCCCTGAAAGGTTATCATCCCAGGGCCCCTACCTCCAGCCATCTGAACAGATAGGAGTACTACAGGTGTCCAGGGGAGGGGAGGGGCACAGAACAAAGGTTCTTTGTATCAGAATCCCAGCGGGGAAAGGGCGAGGGGAAAGGGCAGTGACCAAGGCAACCGATCTGATACACTTACAAGTTTCACATAAGTTCATTATCCTTACCAGGATCCCCCACACTGGTGAACTTCAGGTCCAACTGGATCCTCAGCAACAGCATCTTTCTTGTCTGTGGTATCAGCTTGCTGTGACCAAGTCTCGAGCCTCTCAGGAGCTATTGGCTACGTGAGGCTACGTGACTTCATAAGACACTCTTAGGGGATGGGAACAAAGATCGAAGCTCACAATCTGGGGGTTGGGTAAGACAGAATAGGAAGCTAGGCCAGATCAAGGCCCTGACCACGCCCAACAAGAGCAATAGGGGAATGTGGACACCCTTGTTGGAGGCACAGGAGCTGGCCCGCCATCGGGACCTTGGGAGTTCAGGGAGGGAAAGCATGGGCAAAGGTCAGAGGGGAAAAATGGATAAAACTTGGCCAAGCTGGACTGGCCAGCGGGGGCTACATGACAACATGGTTCTTGCCGTATTAGATGCTGAAGGTAATTGGAGACATAGAGAAGGAGGAAAAGAGTGGGGATCCAGGGAGACACTGAGGAGAGCCTAGAGCCCTCTGCACACCCTGTGGATAAAAGGGATCCTCACCAGGGCAAAGTGGTGTCCTTAGCTCTCCCCCATCCTGTTTTCTCTCCAATGGAGATGGGACACAGGTGTCTTAGTATAGATGTTCAGCAATAGCACGCCTGGATGTCGCCGGCTCCAGGCCCCCTAGTTCCAGCAGGCAGGTGGGGATCCAGCTGGACCTGAAGTTAACCAGTGTCAACCTCAAAGGCCTGTAATCACCTTTTTTTTTTTTTTTTTTTTTTTTTTTTTTTTTGGTTTTTCAAGACAGGGTTTCTCTGTGTAGCCCTGGCTGTCCTGGAACTCACTCTGTAGACCAGGCTGGTCTTGAACTCAGAAATCCACCTGCCTCTGCCTCCCATGTGCTGGGATTAAAGGCGTGCGCCACCACTGCTCGGCTGCCTGTAATCATTTTTAACAGGGAAAGCATAATCTGCTTCATATTTTCAGCAGAACTGAAAATATTCATAGTATACATCCATTCCTTTGTGGCGTGCCCTTGCTTACTGTAGAGTGTTTCTGGCTTATTGAATTCGCTCTGACTTTTATTGCCCCTGTCTTCCTTCTGTACTGGGTTTAGGGCTGTATGTAGCTAGTGCAGGAACTCAGTTGGAGTTCTAGACAGGAGGTGTCAGCACAGGATCCCAGTGCTCTCTGGGGTGCAATAGACAAGGCTTTCAGCCTGTCTCAGAGGACATACAGGGAGCCAGAGCTGAGGCACAGGACTTTCCAGTGCACAAGCCTACCTCTTTTGGGCACACATGCAAAGAATCTGGCTATGTGTTATGGTGTGTACCTTTAATTCCAGCACTCAGGAGGCAGAGAAAAAGGCAGGAAGAATTCTGTGAGTTCAAGGCCATCCTGGTCTACATAGTGAATTCCAGTACTACATAGAAAGACCCTGTCTCAAAAAACAAAAACAAACAAAGAGTCTAAACTGCATGCGGTGAGAGACTGACATCACATAGGTCTGGAAGATTCTCCACCATATGTAAAATGGTGTTTTTGTCATCTATAGAAATGTGGGACCCTAGTCCACTCTGGTTTGGTTTGCTCCTAGCTGAGTGAGTTTGGGCAAGCCTCTTGGTGAGTCTCCATGTCTATGCAATATGCTTAGTGATGAGTCTGGAGAAAGACTGATGGATCTGAGAACCAGTGGGGATGCTGGGAGGAAATCCCAACACCATGCTTGACATGTGATAAGGGGTTGGCAGAGATGAAATTCATTCTCACCTCCATCTGAGCCCTAGTCAGAGCGTCACAGTTACATCCCAGCCAGGCTACAATGTCACCCTCCAGTGATCCTTCTGATCTCCACCGACACCCAGACATATTCAGCTCACCCACTGTCCCAGCTTCCAGGGGCATGTTGTGAGGATGCCAGGTGACTGCCAAAGGGCACAGAAGCTTCCCAGGCATCAGAGGGGTTGGTAGTGCACCAAGACTAGTCAACCCCAGCTAGAAGCACCTGCCACTCAACTCCTGCAAAGAGAAGAAGCCTAGGAGGTCCCAGGCCCCTCTTCTGACACCAGACAGAAGCAAGATGTAAAGAGTTGAGTGTCCTGTGATGCCAGGACCCTAGGGACTTTGCCCGCCTGGTTGAAAAGGTCCCAGTGCCCTGCTCTGCACCTGTCCTGGGGCCCTCAGAGGCCTGTGTTACCAACAATAGCTCCAAACGCCTATTAAAACGCTAAGGCAGGGAGAGTCAGTAACCATTGGCAGCTGAACCTCTAATAAGTGTAATAATCACCATTAAGGGAAGAGGGGGGGAGGGGGGAGGGAGGGAGGGAGGCTGGTAATACAGTGATTATATTAATCTGCCTCCATGGCACTCTGTATCCGCCTGCTCTTGGCATGCCTTTGCCTCTGAGCCCACCAGGAGCACACAGGCCACCAGCCAAGGCAGGCAGCATGGCTGCAACCCGCTAGGCTTCTGTATCTCCACAGCCCCTACAATTGCCTCATCTATCAGTGGGAACAAAAGTTCCCTGCTGGGTGGGAGGAGGTGAAGGAGGTCTTAGTGGGGAGGAGAGGCCAGTGAGAGCTCAGGCTTAGGTAAGGGGGGGGGGGGTAACTGTAGAGCCCCAGTCTGGGCTTCTAGACTTTTTCACTGTGTGAGCTTCATGGCGCCAATAGTTTACAGACCCTCTCTTAGAAGCAACTTCCACAGTGCTTGCCACTGCTCTCAATCTTCTTAATGCTACAACCCCTTAATACAGTTCCCTCATGTTGTGGTGACTCCAGCCATAAAACTATTTTTGTTGACACTTCATAACTGTAATCTTGCTTTTGCTGTGAATTCTAATGCAAATATCTGTGTTTTCTGATGATCTTAGGCGACTTCTGTGAAAGGGTCATTTGAAACCCCCCAAAGGGTCACAACCCACAGGCTAAGAACTGCCCTAAGCACTTTGCAATTCCTTTCATTCTTGCTGCAGCCCCCAAGGGAGATGAGCATCTTCACTTTGTGGATGAGAAACTGAGTCACAGAGGTGGTTAAATAATTCGCCCAAAGTAAGCCCTTGCAGGGCAGGTCCCCACCTGGACTAAGTACCTCCCCTCATTGCCTCACTCTCAGCCCTGCTTTGACATTGCCTCTGAAACCATAAACCTGGCCCATGACCAACCCAGATGAACAGGACTGACTAGGGAAAGTCCTGGCCCAGGTCTCCTTCTCACACCCAGTCCCTCCCAAGTATTTTTGACTCCTTCCCCTTTCTTGTATTTGAGTCCCTTCCCGAATCTGAAGATATTTGTAAGCAATTCTTTTGCCTTTTGCTTGCTACAGAGAGATGGGCTCTTGCTGTGTAGCCTAGGCAGGCCTGGAAATCACTATGTAGCCTGGGTTCTCCTCAAACTCCTAGTGATCTTCCTGTCTCAACCTTCCAAATGCCGAGGTCACAGGAATAAGCTATCATACCTTGCTTAAAGCATTTTAAGCCAGCATTGACAAGCATGAAAGAGGCCCTAGCCTGGGGCACAGCATCTGTCTTGCCCACTTGAGCTAAATCTTGATCATGGACAATGCTCTCCTTGTAGTGGTGAGGACATGATTCCAACCCAGTGAGCCTCTCTGGTGACATTCTTGGATAATTGACTCGTTTGTCCAGTGGCTCTCAAAAGCCTAAAAATAACTGAGCTTGTTTCCTTAGCTACTCCCTTCCTCTCTTGGGCATGGGGACAAATCTGGAGAAAAGTTCGTTAGAAAAGGCTCTACCCACACCATCCACATAGGACCCAGCTACCTGTCCATCAGAGAAACCTAGCCCCAGCTTGCAAAATCCAGGCACATAGACACCTGTCTGTGCTATCTCAGGCAAATCAATGGAGTCATGGGACTCTAAGTCCCAGTTCAGATCAACACTGGAAGGATAGATAAGAGCCCAGGGCTCTCTTGTCCTATACCTAGACTCTGTGTGTGTGTGTGGGGGGGGGGGGGTCTATTTATTTGCTTCATAACAAATGAATGCATATTCTTCTCCATTTCATTCATATCTCCTATCCCACACTCCAGATGAATGTGTCTCCTATCCACTCCATTTCTAGTTAAATGAATTAAATTTTAGAAAAGGGGATTTTTAAAAAATATTTTAGACTTCTTCAGCATTCAATTCCCTCCATACCCTCAGCCTCAGGAACTGCCAGACAAACCCTTTACTGCTGAACTTCACATGCACAGTGTACAGTTCTTCAGTTGTGTAAAATACACAAAGCATACGGTTTTGCTACTTTTGTTTTGAAACAAGGCCTTGCTATATGGCTTAGCCTTGGGCTCCCGATCTCCAGGGGTGTGCCACTGTTCCCAGCCCTTTGGTTTTAGGTTTTTACCAGTACAGTTGTCATTATTTGCATCATCAAGGTCATTCATGTTGCGTGAGCGTCACCATCCCCCTCTTCCAGAATTCCGTATCTACTCAACAGTATCACTTTGGCCCCTTCCTCTGGTCTCTTTCTTCTCTCTGTCTGTAGGAATCCGATGGCTCCAGGTACCTCATAAGCTTGAGGAGGCAGCTCTCTTCTAATTATCTTTCTCTTATTAGGATTGAATGCACAGATTTTTTTCCCTCACTTCCCTTATTATCCATAGCAAGGCAACAAACTTCCTGTGTCACTCACTCTTTTATGTATGGAGGATACTTTCCTTGGGTTTAATTGTCATCAGGAAGGATGCATTGGGCCAGGGGACAGAGCTGAGAGGTAGAGCACTTAACATGAGCAGCCTCGGCTCACTCTCCAATACTGGGAAAAATCAGGAAAGAAATACATTAATATTTGTTTATTTCTCACGCATATTGTCAGCCAGTTAACCTAAAGGATTTTATCTTAACAATGTATCAGAAGGCCCATTCTCAATACCACCAGACTCTTCTAAGAGCATTGCTAATCAGTTAAGCAGATATACGGCATTGCTAGATCGAAACAGGTTGTGGCATAGAGTTGAGTGGAAATCACTCAACTGAAGTAGGAGTCGGATCTATTTTCAGAAGGTGAGTAGAGGGCAGGATGACCCTGAAAGGAAAACAAATAGCTGCTTCCCTTCAAGAGCATGTGCAAGGTGCAGGGTGAGGAGGGCAGATAGGAAGCAAAGAGGTCAACGTCTGCCACGGGCTCTGCCTTAGGAACTGAGGAGTCAAGGTCAGCGAGCCAGCCTCTCCGTCTGCTCCAATTGAATAGACTCTCAAAACCTTCATTTTACAGATGAGGGAACTGAGAGAGAGAGAGAGAGAGAGAGAGAAAGAGAGAGAGAGCTGTAAATCACATGTGCAAGGTCATGCTCTTACCAAAAATAGTGTCAGGCTGCTAACTCCTTGGGTGCTCATTGCCACGAAGCTGGTCCCATCTGGTTCCATGGTATAGATTTCCCAGGATCACAGACCCAGGAGCCCATGGAAGCATCCTACCTCTGGCATTTGACCTCCAGACCTGCTTGTGTGCCCCATCATTTCTCAGAGCACCAGACACCCCCGTGCAGACATTACATGGCCCTCTAAGAAAATCTCCCTCCCTTTTGCTCTGTGTAGATTCCTTTCCCTGCTTGGGGTGTGGTTGCTGTTGATGTGTTGATGCAAGTGCATGCATGCTTGTGTGTGTGGGTGCATGGGTGTGTGTGCTCCGTGTGGCATATGTGTGAGTGTGTTTGTGTCTGTATGTGCATATAGAGGCAGGAGGATGATATCAAGTGTCTTTATCTTTCAGCCTATTCCCTTGTGACAAGGACTCTCAGTTTTCATCGAGCTTCTCTGCCCCTGAAGTACTTGAGTTATAGGCATGCAGGACCACACCAGGCTGGGTGCTGGGCATCCAAACTCAGACCTCCAAGCAAACAGTGAGTGTACTTAACCACTGAGCTATCTCCCAGCCCCCTACCTAGAGCACTTTCCTCTACTCCCAGTCATTTGGGGCCCTGGCTAAGCCATCTGAGTTCAAGGCTAACCTGGTCTACAGAGTGAGTTCCAGGACAGCCAGGGCTACATAGAGAAACCCTGTCTCAAAAAACAAAACAAAACAAAAAGACAAGCTCTGAATCAGCCCTGGCCCGTTGCACCCTCAGCATGCCACATTGTACTGTAATGGAGACCAGCTGCTGCAGCCAGTGTCTTGGAGATCACAAGCTGTTGGTTTTTTGTCATTTGTTTTTAATCTCCATGTGACATTAGGTGCCACCCATGGCACACAGTTGGTCAGATAGAGACAGGAGTTCAGTGACTGAATAATGTCAGTCACTGCCATTCAAACCCAGGCTTAGCCCACCGCAGAGCCCAGACAGGCATTTCCAGCCTAGGTGACCAAAGCACAAAGTGTATAAGGCCAGAGTCCTGAATATTCTCCTCTTGGATACATCCAACCCTGAAATAAATCTTGGAGACCAGTCCATGACTTTCAATCCATTCTACGCCTTCAACTTGAGACACACACCCCCATACACACACACACACACACACACACACACACACACTCCATTAGCAAGCTCAGGAAAGAGGCTCTGCAGAGACCAAGGCTTCAGCCTAGTGAGAGGGCAGTAATTAAGTTTCTCTGCTAACAAGCACATCCTGGAACTGCCTTCTCTCCAGACTGGGCCTCTGGGAACAAGGAGCTACCTGTTTTCTTTCTGTGCTACCAGAGCTGGTAGCTGACTTTCTGACTGAAAATTCAGGAGACCCAGAAGCTTCTGGTTCTAGGGGTGGCAGAGAGCACCATGCTTTCTATAGCTTGAACGTGAGGTTCAGGGAAAGGGGGTAGGGGGTAGGCTGGGAAGCCCTGGTGTAAGGATACCAGGATTCTTGGTTTCTCCTTCAAAATGGTCCTATAGATGGGTGGTGATGGCCTGTGCCTTTAATTCCAGCATTCAGGAGGCAGGGGCAGGCAGATGTCTATGAGTTCAAAGCCAGCCTAATCTACAGTGTGAGTTCCAAGACAGTCAAGGCTACACAGAGAAACCCTGTCTTGGAAAAACAACAACAGAAAAGTGGAGGGCACTGCCACTGACAGGAACCCAGCAAAATTGACACAGACAAAAAAAAAAAAAAAAAAAAAAAAAAAAGACATTCTGGCTGTGCTCATGGGAAAGTTTGGACTCCTCTAGCATTTCCTGCCTTAATTTAGTTTGTGTTAAGATTCAGGTTGCACATGGACGAACACATACTGTGAAGTTTTCAAACCTCAGGGCCTCCTAAAAGTCTTACTCTGGCTCTGTAGGCCCAGAGAAGATGCATAAGGTGGAGAAGCTTGATTTGAGGGTTCAGATCAAAGAAGGTTACTTGAAGAGTAGAGAGCTGGGTTCATCCCAGGAAGTGAAGATCGTGGCAAGTACCAGTTTATGTCTCTCATTTGGCCTGGTGGCACCTCACCTTCCCTTCTGGAACTCGATGTCCAAGCCCGGGGGCATCGGAGGCGGGCAGCTGCCCTTTGTCCAGCCACAGCCCCGTGGGCTGATGGCAGACAGTCATGTTCTTATGAGCCGCTCCTCCCACTTACCGGCATTTCATCTATGGAGAGGAAAGTTACCAGAGATGGCAAGGGAGGAGAGCATGAAGAAGGTGGGCTTCGGAGGACCATGCTCTCCCCTCGAAGAATTTCAGCAACAAAATATTTAAGGATTGGGATCGGGATGAAGATTTAAAGAGAGAAAGAGAGAAAAAAAAGCAGCAAGCCAATTACTCTCAAGAAACTTCCTTGAAAGGAAAGGGGGAAATCAATATTTAATTCAGAATGCATTGATTTGCAATTTGGGGACCACATTCAGTTCTTGATTCCATCCAAGTCTCTCGGGAGATGATGGAGACACTCGAAGCAGGGATGAAAAGGAGAAAAGGAGGAGTTGGTCTCTGTCAGTCTCCCTTCTCCTCTGCTTGAGGATACTCAGGCTGAGTAAGGGGTGAATATAAATTAGCAAACATGGCTACTCCCTTACTTCTCTTCTAAGAAGAGTCTGCAACATCTTTACACACACACACACACACACACACACACTCACACACACTCACACACACATTCACACACTCACACACATTCACACACTCATACACTCACACACTCACACACATTCACACACACACACACACACACACACACACACTCTTTCATCAAAGCAACCCTAAGACCACACCTCTAGTCCCAGCACTCAGGAGGTAGAGGCAGGCAGATCTCTAGGCCACTGATCTACACAGTGAAACATCATTTCAAAAAACAAACAACAAATAGCCAGCTCTAATAGTGGTTGCTCTTTTAGATAGCTCTAATGTTTCAGAAACGTATCAATATAGAGATGAAAAGTCATATTTGTAATTTACTCTGGAGTACCTAACCTTTCTTTTTCATTTATCAGACCTTCTAATTTAATCTGTGTAGCATCTAACCTAAATCCTTATTGCTGCAAAGAAAACTTGCCTGTCTAACATTCCACAGCCTAGGGGAAAACTGGTGGTAGCTACAAACAAGCAGCCTAGCTTCAGGTAGCACTCCACCAAGGCGGAGCACCACTGCTCTGCAGGAGCCTTAGGGAAAGAGCAGGAATGGACAAGGTGGGGAGATCAGCTGTAGTCCTCCACCAGGGAGTCCAAATGGGGAGGAGACGACCAGGAGACGGGCCATTTAGGATCAGTGAGCTCCAAAGCAGCACAGCAGCACAGTTGATTCAGACAGTTACAAAGTAACAAACTATCACACAGAACTCTCTTCCAGACCTTCAGAGCTCGGAAGGTTCTCTGTGCACCTTTACAGCTACGACCTTAGGTGGTTCTTGTTTAGAATATCGTTGAAATGGTCCCATTTTACAAAGGAAGACACAGAGACCCAGGACTAGCACAGGGTAGGGTGAGGACTAGAAGCCATGCTGCGAGCTGTGACTGTGCCATGCCTTACTGCTTAGGGTACTTCTGCGGGTACCACTGTGCCCTCCAGTCCTTCAGCTTTGATTGCAGATTGCCGACTGTCTTCTTAGCCCAGCACAAACACTGCTTCTCTTAAAGCTCACCTCCAATCAGAGGAACTGTGCCCCTCTCCAAGCCGAGGACCATACAAGACCGTGTGGGGCAGTGGTGGGTCTGGATTCCCAGCTTTACTTCTCAGTCTGGCTCCACATAAGGAGTCTGGGAATCCGTTCTATTCTGAAGCCTTAAGATCTCCAACTGGCCCCGCTGGCTCCTGTGTGCTTCTTTCTCCTCTTTTCTAACCTCTTGAACAGTGGTTCTCACCCTGTGGGCCACTACTTCTTTGAGTGTTGTAGACCAGATATTTACATTGCAGTTCATAACAGTAGCAAAATTACTGTTATGAAGTAGCAACAAGATAATTTTATGGTTGGGGGTCACAGAACATAAGGAACTGTATTACAGGGCCTTAGTATTAGGAAGGTCGAGAACCACTGTTCTCGCATGAATGAGCAATTCAGCAGCTGCCTGTCCCCTGAGAAGCTGCCACCACCCACCCATCTCCTGGGGTGTCCCTGCAGCCATACAATAGGATGCTGCTGCCCCAGTTTCTTGCTACTCCAAACCCCATGAAGACGGCTGATCTTCCTTTCGGGGAGTTCATTTTTCATCAGTTAAGTGTGGAGAGGAGACAATGAAGAGAGAGGAGAGGGGACAAAGCTTACAAAGTCTGTGACCGTCTACCTCACCTCAGTCTCCCTGCCTGATCTCTTTCCTGAGACAGTAGGAGAATACAGCAGGCCTACTTGCTCCCATCCTGTGACTAGAGTGCCCTACGCAGGTTTCACAGCCTCCCCCACCTCTGCTTCTCCCATGACTACCAGTCAGGGTCTGTATTCTCTTTACCCCTCTGACAGAATACCTGACAGATGCAATGTAAATGAGGAAAGGCTTATTTGGGCTCACAGTTTCTAAGAGATTTCAATCCACCATGGCAAGAAGGCTGAAGCAACTCAGTTCACGGCAATGGAACTGTATGCTGAAGGCTGCTCATACCACCCACAGCAGACCAGGTAGACCAGAAGGCAGCTGGAAACTAAGGCGGATGCAACCTTCTGAGTTTCTCTCCTACTGATGTAATTGTGCTAACCAAGCCATATGTCCTTAAAGTTCCACAGCCCTTCAAATAGCAGGGCAGGCTTGGGGCTGAGAGCACAAAACATAGACCTGTGGGTTATACTCCAGACTCAATCATGGCACCTCTCTTCCCCATTCTGCCCCTCTTTCTCAGCCCTGGGATGTAAAGCTCCGCTTATACAGAACAGTCCTTGCCCTCTGCTTGATACAAGTCATTAGCTCTCTGTCTTGCTTCAGCTCAATTCCTTCTTAGCAGCTCTATCTGTGTGGCCTTGGCCAAGGCACTTAAGTTCTTTCAGTCACAGTTTTCTCTTGGCTGGAACGAGCCAAAAATACCTCCCAGCTTCTTGGGGTTGAGATAATGGATCTGAAAGTGTCTTATACATTACAAAGGGCAGTTCTATGATGAGATATTTTGTTGCAGCTAGATTTTTTTTTTTTTTAAAGAAAAAGTCAATGTCTCTCATTAATAGCTATAATTTATTAAGTGCCAACTAGGTGCCAGCCCCTGGACTGAAGATGCTAGATACATTATCCAATAGTCATGGAACCATAAGGAAGATACTTGACCCCATTTTAGAAATAAGTTGTCTAAAGCATTCAAGTAAGTACCAGCGTGGAAATTGGATGCTAGTGTATCTGCTTGCACGATTTGAATCTTTCCCTCTCCTGTTCTGACTTACAAACAATCTCCTATACCATGCAAGTGTTTCTGCTGCTGCGTTTATCTCATGGTATTTGTAATTTGCTTGTTTGCAGGTTTTCTTTTAGAAGACTATGAATTTCTATGAACTAGAACAGTATTCATTTTTGTCTTTTTTGTCATCAGTTGTCACCTTGTACGTTCCAAACAGCAAGCGTTCACTAGAGGTTGACTAACTGGTTATGCTCTGTGGATCTTCACCTTGTCTCCTCTCCCTGTCTTTGGTAGCTCCGTGTGGGTATGGGGAACTCGGTGAAGACCAGAGTTTGCAAGCTTTCTGGATTTCCCACCAAACAGGCTTTAAATCCAGATGCTGTACTATAGACTTTCTTTCCCTCAATTTCTAAGAGCTCATACATATTTATAAGGAGAGAAAAGGTTGAGAAGAGATATTTGTTGTCTTTATTAAACTGGCATCTCAGCAAATTATAGCAGAAAATGAATAGTCTGTTTCTTCCTATGTGTTTGTAGTCTGAGAGTTGAATAGCCGTGCCTCCTAGATGGCAGGGGAGGGAGCAAAGAGATCTAGGCCATCTCCCAGCCAAAGTCTGCCTAAGGGGTGAGGACACAGGAGCATGCTCACAGGTGGAGTGCAGCGCAAGGAAGACAATGTCCACTAGGGAGAGAGGCTAGAGAAATAACAGCCCTTGTGGAAAGAAGGTAGCTCAGCAGTAGAGCATTTGATTAGCATGGAAGAAGCTCTGAGTTTGGCCCCAACACTAGAAAAAAAATTACCCAACATTATTAATACTTGCCCAAAAAAGGATGCTTGGTGCTTGGCTTCTGCTTGGCATACTGAATGATAGCCTAATGAGTCCACCAAGGTGCCCCTGGTCTCCTAGAAAAACCATAGAAGAACCAGGTTTTGCTTGACTTCATGCAGGCCATGTATTAGGGCCCAGAACCAGGGACAGTCGTCATGTGTTAATTCATAGATTTTTGTCTGGTAGAAATGCAAATGACTTCTGTTTAGAACAATACATAATGCAAAGGCTGCAGTTTCATTGCACTCCAGGATAATAACTGGTTTTGCATCAGATTTAATAAATTTGTTTCTGCATTTCTTTCCTGGTTAATGATATACATTTCTGCTCATCAGATGCTCCTTTTAAGCATTTAACATTTTTTAAAATTTATTTTTATGTATGTGGTTGCTTGTCTGTGTACCATGTGTGTGACATCCCCAAGAAGGTCAGAAGAGGACATTAGGTCCTCTGGAAGTGAAGATAGAGACAGCTGTGAGCCACCATGTAGGTGCTAGAAACTAGAACCTGGGTCCTCTGCCAGAGCAGTAAATGCTCTTAACCCCTGAGACATCTCTTCAGCCCCTCATTAGACACTTAATCAGCTTCAACATACTGTCAGTCCCCTGGCTGATAAGGTAAACACATCTTTGATCCACATTCTGTCTGTATTGTTTAAAATTGTTTTCTATTGGTTTGTTTTTCCTTTCATAACTGGGGATCAAATCCGAGACCTTGCATACACTGTGAAAGCATTCTACTACCTAACTGAGCTATAGCCCCGACCCTAGAAGCAGTGTCTGCAACTTCTTTGAAAAGTATAATTAACTAACAGTCTATTCCAGAAAATACTTTTGATGAGTTCACTACGCAGTGGTGGGAGCAGTTTATAGTGACAGAACCCAAAGTGGAACCCAGCAGGAACAGTCTTCAAAATCATAATGTGAAGGTCAAGGGGGACAGAAGAAGGACATAGAGCAAAGGCATGTGATGGTGAAATCAGAATGTCAATGATGGAACCAAACCACACCACCTCAGTTAAGAGAGGAATGCACAAGTCTCTAGGTGCAGCCCTAGCATCCAATACTGTGTCTCTGTCACTGTCACATAGTAACCATGGGACTTTGGGATGCTGCATAGGTGCATGAGCTTCAGTTTTCTATAGGATACAGTTAAATGTGCCTTGCCTACTTTACAGGATGGTGAAGAGACTCAAGAGACTATGTGGAGAAAGCTTCTATGAACTGTGCATTCTTTTGTATTGTTTGTTTTTTTGTTTTTTTTTTTGTTTTTTTGTTTGTTTTTTTTTTTTGAGACAGGGTTTCTCTGTGTAGCCCTGGCTGTCCTGGAACTCTGTAGACCAGGCTGGCCTCAAACTCAGAAATCGGCCTGCCTCTGCCTCCCGAGTGCTGGGATTAAAGGTGTGTGCCACCACTGCCCGGCAAACTGCGCATTCTTTAATGGTGATAGGAGGCCCAAGACACAGGGTAGTGAGAAGGAGCCCGTGCTGGGGCTTTGTACAGGGCTGATGCAAGGGCAGGCACCATGCTTCCTGGCTCCATGCTGCTAATGACATCCAGGGCTCAATGCATGCTAGGCAAATGTTCTACCACTGATCTCCATAGCTGTTGGATCCATTCCTCATACAGCTAATTACCTCTGCAAGTATGTCGTCAAATGAGCAACTAGCATGGGAGTGTTTGCTGCTCGTGGTTTGGGTTGGCTCTCTGGCAGGCAGAAGTGGCTTCTCTAGCACATAGAACTAGTAGGCCATGTACCAAGAACATCTGAACTCCTAAGAGGAAAGAAAGGAACTTTAAGGATAAGCTGGGGGCCAGGTCTAAAGGTGAATTCTGGCCCTGTCACTTGCTAGCTATGTGACCTGGGAAGATTGCCCTATCTGCATGAGCCTCATTTCTTCACAGCAAACTTAAGGAACACTAGAAGTCTCATTCCTTGGGACCAGGATGGGTGGTATGAAAGCCAGGTAGATTAATTTTAAAAATATATTTCTACTTTGTATATTTCGTTTTGACTTAAACTTGCTTGGGTTGTTTTGTTTGTGGATATAGCTCGATAGCAGAGCACGTTACTAGCCTATCTGAGGTCCTGAGTTTGATTTTCAAGGCTTAGTTAGGGTTTACTGCTGTGGACAGACACCATGACCAAAGCAAGTCTTATAAAGGACATTTAATTGGGGCTGGTTTATGGGTTCAGAGGTTCAGTCCATTATCATCAAGGTGGGAGCATGACAGCATTCAGACAGGCATGGTGCAGGAGGAGGTAAGAGTAATACATCTTTATCTGAGGGCTGCTAACAGAATATTGGCTTCTAGGCAGCTAGGATGAGGGTCTTAAAGCCCACACCCACAGTGACATGCCTACTCCAACAAGGCCATACCTACTCCACCAGGGCCACACCTTCTAATAGTGCCACTCCCTGGGCCCAGCATATACAAACCATCACAGAGACTAAGAAAAAAGGGAAGAGGGAGTGTTGTTTATATGTGATGCTTTGGTGACACACACCTCCAATCCCAGCCCTAAGGATGCTGAAGCAAGAGGATGCCAAGTTCCAGGTCAGCCTGGGCTCATAGCAAGACCCTATGTCAAAACAAAACAATAACAACCAAATAATAATAATAACAACAACAACAACAACAACAGGAAGAAAGAAAAGAATACTAGGATGTATGTTTGGTACCCAAAGCCCTCAATACAGGCCAAGCTTTTTATTTCATTAGGTCTTAGCTATTTTAAGACAGAACATGACTATGTAGCCTATTCTGTACTCAGACTTACTGTCATCCTCCTGCCTCAGCCTCCCAGGTACTGAGATTATAGGCCTATACTACTATACCTAGCTAGATCGATCCTTTGATAAAGATGAAACACTTTGAAGTTGTTTCTCAAATGAGCCATGCTAGCCATTCAAAGTCCAAGGTTTCCTGAAAACAAAACAAGAACTTAAAAACTCTTCAAAGAAATATGACCAGAGGCAAAAAAGATGGCCTAGCATGCACTGCTCTTGCAGAGCATCCAAATTTGGTTCCCTGCACCCACATCAAATAGCTCACAACCGCTTACAACTCCAGCTCCGTGGGATTTGACACCTCCCATAATCCTACAGTCACATGCACACTGTCACAGGAAGACACACACCTGCATGTAGTTATAAATAATAAAAATAGAGGCCAGAAAGATGGCTTAGCAGCTAGAGCGCTGACTGCTCTTCCAGAGGATCAGGGTTCAATTCCCAGCACCCACTTAGAAGCTCACAGCTATCTGTAACTCCAGTTGCAGGGAATCTAATGACTTCTTCTGGCCGCCTTAGGTACTGGGCATGGACATCATACACAAACATACATGCAAGCAAAATACCCATGCACATAAAATAATCTTAAAAGCTAAAAATAGTAAATAAGGGCTGAAGAGATGGCTCAGCAGTTAAGAGTACTGACTGCTCTTTCTAGGGTCCTGAGTTCAATTCCCAGCAACTACATGATGGCTCACAACCATCTATAATGGGATCTGATGCCCTCTTCTGGTGTGTCTGAAGGCAGTGACAGCGGACTCACATATATAAAATAAATAGATAAATATTTTAAAAACTATAGTAAATCAAAATAAACTCGGAATGCACACCTGGCTTTTTACATGGGTACTGGGGATTTGAACTCAAGTCTTCATGCTAATGTGGCAAGCACACTTGCCCCCTGAGCCATCTCTTTGGCTTTTGATGTTGTTTTCTTCAGACTAGCTCAGGTTGGCCTTGACCTTCTGACTCTCTTGCTTCTGCCTGCCAGGGGCTGGCTTTATAGGCCTGCACCACCACCAAACCTGGGTTTCATGTCAAATTCTGAGGAACTCTTACAAGTATTTCTAAAATTGTCAACCAGTAATATTAGTTTAGGAAACACTCAAGGACAAAAATGTATAATGGTTCAAGAACATTAGATGTCATGGGGATTTTGCACATAAAATTAGCCAAGTATTGCTACTAACAGGCAAGTGAGTCTCTTTATTGTGGTTCTGCAGTCTCCAAATGCAGCTTCAAAGGCTCTGGTTCTCTCTGAGATAAGGTCTGCCTACGCAACCCTGGCACTCACTATGAGGACTAGGCTGGTCACGAACTTATACCGGTCCCTTATTGCTGCCTCCCAAGTGCTGGGTTTGCAAGGCTGTGCCATCACACCCAACACCACACCCAACACAATGCTCTGTTTTGGGGTTAGCAGATGAGAAGAGGCACAGGTAGAGGATGAAGAAGGGTTTCTTCTGTTTCTGGAAGTGGCAAAAGTGACTTCTGCTCATGCTCCATTCTGATAATCATCCTGTGGTGTGCCCAGGAATGACAGGAGCCAACTTTGTGAGGACACAGCCAATCTCTGCTGTGCCTGCTATCACAGTCGGCTCCTTTATCTGTGCATTTACATTTCACTGATTAATGTCAATAGCAAGATTGGGAAAGTCTGATTTATGTAATATAAGACCAAGTTACATAATGGCAGTAATAAGAACATTTCCAAGTCTGGAAACAAAAGCAGCTTGGTGAGCGCAGCTCTGATGGGAAAGGAGTGAACAGCTCTGGAGAGCAGCCAGTCTTGGGTGGTGCTTTTGCCACAGACACCATTCCAGGTGATCTACTGAAGGGACATCAGCTGACAGGGTCATCAAGGGATTAACTGGGCATCTAGGCACATTCTATTGTTTTTACCTTGTGGGTTTGTAGAGACTGTTAAGATACTCCACACAAGGGTCTCTTACCAAAATATACCAGTGGTCAACTTCAGAACTGTTACTGCCCGTCTGTCCTGACTGATTTGTTGTACAAGGAAGAGGGAGACTGTCCTGTGCACTGTAGGATGCTCAGCAGTATCTTTGTCTTCTACCTATTCCATGTCAGCAGTAGGTTTCCACCTGTGACAGCCAAAAGCCAGAAATGTCCCCAAACAGGGCCATCCTCTACTCTGTGTGTGTGCCTGGCATATAGATGTGTGTGTGTGTGTGTGTGTGTGTGTGTGTGTGTGTGTGTGTGTTTGGCTACCACTTGCCCAGGCATGTATGGAGGTCAGAGGTTGATGGCAGGGGTCTTCCTCTATTACCCATCTTACTTTTTGAGATAGAATCTTTTACTGAACCTGGAGCTCACCATTTCTGCTAGACTGGCTGGTCAGTGAGGCCCTGGGATCTGGCCCTCTCTGACCCCCCAGTGTGAGGCTTACAGTCCTGCTTTTACAGGGTCCTGGGGATCTAAACTCAGGTCTTCATGTTTGCTCAGCAAGCATTTTACCCATGGAGTTACCTCCCCAGCCCAGCGATTCATGCCTTTTATGGTGCCAGGCCCTTCCTCATAATCGCCATCTTAATTTCCCTCTCTGTGTCTCCCACCCCCACACTCCACTCAGGACTCCTTGGCCTGAGGCATTTTCCATGAAATTCGGAAGTTAAGTTAATAATAGTCTGAATTCATGAGGCATTTTGAGAATTTGGCTGTTTTTTTGGGGGATGGGAGTTGCTCTTATATGAATGGTTAAAAGTAAGATGGCCCTCGGAGAGTTAAAGAAGTAAGACTTGTGTACAATAAAGGTAGAATGTTCTCAAAAAAAAAAAAAGGAACTGAAGAGGTCAGCGATGCCTTGGGCTTTCATTTGAGTAAAGGGGATGCACTTCCAGATAGATCTATATCTTGTTAAGTGCAAACGTAGTCAATTATACTGTGTTGGAAGCAAGATGGACAAGATTAGGGAGTAATCTAGGTTTGTTTTGTTTGATGTTTTTGTTCCTGTAAATTACCAAAGGAACTATTCATATGCCAGTAACAATGCCCTCGGTACAACAATAAAAAATGTATGCACTGCATCTCTTATGAATGCTCATGCATGTGGTTTTCTGCAAGATGAATTTCAAGGAATGGAATACAATAAATTCTGGAAGCTGAGCACAGCGGCACATAATTTAGTCCCAGAACTCAGGCAGCAGAGGTGGGAGGATCGTGAGATCAAGACCAGCCTGGACTACTCAGTAAGACCCTGTCTCAACAAAACAAACAAACAAAACAAAACAAAAACATCAACAAAAAACACCTACATGTAATATATATTGTATATAATATCTTAAGTATAATGGATACTGTACATTGCCTTCTAAAACCTTGCTGCTAACTTATATGTCTACTCATAACAAGGATATATGTGTGAACTGGACACAGTGGTCCATGCCTGCAATCCCAACACTTGGGGACTGTGAGGTTTGGTCCAAGCTGGCCTCAAACTCTGAATCTCTGCCTACCTCAGCCTCACATGTAGTGCAATTGCAAGGGGCTGAAGCTAGCCTACAGAACATGTCTCCACAGTGGGGTGGGACAAGGAGATGGCTCAGACCCAGAGATCACTCAGACACTAAAGTGCTTGCTGAGCAGAAACAAGGACCTGAGTTTATATGCCTAGAACCCAAGTGAGAGCTGAGAGTGGCAACACATGCCTGTTACCCCAGCAGTTCAGGGAACAGATGGGCAGGTCCTTGGAGCTGGCTGCTCAGCCAACCAAGGTGAGTTGGTGAGCTCTAAGCTCAGTGAGAAAACCTGTCTAAAAACGCAAGGCACGGATCTCGTGAAGAAGAACTCTAAGGTCAACTGCTGGCCTCCAGACCAATGTGCACACATGCATGTGCATCTATGCACATGTGTGCATGCATGTGCTCGCACACACACACACACCACATACACACACACATACACACAAAATAAATAAATAAAAACAAAAGGATATGTGTGTGAGCTCATTTCCCAAAGCCTTGATAATGTAATAGCCTACATTTTGTCTTAACCCAGTACGACAGCTGGTACATGTGTTACTTAGTATTTTGTTATAAATTATCCTTGAAGTACATTTTGTTCCTACTGATTTGTAAAGAGTCTTTTATGCATAGCTGATAGTAACCTACTTTCTAGTTTATATCTTCCAAGCATTTTCTTTTTAGTTTACCATTTGTATTTTGATTTCTTTTGTTGTTGTTTTATTTTCTTTGTATGTCTGGCTTTTGTTTGTGTTCTTGAGACAGACTCTCCCTGTGTGGCCCAGGCTGGTCTTGGATTGCCATTCCTCCTTTCTAGACACAAGTGCTGGTCTCAGTACTTGTCATTTGATTTTTTTAAAAAAAAATAAAATAAAATTTTATTTATTATTAGTGTGTGTGTGGGTGTATGCGCGTGTGCGTGTGTGAGTGTGTGTGTGTGTGTTTGTGTGTGTTTGTGTGTGTATGTGTGTATGTGTGTGTATGTGTGTGTGTATGTGTGTGTGTATGTGTGTGTGTGTGTATGTGTGTGTGTGTGTTTGTGTGTGTATGTGTGTGTGTATGTGTGTGTGTGTGTATGTGTGTGTGTGTGTGTGTGTGTCCACACACACATATGGACACTAGAGGACAACTTTCAGGGTTTGAACTTGGCTCCGCAGCCTTGGTAGTAGTCTTTACCCACTGAGACATCTCATCAACCTCTTGGGGATTTAGTTGTTTGTTTGACTGTTTGTTTTAATAATATCTTTCTTCAAAAAGAAATTTAATACTTCAATACCATAAAATTTGATAATCTCTACTTTATGATTTTTTATATTTATGACTAGACTATTTCAATTTTATTTTCTTACACTGTGTCTTCCGTAGATTTCCATTGCTGTGAAGAGAAACCATGACTAAGGCAACTCTTACAAGGGACAACATTTAATTGTGGCTGGCTTACAGGTTGAGAGGTTCGGTGTGTTATCATGGTAGGAAACATGGCAGCATCCAGGCAGACATGGCACTGGAGAAGGAACTGGAAGTTCTACATCTGGCTCAAAGGGCAGCCAGAAGGAGCCTGTCTTCCAGGAAGCTAGGAGGAGGATCTTATTTCCCACTCCCACAGTGACACACCTACTCCAACAAGGCCACAGCTCCTAATAGTGCCACTCCCTGGGCCAAGCACATACAAACCACCACATTCTACTCCCTGGCCCCCACAGGCTTGTTCAAACCCATGACTCTATGGAGGCCATACCTAGCCACAGCATAATGCAAAGTACATTTATCCAACTTCAAAAGTCCCATAGTCTATAATAGTCCTAACAATGTTTAAAAGTTCAAAGTCTCTTCTGAGATTCATCCAATCACTTAACTATAATCCCCTATAAGTATCAAAATCAAAAAGCAGATCACATACTTCCAACATCACAGGATACGCATTACCATTCCAAAACATCATAGTGAGGAAACACTGGACCAAAGCAAGACTAAAAGCCAGCTGGACAAACTCCAAACTCTTAATCTTCAAATCTAATGTCCAACTCCTTTCAGCTTTGTTGAGTGCAACACAGTCCTTTCTCTTGGGCTGGTTCCACTCTGTTAGCAGCTTTCCTCAGCAGGTATTAAATGGCTCTGACATCTCTAACATCTTAGGATATCCAAGGCAACTTCAGCTTTACAGCTTCTTGTTCCAAAGTAAGGGATCCACACATGATCTTCTGGGCTCCTCCAAAAGGCTGGCATCACTTCTCCACTTCTGCCCTCTGTAGCACTTTAAGCTCAGGTTGATCCACTTCACTGCCACTGCTGTTCTTGGTGATCATCCCATTGTACTGGCATCTCCAAAACACTGTTGTCTTCTGCTGTAACTAGGCTTCACCAATAGCCTCTCATAGGCTTTGTTCATGGTGCCAAGCCTCAACTCCTTTGCATGACCCCTTCAGTCCTGGGTCATTAACTACAACTGAGGCTGCACCTTCACCAATGGCCTTCTCTGGCCTCTCACAGTGCCAAGCCTAAGCTTCTTTCTATGACCCCTTTATGCCTTCAAAACCAGTACCACCTGCATGATTCTTACACATTACCAAATACAACCTTGGCTACCTCTGGAACACAGCTTCTTTGTACTTTCAGAAAACACTTCTCAGAAGATTTCACCTCAGTGATGCTTGTCTCTTCTTAATCACCACTAATTTCTTAGCTCCTGCTAACCAGCATTATTATCCCAGTAACCCCTTCTATTCTTGACTCTAAAGCCAGAGCCAGACGACTGAAGCTGCCAAGCTCTGCTGCTTGCTAGAGCTAGAACATGGCCCCTTTGTTCTATTACATTATCACCAGCTTTCTGTTTTCCAACTCCATCACTGCCTAAGCTTGGCTGTCCTAGAACTTGCTCTGTAGACTGACCTTGAACTCAGAGATCTGCATGGTTCTGTCTCCCAAATGCTGGGATTAAAAGAGAATTACCACCATGCCTGGACTTAAGTTTTTCTTTACTTGGAACTTGCTCTGTACTTGGCTAGCCTTGAACTCAGAGATCTGCTTGCTTCTGTCTCTTGGGATTAAAGGCATGTACTACCATGACTGGGCTTACGCTTTTCACCGGCACTATGCCTCAAGATCTGGATCACATGTGTGTGTACCCTCCATTTCTGGATTATAGTTCATGCTAGATTAAAAGTACAAATGAAAACAATAACCAAGTACTGATAATGCCTAACATGATATAATTATCCTTTGTTCAACTGCAAACGTATAAATAAACTAAGCTGGGTGGGATCTTGCCACAAGGTCACCACTCCCTTAATTCCATTTAATACCCATGAACATAGGATTTAGTTCATTTCACTTCCCAGTGTCTATTAGTTTTCCCTTTTCCTGATCAAGATGCTCTTCCTGGGAGTAAACCAGAGGATAAAGACTCTGCTCAGCTTTTCTGAGACTTCTTTTGTCAATACAATTAATTAAAATCTCTTTACCTTAGCCTCAGGTAGACTCTTCAGACAAGGGCAGAAAGCAGCCACATTCTTCTCCAGAATATCACAAGGACAGTCTCTAGGCCACAAACTGAAATTCTTCCCCACTGAAATCTCTTGGCCCAGGTCTGCACAGCTCAAATCACTCTCAGCACCACTGTCTTCCATATTTCTACCAGGATGGTCCATTATGCCCCATTAAAAGCTTTCCACTGCTTCCCAAATTCAAAGTCCTAAAATCCACTTTCCTCTAAACAAAAATATAGTTGAGCCTATCACAGAATTACCCCACTTCTGGTACCAACTTCTATCTTTGTTAGGTTTTCATTGCTGTGAAGAGACACCATGACCAAGGCAACTCTTTTAAGGGATAACATTTCATTGTGGCTGGCTTACAATTTCAGAGGGTCAGTCCATTATTGTCATGACAGGAAGCATGGCAGCATCCAGGCAGACAGAGCACTGGAGAAGGAACTGAGAGTTCTACATCTTGATCAGAGAGCAGCCAGAAGGATACTATCTTTCAGGCAGCTAGAAAGAGGGTCTTAAAGCCCACACCCACAGTGACACACTTCCTCCAATAAGGCCACACCTACTCCACCAAGGCCACACCTCCTAATAGTGCCACTCCCTGGGCCAAGCATATTCAAACCACTACACACTGCTTCTATGTTTTGTTTTGTTCCCTGTCCCTATATATTTAGTTCTATAATTCACTTGAAGTTTTATTTTTAGATATGGAATGAGGCATAAATCATATGCTATTTTATTTTTAAGTGAACATTTATTATTTTCATGGTGATATTATACTCTATATTTTTATTGATACCCTAGTTGAATACATTTATGGGCTCCGGGATATTTTGATACACACAGACAACATATATTTGGCAAATAGGGTATCTTAATCAGGGTTTCTATTGTTGCACAAAACATCATACCAAGAAGCAAGTTGGGGAGGAAAGGGTTTATTCAGCTTACACTTCCACATTTCTGTTCAAAGGAAGTCAGGACTGGAACTCACACAGGGCAGGAACCTGAGTCAGGAGCTGATGCAGAGTCCATGGAGGGGTGTTACTTACTGGATTGCTTCCCCTGGCTTTCTCAGCTTGCTTTCTTATAGAGCCCAGGACCACCAGCCCAGAGATGGTACCACTCACAATGGGCCCTCCTCACCGATCACTAATTGAGAAAATGCCTTACAGCTGGATCTCATGGAGACATTTCCTCAATGAAGGCTCCTTTCTCTGTGAAAATTCCAGCTTATGTCAAGTTGACAGGCAAAACCAATCCAGTACAACAGATAATTAGCATACCCATTTCTTGCAGTGATTGTCATTGAGAATACCAATGAAGAGGTCAGCTTAGGAACTTTGGAAAATTCCACCAGGGCCATGAGCACATGGGCACCCATCCCCTCCTGGAAGAAACAAGTTAGAGAGCAGGTAGACTGGAAGGGAGGGGCTCACTAAGCCCCTACTACCTCATTCTGTAAAGACCAATCAGTTTAAAAGTCACACTGTTCTGCCAGTCACATTGTGCCTAATGGCTGCTGCTCTAAAGACTGTATAAAAGCTCAATGAATGGGCTGCTCATGGTCGTTCTCTCCCTCCTTGGTGTGCAGGGCGACCCCAGCATGCTGGAACAATAAGTTCCTCTTGCATTTTGCATCAATCCCCGACTCCATGGTGTTCATTCTGGGGTCCCCAGAGTCTTACACCCAGAATTTTCTCTTTGAACCTAAGCCTCTGCTAATCACTCTTCTAACCTCTGTTTCTATTAAATAAGCCCATATAAGATCCCACAATTATGAATGAGACATGCTGTTTGTCATGTGTTGACTGTCTTATCTCCAAAACTATGCATACTGCCACAAGTGATGGGATTTCATTCTTTTTCAAAGCAGAATAGAATCTCATCACATATGCCTTGTTTGCTTTATGCTCTAGTGTTGGTGAACCCATAGGCTGATTCCATGTCTTGGCTACTATGAATAGACACATGAGTATACAGGGATCTTCTGTGCCTGGTAGCGGCACTGTTGATCATAATACCATACTGTGCTACTTCTGGAGCTTTAGAGTAGGTTTTAAGGTCCTCTGTCATTATTTTTCTCTTCTATTTCTTGGCTACTCTTGCACATTTTCTCCTCCAAATGGTCAAATTTGCCTTTGTATTTTTTTGCGGCAAATAGATACAGTAATGCTCTGCTGCCAGAGTGTAGCCATTCACTTCTGCCAAGTGCCTGGCCACCTTAGGGAAGGTGGAACTCCCCACCACATTCCTCTGAACATGGTGGGCTGTGTGGCAATTCTGCTGACAGAACTCTGCTGATTGTAAGAATAGCTAGCTAGTTATTTAGAAACAGTGCCTAATTAATCTGGAACAATCGCTTTAGCCAGATCTTGGTTGCTTAGCAGCAACTGGGCTTTGCCCAACTTTACCGTTTGTTTCTTATTCTTCTGCAAGAGCCAGACTTCCTTTCTCATGTTTGCATTCTGGCTCAACCCCTGCCCTTTCCACATACTTGTTTCCAGTCAAAGAAGGTATTTGGTGGAATGCATCTGATAATTGTTTGGAGCCTGCGCAATGGAAAGCTCTCTGGAGAGCTTCCTCCCCCATACCCCCACCCCACCCCCAGTTTCCCACTTCCCACGGATACACGTTCCCAGCTATCAGATTTTTTCCTTTCCTAATCTAGACATTGCTTTGAGCCACAAAAAGGGTCTGGCAGAGAATTCAACTATTTCAATTTAGTAAAATGAATAAATAATTTCTCAGTATGGCCTGTGTAGCCCCAGGTACTGAGAGCAGCAAAGGCAGAAGATTTTTTTTGCAAAGGAACTAACCAGGCATTCCACCCTGTCTGCTTCCAGCCGGCAGCCTAGCCTGGAGTCTTCCACTTTCTCTCTGTGCTCTATACACTCTGTGCAAGACTGCAAGGATGAAGCATCATGCTAATTCCTCTGCTATTCTGCAGGGGGTGATACATCCCCTATCCTCAAATCGTCGTCCTCAGTGAGTCAGACCATGAGGCAGAAGAAGATTCAAGACTACCTGTCCTTGGTTACCTGCCCTTGACAGAAGGACTCTCCTCATTGGCATCCACCTCAGAATCATGGTCCTTCCTGCTCTATAACAGTTTACAGGCTACAGACATCTTCCTGGTGCTATTCTGTTTTAGAGTAACACTCCCAAAATATGGTGGCATGAATGAATGATGTGTATGCTTGCACCATGTGCTTGTGCAACATTATGCCATGTAGTAGAGATGCTTGGGAAACACGTCAGTGAAGAATCATTTGACTGTGGGGAATAAAATTCATCTGAGCTCATTTAAGCAGAAACAAAGCTTCACTGACAGATTCTGGAGGTGTTTCATAAAACCAAGGCAGGAAACAATCAAGCTCTGGAAAGTCGGGAAGTGGCAACTCCTCCCTCCCAGTCCCACTTTCCAACAGACCTAATCTAGTCCATAGAAAACCCACAAGATAATAATAAAAATAATAAATTATTTTTTAAATGTAAAAAGACCTGTGAGATGTCCCAGCAGATAAAGGCACTTGCTGGGCAAGACTAATGTCCTGAGTCTGATCCCTGGAACCCATGTAAAGGTGGAAGGAGAAAACCAACTCTACAAAGTCGTTCTCTGATCTCCACACATGTGCCATAACACATGCATACACACACCCCAAAAATCCACAGAGCTGCCTCAGCCCCAAAGTCACAGAAGTTCCCAGTTCCAGGTAAGTCTGGACTCTGAGTGTCCCTGGCCTAAAATCTTGAGAGGCAAGGAAAGAAGGGGAGAAACACACACACACACACAACACGTGCACACACACACACGTGTGTGTGT
>JADRCH010000079.1:1285928-1359586 GCA_019843965.1 Rhynchomys soricoides | reverse complement strand
CTCCCTACATCTCTTTACATTTTGCCAAAGATGTTTACTTTGATGTTGGATCCTCTTGGTTTGTTTTGTGTTTCCTCTCCCCATAATTGAATGGTAAGCCATTCTTTTGTGTTGCAAATTGGTCTGACAAAAAGGGACATTATAACTTGTGAAAAGGCAAACAAATTCTCCCAGCTCTGAAATTCTCCTCCAGAAATGGTGGAGTTCCTCAAAAAACAGGGTTGGGAATGGGATGTACACGTTGAGAGTTCCTTCTGCTCCCTGCCTTTTGGGACACAGTGTCATTGTTCTCCCAGGAGTCCTTTGCTGGGTCTCTCTTTTCAGGCTGGCTGACACTCAGCTGAAAGCTGACTAATCTTCCAGCAGATCTGGAGGCTTGTGTGTCCCACTTCCAGGTCTCATGAATTTGGTGCAACCTAAGTCTGAATCCTCCAACCTCACAGAGTATTGCAGGGAGTGAGGGTCAGTATGCTGTGCTGGTACACAAACCTATTCTGACTTCCACAGCACGGACAGCAGCAGCCTGGGAAAGCCCATCTGGGTCCCCTTCCCCATTCTCTGCTCCATCCATGGACTGTCCTGGGTATGGACACCAAGGGCCTGGGCTTCATTAGAAGGCCCCAAGTGGGCTTCCTACTGGAGAGCCTTCTGTCTAGAAAGGACAGAAAGCAACCATAAAATGCACAAAGGCCAGCTGTTTCAGGAATCAGAATCTTACCAAGAAGTTCCCCCTCCCCAAGCCACACACTGGACCACCCCCAAGTGGCCTGAAAGGAGGCAAGACTATGCCTGGGAATGTACATTCACCAGGAGAAGAACAGGGTGGGGGTGGGGGCGGGAGGAGGGGGGAGGGGGAACTTCTTGGTAAGATTCTGATTCCTGAAACAGCTGGCCTTTGTGCATTTTATGGTTGCTTTCTGTCCTTTCTAGACAGAAGGCTCTCCAGTAGGAAGCCCACTTGGGGCCTTCTAATGAAGCCCAGGCCCTTGGTGTCCATACCCAGGACAGTCCATGGATGGAGCAGAGAATGGGGAAGGGGACCCAGATGGGCTTTCCCAGGCTGCTGCTGTCCGTGCTGTGGAAGTCAGAATAGGTTTGTGTACCAGCACAGCATACTGACCCTCACTCCCTGCAATACTCTGTGAGGTTGGAGGATTCAGACTTAGGTTGCACCAAATTCATGAGACCTGGAAGTGGGACACACAAGCCTCCAGATCTGCTGGAAGATTAGTCAGCTTTCAGCTGAGTGTCAGCCAGCCTGAAAAGAGAGACCCAGCAAAGGACTCCTGGGAGAACAATGACACTGTGTCCCAAAAGGCAGGGAGCAGAAGGAACTCTCAACGTGTACATCCCATTCCCAACCCTGTTTTTTGAGGAACTCCACCATTTCTGGAGGAGAATTTCAGAGCTGGGAGAATTTGTTTGCCTTTTCACAAGTTATAATGTCCCTTTTTGTCAGACCAATTTGCAACACAAAAGAATGGCTTACCATTCAATTATGGGGAGAGGAAACACAAAACAAACCAAGAGGATCCAACATCAAAGTAAACATCTTTGGCAAAATGTAAAGAGATGTAGGGAGTGGGGGAAAGGCTTCCAGAAGTTTCTGTTAATGGCCTGTCAGGCCATCCTGAGGCCCCTTTCCCACGCTCCCTACATCTCTTTACATTTTGCCAAAGATGTTTACTTTGATGTTGGATCCTCTTGGTTTGTTTTGTGTTTCCTCTCCCCATAATTGAATGGTAAGCCATTCTTTTGTGTTGCAAATTGGTCTGACAAAAAGGGACATTATAACTTGTGAAAAGGCAAACAAATTCTCCCAGCTCTGAAATTCTCCTCCAGAAATGGTGGAGTTCCTCAAAAAACAGGGTTGGGAATGGGATGTACACGTTGAGAGTTCCTTCTGCTCCCTGCCTTTTGGGACACAGTGTCATTGTTCTCCCAGGAGTCCTTTGCTGGGTCTCTCTTTTCAGGCTGGCTGACACTCAGCTGAAAGCTGACTAATCTTCCAGCAGATCTGGAGGCTTGTGTGTCCCACTTCCAGGTCTCATGAATTTGGTGCAACCTAAGTCTGAATCCTCCAACCTCACAGAGTATTGCAGGGAGTGAGGGTCAGTATGCTGTGCTGGTACACAAACCTATTCTGACTTCCACAGCACGGACAGCAGCAGCCTGGGAAAGCCCATCTGGGTCCCCTTCCCCATTCTCTGCTCCATCCATGGACTGTCCTGGGTATGGACACCAAGGGCCTGGGCTTCATTAGAAGGCCCCAAGTGGGCTTCCTACTGGAGAGCCTTCTGTCTAGAAAGGACAGAAAGCAACCATAAAATGCACAAAGGCCAGCTGTTTCAGGAATCAGAATCTTACCAAGAAGTTCCCCCTCCCCCCTCCTCCCGCCCCCACCCCCACCCTGTTCTTCTCCTGGTGAATGTACATTCCCAGGCATAGTCTTGCCTCCTTTCAGGCCACTTGGGGGTGGTCCAGTGTGTGGCTTGGGGAGGGGGAAGCAGGGTTGGTCGTCCAGTGAGCTGCTTACAAGGGGTCCTGGGAACAAAGCTTGAGTTTAGGCTGCCTACCCTGAGCCTGCCAAGTCATTCATTAACTCACCTCAAACTCCACTGGACTTTTTTTGGGCAGGGTACCATGCAGGGAAGCTGATGCAAGGCAATGTCTGGCTCAAACCCGAGAAAAATGAAATGGGATAGCTTCCACCAGCATAGTGAAGTAAAGAGTTGCAACTTGGCATTGCTTTGATCTCAGCCTTTGGGCAGAAAAGAACCTAGTTTGTGGAATCTGAGAAAACATAGTCAATGCACAATAAAACCTGAAGGCCTGTAGAATGACTGGAATTAGGGATCTGAGTGCCACAGGCTGTTCAGAATCGGTGCTCTCTCTGTTCTCTGCTTCTGCCTACAGGTTTTTCTTGCCATAAGACTAGCTCAGCCTGGTTTGGTGGTATATTCCTAAGACCCCAGCTCCACCTCCACACTTGGGAGGCTGAGGCAGGATGATCCTGAGTTCTAGGCTAGCCTGATCTATGCTGTAAGAGTTCTAAAAGAAACGTATAAAAAAATAAAATGAAAAGTAAATTGAGAAAGACTAGTCCTGCTTGTGTGCAGGAAATCCAGGCAGTGACTCCAAGGTCTAAGGGCACTCATTTCTTCTTGCTTGAAAAAAATCCCATGGAGCTCCCTTGGTTGTGGGTGCCTTTGTAGGGCCAATCTTGTAATAAATTATCTGCCTTCTGAAGAAACCATGTACTCAATGGGGGCAACAGAGCAAAGACAGACAAATGCCTCCAAGGTCAGCCAAAGAGATGGGAGGAACACCTTCCCTCTTCGTTAGGGTTGTCAGATGCCTGATATGTGGTCAATGCACAGGACATGCTACATTCATTAGCATGTCATTCATAGCATTATACATTCACATTTATCTGTATTCAAATGTGCCTGGGTAGCCTGCATTGTTATTTACTCAGTTTGGCAGGTCTCTTCCTGGGGCTCTACTAAGGCAGATAGGTCTGGCTTCTGCATTGCTTGATAGCTCACTGGATAGCAATATGGCTCACTGTTAGGACAGTGGCTAAAACCTCCAGCTGGTTTATCGGACTGTAAGCCCTAGGGCTAACAAGCCACAACGGGGAGGGGGGGGTTACTAGAAAGCCACCACTTTACACAGGGACAGCATGCAAATAGTGCCCAAAGATGTATGGTGAGCCTGATGTGGTTCCTGGGAAATTCTCAGAATGGAAAGAAGCCAAGGCACCCATGCCTGGGAAGGATAGGATGCCAGACCACCCACAACCTTCGTGCAAGTGAAGTCAGGCTTCCTGCCTGTTACCTACAATCCAAATCCTTCGCTCGACTCTTGGAGAATGAGTGTCTCCAGGGATTTATCTGAGGAAAACACTTCAACCTACCCTAACTTATTGGTTATATAAATCCTGCTCAGAATTAATCCTGTCAGAATTCAGAGTAAACATCGTTAAAATAAGAGACATTCTCATTCCAGAACCAGGTGCTCCTCCGGCCCACCTCCAGAGGCAGCTTCAATGGCTGCACCTTCATACCTGTCTCTCCTCTTTTCCATCCTTGCTCAGAGGCAGCCTTTTGCACTCCCCCCCCCCCCCCAGTAAATCTGAGTGAGGTTGTTTTACACGGTGAGATCTTTGAGGCATTCTTTGGCATTCTGATCTCAGCGGGGTGGAGGGTAAGGGGTGAGGGGGGCACCCTAACTTTTAAGAACTCACAAAACAAGACAACTAAGTCCTAACTGCTGTTGATCTTCCCAGCTGGGCTACCACACCTGTTTCCTAGAAGAGCCATTCTGGGTCACACACTTAATCATTAGAGAGGATGGACATTAGTCCCATGGAAAAGGCAGCAGGCATTTCCCTGAAAGGAAGGCAAGGTAGGCTAGCAGAAACAGGTACAAGGATGCATGGAGAGGCAAGCTCAGCAAATGCCTGCTCTGGTGAGCCTGTGTCCCTGCTTCCGTATCCCTGTCCATGATGAGGAATGAGACTGATCTTCACTCTGTGCTGCTGCAGATCACAGCAGCGAAAGACCACCAAGTCAGGGCTTTGGCAATCATGAAGATACCCCCCAGTGTAGTGGCTTGTTATTAATAATGTTCAAACATTAAAGCTCACCCATTAAAGAGTACATCAGGACTAATCAATCACTCTGGCATGGTGGTAAGCCTCTGTGACCCTAACACAGGAGAGGTGGAGCTAGGAGGATGAGGATTTCAAAATCAAGGGAAGCTGCTACACAGCAAGACTTTGTCTCAAAAAACAAACAAACAAACAAACAAACAAACAAACAAAAAACCTTTCACTGATTGAGAGAAACATATGAGAGTGGAGGGAACCTGGGAAAGGGGGCTCAGCAGGCGTAAGAAGGGGGCAAGAAAGAATAACGGGGTCATATATTTTTCCAGTCCTGAGGGCAGGTAGAGGCCAAATTTCCATCCAGGAAGAAAATAGAAAAGAAGGAGAGGGAAAGAGAAGGGGAGGGGATGGAGGATAAGGGTGGGCCCAAAGGCCAGGATGCTGCCTGCCATGTTTGGTGGATGACTTAAGAAAGAGCAGAGACAGCCAGAATCTCAAAGACAGGTCAGGGATGCCTCCAAAATCCAGGCAGTACATGTGCATGTGTAGAATTGCCAAAGAATATTTTAAAAGTCTAGATAAATAAAGAAGTAAGCAAATGTTACTTTGGCTTCCATGCTCTATGGTGGGCATTTCTGACTGGGAGAGAAGGGTGAGGACTGATCTGTCACAGAGTCCACTGCCACAGCCACCAGGCAGTCACCACCAATCCCACCATGCATGAGTGATTGTATGGCTTGACTAGGTCCAGGTGCATGGGGCCGTGTTACCTTAGGTAAGTGGGGCCGAGTTACCTCGGGTAGGTTCATGAATGTGGGTCCTTTGTATACTGGAAAGAATGAGTCTTGGGGGAAGGTGTTGGGTCATAGCCCTAGCAACCTCACCTGACTTCCACTGAGACCAGTGGAGAGAGGAGATATATGTCTAGACTCAGAGCAGTCATCCTGCTCACAAAACCAAAGTCACACACAAAGCTGGCTGTCATGGTAAGATCTCTGTCCCTACAGTTGTGTTATTTGCTTAGTGAAGTATACATTCCAATGACGTAGCACACCTCTTATCCTAGTACTCCAGAGGCTGAGGCAGGAGGACACCCATCTGGGCCTCATGACAAGACCCTGTCTCAAAAACAAGCAACCAAACAAAACAAGACAGGTATCCAGTTGCTGTCATGGTAACAGTGGCTGAAATAGGATAGAGGCATGCCCTCTCTCAGCCACAGTCTCAGGATAAGCAGCTCAGGACTCAGTTTGGCAGTTCCACAGCACCAGTAAGTGACCCAAGCTCCAATCTTGTCAGCTACCTTCAATGTGTGCATTCTCTCTTGAGGCCTTAGATACCTGTTTCTACCATCACATGCAGGTCTAGACAGGGAGAGCATAAGTGTATGTCTTTCTCTCAAAGATGCTGCTCAGAAGTCACACCCATTTCTTCCTTCCACCTATTTCCATGGGCTAGAGAAGGTTGAAGCTCTGCACAGGAAGCCAAGGCTCGGACTAAGGAGTCCAGTGCCTCCTTAAGAGTCTGCTTTATGGCTAAAGGAAGAAGAAATGGCCTATCCATGCAGCTTAGTAGTACAGCGTTTGCCTAGTATGCACAAGGGCCTCAGGTGTATTCCCAGCTTGGCTTTGAACTCACTGCTATCCTCCTGCTTCAGCTCCCTGAATGGTGGGATCACAGGTGTGCACCATCATGCCTAGCTTTGGCTCAGACTGCTGAACTTCAAGGTACCCTTCCCTCTTTCTACCACCCTTTGGACCACAGTTCAGCTGGCTTCTGTCCAGCCTCCTTCCTTCTATCCCTTCCATGTGCAACTTCTAGAATAGGCCCCTGTCCCTAGCGTATCTCTGGAGAATCCAGGTCCTCAAAACGCTAAGCTGGTCTTACCTTGGAAAGAGACACTCTGCTTTGACTCTGCTTGTGTTTTATAAAAAGATAGAGAGAGGAGGAATATGTTTGTGGGTTATAGTGAGGTGTGGGGCAAGGGGGTGCCTTCGAGGGCCCATGCTGAGGCATCCCTTTCCCCTGAGGGACCAGTCACATGACTGGTATAGTATAGAATAGAGTTTATTCAGGGCATGGAGAGGAGAGTTGAGAAGGAAGTAGAGACAGAGAAAGGTGAGGGGGGTGGGGGGCGTTGAGAGGACAGAGCAGGAGCAAGAAGTCAAGAGCAAGAGAGAAAGAAGAGGGAGCAAACAGCCCCTTTTATAGTGAGTCAGGGATACCTGGCCATTGCCAGGTAACTGGTGTGGTGCTTAGACAAAATGCTAACATTGCTATCAGTGACCAACAGACTCTACCAACTGGCCCTGGCAGATTCTTCCATCCCTCCACCCAAGAAACCCCCCCAGAGACAGCAAGGAGGGTACAGTAGGCTTGGTCCCAGCACCCACAAGGAGGCAGCCAGCCTGAGGGAACAAGTCACTTCCCTTTAGTCTTCCCTTCCAGCTTGGCTCACCCGGGACCATGTCACCCTTCCAAAGCCACCCCTCCTCCCTTGCCCAGTCTCTCCCCACCATTTAATGAAGTTCTCTGCCCCAGGCAGGCCTTACACCAGCTGAAGAACCCTACCCCCATTTCTGGCTGGGACCAGACAGGGCTGGGTAACCCTGGGCCTTCCTGGTAACCCATAGATCAAGGACGTTAAGTAGCAGCCTTGTTCTGCTTTGACGAGTTGACGCTGCTTTTTCCAGTCACGAGGGCAGGTAGAGGCCAACTTTCCATCAAGAAGAAAAGACAAACTCGTGGGTTGGGGTTGGGAGTGGACCCAAAGGCCAGGATGCCTCCTGCCATGTTTGTTTGAATTGGTGGATGACTTAAGGAAGAGCAGATCTCAAAGCCAGGTTAGGGATACCTCCAAAATCCAGGCAGAAAGGAGAGATGTATTTTTAAAACAGGATCTGGGTTCACAGTGGGGAGATAGGGAGTGGGGAGAGTTATAGAGGAATCGAACTCCATCAGGGCCTGCCCTGATCTCTGATGAATGCCCTGCCCGGAGCAGCTCACCCCCAAATCCCGTGAAGCTGCTTGACCCAGGGTGGCAATCCCTATGCCTTCTGCTCCTGCCGCAGCAACCCACTAGGTCAGTGTTAGGACTGTGACTGGAGGTCCCAGCAGGAGAGAAGCTCCAGTTGAGTGACTCAGTAGATAGGGATCCCCTGGTCCACAAGGGATTTTTGCATGCATTTGCCTAAATTATGCATCAGCACAGACTCACTGTCTATATTTAGTTGAAAGGAAATAACTTCATACTTTTTCAAACTGAAATGGCTTAAGCTAGTCAGAGGTCTCCTCTTCAATTATGATGCAGCCAAAGCTGTAAGGAGGGAGATACAATAATCAGAAAAACTGAGCAAACCTCAGGGCATCCCAAAGAAAAGTTCCCTCTCCCTTTCTCCCACCGGTAAAATTTCACAGCCAAGGTTACAAGGTGAGGAAGGGCCCGGAGAGTTCTCAGGAATTAACTGCTAAGCCTGCTATGTTTGCTGTGAAAAGCAGAGTGGGGTTACAGGATACAGAAGACAAATCGACCAAGAAAATCAGTCTTCAAAAATTTAGCCTTTTCCTTGGCCTATCTGGTCCCCTTATTTGCAGCTTGCAAGTTGCCTGCAGGTGGGCGGTTCTGGGTGCAGGGCACTGAGAAAGGTCAGGGGTTACTAATGAGTCATTCATCACCACAGGCCTTAAAGTACTTATAACAACAACAATGTGATCAAGTCGAAACAATAAGAAGGCAGAATCAGGTAGGGCACTGTGGGAGCACAGAGAGGAAGCGCTGTCGACTCAGAGAGTCGGTGTAGGAGCTGAGTATTTCCAAAGAAAGAAAGACAGAAAAAAGAAAGAAAGAAAAAGAAAAGGATCTCTTGAAGACGAAGGAAGAGGAGAGTGTGGGGGGAGGAGATGCCCGGGACTTTCAGGCAGGGGGAAAGGCATGAACAAGCATGGAGTCTTGAAATAGCGTGGCAGGACCAAGCCTGGCCACCCAGGCGGCCCCGGCTACTGAGGAGAACCGGGCGCATCCACCTCGGGCTTGACATCATCCTGCAGGCAGCTTTAAACTAACAGCGTTTGGTCCTTCTGAGCATGTTGTCTCTGATTCTTCTTCGTAGGGTTGACTGGCTGGAGGCCAGAGAGGAGGCTGTTGCAAGCATCCAGAAAAGTGAAGCGTGCAAGCAAGGAGCGGGAGAAACAAGAGAAGCAGAGCTCAAAAAAAAACCCTAGAGGGTGTATGAGTAGGACCAGCAGAGTGGGTGGGGACCAGAGACATGGGAGGGTCTGGGCCTCCCAGGTGCACGCTGCAGACACTGTTTTTTGTTTTTGTTTTTGTTTTGTTTTCCTGTCAGAGAGACTGAAAGGCAGGGAGGAGGAGGCTACCAGGGAAACAGAAGGCAAGGGCAGGTTTTTTTTTTTTTCCTAACAGCCAAATAGAGCTGTTAGGCGCCACTCAGGCTGAGACGCTTTCTGATTGGTGATTCCGCAGCTCCAGCTGCTTCAAACTCAAGCTGCCTCCTGCAGCCACCAGAGGACTTAATTCAATTCAACAAATGCTATCTACCACCTACTCCTAATAGGGAAGAGAGAGGTCCAACAATTATTGACTACTTAAACTGCGTTAGCCAAGTGTTAAGAGCATTTAAAGGTCAGCTCTACTCCAGCCACAGCTGCCTCAAGAGTTGGCCAATTTACCTGCAGGGGCTGGAGAGAGCGAATGTCTTGTCCCAGTGCGAAGGGTAGAGCCAGTTCGAAGGTTCCCTCTCTCTAAGACAAGTCGTTGCACAACAAAATCAGAAGCTTGCAAGTGACTGGTGTATTTTAAGCAAAACGGGGAGTGCTTTAGCTGACTTAACTAGAAAGCTCACAAGTCAGCTGACTCCAGGCTCAGCTGGAGCCAGTACTCCTAGCATGCTGTCATTTCTCACACTTGCTCATAAATGAGTAAGTCCTTCAGCTCCTTAACTAACGTTCATCTTGGCTCATGGAGAAGGTGGCATAGTTTGACAGCTTTGGAATCCCACAGCCTGAGTTCAAATCCTGGCTCCAGCAGCCTACTTGGGGTGGGTGGTGTTAAGCCCATTGCTTAACCCTTTATTCTCCTGTTTGGTTTTCTTCATTCCCTGGTTGGAGCCAAGCACTTCTCTCAGACAAATACAGGAAACTTGGGATTCATTCTTGGAGGCCCAGGGGATGTTTCTCACCTTGTAAAGTGGGGGGGGGGGGGGGGGGGGGGGGGGGGGGGGGAGAAGTCTCACATTCTCACCTTACAGCTTACTCTTAGGTTTTGGGCAAAACTGAGAATGGAATGCAGGCTTCAGGCACCTAACCAAAGCCCCCACATCCCCTTCTGTGAAAAGCTCACCTCAGAGGGCCTCTGTGTCGAGTAAAGCAGAGTCTCCATCCAATGTGTTTATAACAGGGACTAGCCCCAAGTCAGCACCCGAACATGCCAACTATTATTCTGTCTCTGCTCCTTTCAGAGTGGGTTTCCTTTTCTACAGCATAGCTCTTCCTCCAGGCAGAGAGATGGACAGAGGACTCCCTGGTTATAATACCCTTACAGCTTCCAAACTCAGAAGATTCTTCTCTGTCTGGGAAAGTAGCAAATCTTCAAGCAGGCTGATCAGTTCTGGATAAGTATGTGCTTGTCCCTGCAGCCCTTTCTGAAGTCAGAGGATGGAGAATGCCCACTAGCCAGCCTCATCCACAGCACCACCCGGGGGGGGGGGGGGCTGGAGGCAAAGCACCACAATTCACAGCTCCGTTTGGGTCATGGAGAAGTTGGGGGATTCTTTAAAGATGCGATGCCACTGGGTATGAAGGCACAGACCTGTAATGCCAGCTACTCAGGGAGCTGAGGCAGAGGATCCAGAATTCCAGGACAGCCTGGGACATATAGCAAGGCTCTGTCTCAAAGTGAGGCTGGGTTCAGGGTGCTGTGAAGATGAAATAACACGTGCTTACCACTCCGTGTTAGAAAACACAGAACAGGGAGTGAGGAAGGCGGAGCCTCCTCTCTGTGAAAATGTACATCAAAGAGAAGATGAGGACTTGTACCTTGGCCAGAAGCTACAGTGGGAGCCTGTGAATCATGGCTGCCTGGGGAACAACTGCAGCTGCTGTGAAGGGGGTAATGTTGGACTGTGGAGCATGGTGAAGACCACACCGACCCATTCACCATGACCAGGTGTGTGGGGAAAGGGAGCACCTGGTCCAACTGAAGAGGGTGTGTGTGTGCTGGCTAGTTTTTACATGAACATGAGACAACATAGAGTCATTTTGGAAGAGAGAAGTTTAGTTGAGAAAATGCCCTAAGAGGCTCTGTGGACATGCCTGTGGGGCATTTTCTTGATTAATGATAAATGATAAACTCCCACATTGGGTGTTTGCCATTCCCTGACTAGATGGGTCCTAGATAGAATAAGAAAGACACCGGGCTGTTGGCACATGCCTTTAATTCCAGCATGTGGGAAGCAGAGGCAGGCAAATCTCTGAATTAGAGGCTAGCCTGGTCTACAATGGAAGTTCCAGGTCAGCCAAAGCTGCACAGAGAAATGCTGTCTTGCAAACCAAACCAAACCAAACCAAACCAAACCAAAATAAAACAAAACCTGAAGTGCAAACCAGTAGATATATGTCCTTGTGGCCTCTGCCTGGATTTCCTAAGCTACAACAAGCTGTAAAATGAAATCAACTCTTTCCTCATCAAGTTGCTTTTTATCACATTAGTAGAGACCCTAACTAAGACTAAAATGTGAGCCAGAAAGTGGACTGTCACTGTTTGGAGGAGGGCTGTGGAAGGACTTGGAATTTGGTCTAGAAAATCCATTGAATAGGCAGAGCTTAGTGAGCTACTGTGGGAACTGAGAAGACAGTGCTAAGGGCAGTGCAGATGATGGAGCCCTGGCTTGTGGAGTTTCAGGGACTGCAGGGGCTGTTGGAGTGATATTTTGAACTACAATTCCGTGGTTCTGGTCAGCTGAGGCCGAAAACCAGCTGTGATTAACAAGAGACGGGAGCCACTAAAGTGAAACCTTTGCTTTGCTGGAACAGTTGATGCTGGTCAGCTGCGGCTGGTTAAGGAGATCAGCATCTCTGTAGTTCTGAGGTGGGTAAGGCTGCACCTCATGCTGGCAGCTGAATTTGGTAGTGTGAGAGTGTGGTACTGGTTTTGAAGGCATGAAAGGGACATGGAGAACAGATTAGCCTTGGCACTGTGTGGCTGGGCTGGAGTCCCAGCAAGAGCCCAGGCGAGGCTATTAGTAAAGATAAAGACCAGTTGTAGTGGAGACCCAGGCATTTTGGAGATACCAGTACCTTGCTGGATCAGGCCTGAGCCTGCAAGACAAACTGTATGTGCCGTGATACGGTTGCTGCCAAGACCCTTTGGAACTCAGAGGGTCATAAATGGGCCCCAGACACCAAGCATTGAGCTTTCTACATTGTTGAATTTGGGGTCTGCTTTTAGTTGTGATTATGTTACAGATTTTTCCTTCTAAGAATAAGAAAGTATGTAACTTATTTGATCTTACAGGATGCCATAGTTGAGAGACTTTGAACTTTTGAAGAGACTTTGGATAATTTAGAGAGGCTTTATGGACTTTGAAAGAGACTCTGGATGTTTTAAAGAGATAGAATTTTAAAAGTTTGAATATTAAAGACTATGAGACTTTTAAAAGTTAGAATGTGGAGCTGCAGAGATGGCTCAGCTGCTCTTACAGAAAACCCAGGTTCTGTTCCCAGCACCCACACTGTAGCTCACAACTGCTTGTAACTCTAGTTTCAGAGGCTTTGATGCCCTTTTCTGATCTCCAGTCACCTCTGAACAGACATAGTGCACATATATATTCAAGCACACACACACACACATATATATAGTGGTTTGAATATTTTTGGCCCAAGGATTAGCACTATTAGGAGGTGTGGCCTTGTTGGAGGAAGTGTGTCACTGTGACCTTCATCCTAGATGCCAGAGGACTGACTGTTCCTGGCTTTCTATGAATGACAATGTAGAACGCTCAGCTCCTCCTGCACCATGCCTGCCTGGACGCTGCTGTGTTTCCTGCCTTGAAGATAATGGACTGAACTTCTGAACCTGTAAGCCAGTCCCAATTAAATGTCCTTTATAAGAGTTGCCTTGATCATGGTGTCTGTTCACAGCAGTAAAAGCCAAACCAAGACAATAAATAATCTTTTAAATTTGGAATGTTTTGTATTGTGGTGGTAATATTAATATGAGACCTAAGACTCAACAAGAAAGGAAAGGTTGAGGCTTAACAGTGATGTGTTTGTGTGTCAAGTTGACAAAGGGTCAATTCAGCTAGCTACTTTTAATATTATCTTAACACATGCTAGAGTCATTTGGAAAGAAAGAATCCCAGCTGAGAAAATGCTCCCACCAAATTGGCCTGTGGTGCATTCTTGATCAATAATTGATGTGGGCAGACCCATACCACAGTGGGCAGTGCCATTCCTGGGTGGGTGGTTCTGGTGGGTGAGGCCATGGAAGGCAAGCCAGTGAGCAGGCCTCCTTTGTAGTCTCTTCTTCAGTTCCTGCCTCCAGGTTCCTGTCTCCAGTTCCCAGACTGACTTCTTAGACTATAAGTTAGAAAATGAAATAAACTCTTTCCTCTCCGAGGAGCTTTTGGTCATGGTGTTTCACCATAGCAATAGAAACCTTAGCTAAGACAGAGTAAAAAAACATAATCTTCAGAAGGAAAGTAGAGTAACAGCAGACTCAAAATGCAGGCTGAGGTGAAGGAGTGTCTGATAATTGTCCCAGAAAATAAGCAGCTATAGGTAGGTATTGAATTATCAAGACTGAGAGCAGGGTCCTCACAGAGCTGAGGAGCACCATGAGTCAGACGCTGACATCACTTAAGAGTCCTGTCATTGGGAGAACTGTCATCCAGGAAGGGAGGAGCCAGCATAAGCAGTCAACTTGATGGCAAAAGAAATTTAAAGAAGACCCCTTAATTCTTGCTCTCCCAAACCCTCCCAAGACTTCTACATGACTCATGTGAACTCCAGATCGCCTAAGCCAAGTGATGCTGACTTTCTAAAAGTAGTTTTAGTCTATGGCCAATATGCATCCCTTCACAGTATGTCTTCACTCCTGTCCTCACACAGCATTGGTTAGACCAGGGATGGTGGTGAGTACCTTTCATTCCAATGCATTTACCATTTGTTGAGTATTGTCCTGAGTTCTGAAGACTTGGTTCCTGACCTTGATGAACTCTGTGTGGTGAAAATGAGCTTTCTGTTTATAATTCTTGGTCACTGTAAGTTTTCCATTATGGAGAAAAAAAAATAACTGAGCTTTTGTTTTTGTTTTTCCAGTCTTGGGAATGAAACCTGGAGCCTCAGGAATGTTAGACAGGTACCCGAACCACTAAGCAATATCCCAAGCCTGATTGATGCCTCCCGGCCTGAGATAATTTTTTAAAATGCTTTTGAGACATGGTTTTATTTATCCCAGACTTGACTAGAACTTTCTGGAGAGCAGAGAAGGATGCTGAGCTCCTGATTCTCCTGATCCATCTACCAGCGGTAGGATCTCAAGCACGAGCCACTGTCCCTGGCTTTGTGCAGTGCTGGGGGTATGAATGTGGAACTTAGCACCGATCCAACTGAACTAGAAGGTTTAAGGTTGTCTGGTTGGTTGGTTGGTTGGTTGGTTTTCTTGGAACAGAGTCTTGTAATGGAGCCCAGGCCTTGAACTCAGAATCTCCCAGCTCTGTTCTTCTGTGCTCAGATTCAGACACATCCACCACACTCCACTCAAAAAAATCAGTGTGTAAGGAAGGAAGGCTCATTTTCACAGTGTGAGGGGTTTCCGTTGGGTCTGTGGCAATGTAGTGCACCATGGCAGAAACACGTGGTAGACAAGTTGCTCACTTCATGAAGCCAGGAAAGGAAGGGAGGCTGGGATCCAAGTTCCCTTTTGCAGGGACATTCCCAATAACTGATGTCCTTGCATAAGGTTCCAGCTCTTAAAGGTTCTACTGTCCCCTCCCCACCAACAGTGCCATGCCTGGAGACCAAGTCCTAAACGCAGGCGTTCAAGGTCCGGGCTATAAGTGAATGTGGTTGTCCACATCTGTGATCCTAGTCACTCAGGAGGCTGGAGCAGAAGAACTAAGAATTTGAGGTCATCCTGGCCAACTTGGCAAAATTTCTATTCAAAATAAGATTAACAGGGGATGGAGAGATGGCTTGACACCTAGAAGCATTGGCTGCTCTTCCAGAGGACCCAAGTTTAGTTCCTAAAACCCACATGGTGGTTTACAACCAACTGTAATTCCAGTTCCAGGGCTCCAACACTCTCTCCTTACCTCCTTGGGTACCAGGCATGCACACAGTACACAGACATATATGTAGGAAAAACATCAATACACATATAATTAAAAGGATTTTGAAAACAAAATTAACAACTTATAAAAGGAGTTTGGGAGGGATGGAGAGATGGCTCCATGGGAAAAGTGCTTGATTTGTAAACAGGTTTGGATAACCAACATCTTTATAAAGGCTGGGCATTGTAATGTACATCTATTACTCAGTGCCAGGAGACAGACAGGCAGGAGATAGGGAAAACCCCTGGGAGGCAGGGGTTGGGAATGGGGCTGGCTTCCTGGCCAGCCAGTCCAGCTGAAACAGGGCACTCGGTCCAGTGTGAAGCCCTGTCTCAGAGAAGTAAGCTAGGTGAGTGTTGGGAGCAGGAAGGTCCTTGCACCTACAGATCTCCAGGGAAACTAGGAATGTTAAGCACACAGGAGTGTCCTCCCAGATATATAGGAATGGGTATATAACCTGTTCTTCCATCCAGAAGACTGGGAACTGGAGGAGATTTACAGCCTGGTGATCTGCATTATCTGTTGGGCCAGGTCATATCAAGTCCTCACAACCAGGACCAGAGGTAGCTAGTAATCTAAATGACCCTTACATTACCTGGAGCTAGGGTTCTCCTCCCTCAAACTCTCATAATAAGGACCAGAGATACCTAATAGTCTGAATGGGCCTTATATTATCTGTATAGCCAGGGTCTCCCCCAAGCTCTGTATAACCAGGACCTGAGGTGGCTAATAAGCCAAATGACCTTTATGCTATCTGTATGACCAAGGCCAGGCCTTCCTTAGGTCGTTAAGCCAATACAGGTAGCCTATGTTGGAAATTCATCTTCTTAGAAAAAGTGACATGTACCTTGAGTTTAGTATCAAAGTAATTATGCTTCCTTGTGCACCAGGTATTCCAGGTATGCCAGGAAACTCTTTTCCAAATTATGCTGGGTTTAAATATTCTGGTCATCAGACTTTCAAAGCTAGTGCCAGGTTGACAAAGTCAATCTGAACAGAGTTTCATTGTCACCTCTTCAGGGCTCATTTCTCTCCTGCCTTGATACCTGAGGAGACCCCCTCAGATAATGACTGAGGAAGATATTCTGATGTCAGCCAGGCAAGCAAGCATGTACACACACATGCACACACACAATTCTTCAGTCACATACTAAAGCCTGGTGAAGCCACTCATTAAGACATGAATGGATCATTACATCTGTTAGCTTACAGGTGATTCCACTAGGCCCCTTCCAGGAACCTAGTAAGGGCTTAGTAGTCACATATAGCTGTCACCAGGTGTGCCAGGTGTGGACTGCATATAAAAGGCCTGCTTGCCACCCCAGTTCTCTCTCTGTCTCTGTCTCTCTCTCTGTCTCTCTGTCCTTCTTTGTGCCCCTTCCCCTCTTCTTTGCCCTCATGGCTCTGCCTCAGTCTGCTTCTACCCCTTCCTAGGTCCTCACTCCTCTCTCTTCACCCAGTAAACCCCCTTTATACCAGATCCACTGTGTGGCATAATTTCTCAGGGGCACACCTTAACATGAGCCTGCCATATTTTATTACATAACAAGGTCTGTGATTGAATCAATGGATCAATCTATTTGTAGAGTAATAATTTGATGGTATTATTTAAATGTGGTGGGAACATTCACAGATGGAGCCCGGTTGTAGGAAGTAGGTCATTGGTAGCATGTTTTAAGGGACTACATTTTGTCCAGGGTCTCTTCCCCCCCCCCCCCAACCTCACCTTTTCTTTCTCTGATTCTTAGCCATATGAGCTGAGAACCTTTGCTTTGTCAAGTCATTTGCATCAATACATATGCCTGGCCCAAACACAACCCAGAAACAATGCAACCAGCAACCCATGGACTGAGCCCTCTGAAACCATGAGCTAAGACAAATCTCTCCTCCTTTTAAATGACTCATCTCAGATATTTATCACAGAAAGAACAAGCTAATACATAAGATTGGTATCTTCATCACTGTTCTATTGCTGTGATGAGACACCATGACCACAGCAACTCTTACAAAAGAAAGCATTTGACTGGGGCCTGCATACAGTTTCAGAGGTTTAGTCCATTTTCATCTTGGTGGGGCACATGCTAGCATGCAGGCAGACATGGTGCTGGAAAAGTAGCAGAGAGTTCTATGTCTGGATGTGGAGGCAGCATGAAAAAAGAAGAGACTCGGGCCTGGTGTAGGCTTTTGAAAACTCAAAGCCCACCCCCAGTGACACACCTCCTCCAACAAGGCCACACCTCCTAATCCTTTTCAAATAATGCCATTCCCTTATGCTAAACATTCTAATATATAGGCCTGCGGGAGCCTTTCTTATTCAAGCAACCACACTTGGTAGAGGGGAAATGGAACCATTAATATTAGCCTTTAACTGAGGATTTAAGTTCAGTAGTCTTTGGAACTGGTTTTCAGGATATGTTTTGGGGCAATTTAAAGAACCAGACCAGAGAAAACCTTGAACACTGTATTCAGAGCTCAGTGGGTGATGCTAGTGGGAACTCAGAAGGCCAGAATATAGTCGATACTGGGCTCAGGTGGTTTCAGATGCTCAGGAGGACTCTGTTGGTTTGGGTCTAGAGATGATTTGTGTAGCACAGTAGCAGAGAACTTGGCTACATTCGGTCACTGAGACTGTGAGGGAAACTGAGTTTAAAGGTGAGAGACTAATCTGACAAAGATTTCAAGACTGGTATAGGTATTGCTGGCTATTTTTAGCCAGGCTTATTGTAAGAATCGGGACTGGGCTGAAGAGATGGCTCAGCGGTTAAGAGGTCCTGAGTTCAATTCCCAGCAACCACATGGTGGCTCACAACCATCTGTAATGGGATTTGATGCCCTCTTCTGGTGTGTCTGAAGAGAGCAATGGTGTACTCATATACATAAAATACATAACTAAATCTTTTTTAAAAAAAAAAAGAATTAGGAGAAAAGAAAACAGAATAAACAGACTTGAAGAAACTTGCAGTTTGACCAGTGTGGTGATTTGAATATCCTTGGCTCAAGGAATGGCACTATTAGGAGGTGTGGCCTTGCTGGAGTGGGTGTGGCCTCTTTGGAGGAAATGTGTCACTGTGGACTTGGGCAATAAGACACTCCTTCTAACCACGTAAGAGCCAGTCTTCTCCTAGCAGCCTTCAGATGAAGATATAGAACTCTCAGCTCCTCCAGCACCATGCCTGCTTGGATGCTGCCATGTTCCCACCTCGATGGTAATGGTCTGAACCTCTGAACCTGTAAGCCAGCCCCAATTAAATGTTGTTCTTATAAAAGTTGCCTTGGTGTCTGTTCACAGCAGTAAAACCCTAAAAAGGGGTGTGTTAAATATTACAGACAAAAAGGGTACAGTTATTAAAGAGATCAGTGTCACTATAAAGAAGTACTTTGTACTGGAGCAGCTGGGATGATACAGTGAGGATGCTTCAAGAACTAGCCAGATCCCATCTGTATTTTCTGTTGCTGTGATAAAATACCGTGACCAAAAGCAACCAAGGAGTTAAGCAAGGGTTTATTTTGCCTCACAGTTCCAGAGAGCTAGAGTCTATAATAGCAGTGGAGATGGCATGGCACACAGGAGGCAGAGAGAGCAAGCAGGAAGTGGGGCCAGGCTAGAAGCCTCAAAGCCCACATCTAGTAACACACTTCCTCAGGTAAGGCTGTACCACTGAACGATTCCATAATCTCCCCCAAACAGCACCAACTGGGGACCAAGTAATCAAATACATGATCCTCATTTAAACCACAATGCCATCCTTCTCAGGGCATAAAATTATAAACATAAGACTTTCTCTTAAGAAAATGATACCTCAGGGGACCCTAGGAGCTTGTCTCCTCAGGATTCATTTCTCATTATGATTGGCCATCCAGGCCCTCGGGGATGCATGGGGCGAGGGGAGCGTTACAGCCTCCCACCCCCATCTGATCCTGGCATCATCCAGGCAGTGTTCATTTTGCAGGCAGTTGGAACTTAAGTGTTGTGGAGTCACAGAAGATTCCATTCAGATTTCAAAACAAAGCCTGCAGACACAGGCAGTGTATACCTGTGTCAGATTCCCAGGGAGGCAGCCCCTGCGGTGATGTGGAGGGTTATGAAGAGAAATGGGGACTCCAGGATGCCAGATACATCAGCACTGTGGTACACTTTCCAAGGAAAGCCAAGGCAGCAGGCAGTATCAGCCCAACAGATAGCAGTGTGGGCTGCAACCGGGAGGCCGTAGAAGTAAAGACATCCCTGTCCCGTGCACAGATGCTCTGGTCTTACTTTGGTCCTATCTTCTCCTTTCTGTATTGCCATTTCTCCCTTTCAGAACAGGAACATCGACTGGGAGGTGGCTCAGTGGGTAAAGTGCTTACCATGCAAGTGTGAGGCCTGGAGTTCGTCTCCCCAGAACCCACATAAAAGCTGGGCAGGTGTTAACAGCTGCCTATAATGCAGGAGGCAGAGATAGAGCATCCTTGGCTCCAAGTTGGCTAGCTGGACTGGCTAGACTTAATGAGCTCTGTGCTCAGTAAGAGAGCCTGCCCCAATAGATAACCACACATGTGTATGCAATAATATGCAATGCACGCACACCACACAGTCCATATACGAAAACAAGCAAAAGATGTGGCTGTTTAATCTTTTGCATGTTGAAAACATGGGACCTGAGTTTTTAATTTTTCAGGGACTCAAAGCTAAGGTTTGTCTTGACTTTCAGAGACTTTGAAATTAAACTTATTATTGGTGATAGGGTTTCGCTGTGGACCAGGCTGCTCTTGAATTTAGACATCCACCTGCCTCTGCCTCCTGAGTGTGGGGATTAAAGGTGTGCTTCCTGGCATAAAATTAAACTTTGAGCAATGGTGGAACTACTGAGACTTTAGGGAGTGACCGAGTGCATTTGACATTATAAGACAAGCACCAGCCTTCCAGAGGCCAAGAGTATTGAGTTATGGAATGGGCGTGACCCTCAAAGTGAGTCTGAAAATATGAGTCAGAATAAGTCTTCCCTCCCTTTAAATTTTTTCCTCAGGAATTTGTGAAAGATGAAAACCTAACATAACACAAAAAATTCATATCACAGAGCCTGACAAAAATAACTCTTGCTGGCTTGTCAGACGTAGGTGAAATCCATGGGCTTTTTTGTTGGTTTGGTTTGGTTTTGCTTTTTTGTAGTGCCAGGGTTCTGGTTCATTGGAGCGTACTAGAGAAGTATCCCACCATGGGGCTCTATCCCCACCTCTGGGTGAAATCCATGGTTGGAATGGACATCCACTATTCAGAGTCTGGACCCTCATTCTGGACTGTGGGACACCACTCCATCCCCTCTGTCACCTCCCATCCCTCAGGCTGTGTTTCAGGCTCCTCTGTCTTTGTCCACCCTTGAGCAGCGGCTGGCCGCAACAGGTTTTGATCACCAGAGCCCTAAGCTCTATAACCTTGTCGACAGACAGATTAAGATGGGCTGACAGCTGCTCAAATCTTCGATTGCAACATCTCCTGCCCCCTCCACTACTCGTCACCCTTATTCTAAACGAAAGATCGAAGTGTGCCATGCTGAGGTCCTTTTGCTTTAAAATGCCTATAGGAGGTGAACACAGTAGGGACTCAGGGCTAACTCCAACTTCTCCCTCCTGCCCTGCTGCTTGTGATGGAAACCTGAAAGCAATTCATCATAGTAATGATGGCTGATGCCGAGAAGCCTGGTGACTGATGGCCACACTACCTGAAGCATGTCTTCCCAGCTCTCTCTTTTACTAAAGAGTAATTGTGCGGGGTTGGTGGAGATGGAGGTGGCTAGCTCAACTTTGCACCTGCCCTGAGGCAGGAGAATCAAAAAATGGACAGAAACTAATGGCTTCGATAGCTCATAGAGAAAATGGAAAATCCGTTTAGAAAGGCAATCCGTCCCTGCCTTTCTAATGACCTCTGGCATGCTCTCTCGGGGGGCGGGGGGGGACATCTGGAAAGACGGATCAATGCCAGGTAAGTACTGTGGAAGTAGCAAGTCAGGAAGAGGCTTTCCTATGCCTCCTTCCCAGGCAGACCAAGAGGCAGATTGAGGCAGGCTGAAGGGAGAGAGTCTTCCATCAATGAAAGTAGTTCAGGGAACAATTTATTTTCCAAAGAATCACTCCAGAAAGCTGATGTGTGTGTGTGTGTGTGTGTGTGTGTGTGTGTGTGTGTGTGTGTCTTTTAGAATCATTTATGCTCATAACTGGAGGAGAATAGGGCTCAGTCATTTTAGCACTACAATTTTTTAGAAAGCTCAGGATGGCTAAAAAGTCATTGGTTAGGCTGCCCAGTGCTTGTGTGTTCTCAGGCCATCCAGACCTGTCTTGACTAGTTGCCAAAATCATAGAGGTCTTCACACACAGACACTCCACCTCCACAGTAGGGTGTAAATTAAGGGATGCCGTGGGTTAAAAAGTGTCTCTTCAAAATGTATGTCCAGCGAGGAGTGGTGGCAAGCTGTACTGTCTTCTCCTGGCTGCTGTAAGAGAGATGAGAATGAAGACCTTTCCCTAGTTGAGTTTCTATCGTGATAAACACCACGACCAAAAGCAACTTCGGGAGGAAAGGGTTTGTTTTAGCTTCTAGGTCAAAGTCCTTCATGGAAGGGAGTGGGGGGGAGCTCAAAGCAGGTGCCTGGGAGCAGAAACTAAAACAGAGGCCATGGAGACACAGTACTCACTGGCTTGCTCAGCCTGCTGTCCAGGACCACCTACCCAGGGTGGCACTACCCACAGCAGAATGGGCCCTCCCCCATTAATCAGTAATCAAGAAAATGCCCCACAGGCCTGCCTACAGGCAATCTGATAGAGGCATTTTCTCAATTTAGGTTCTTCTTCCCAGATAACTCTGGCTTGTGTCAAATTCTCCCCAAACCATACACACACCAGTATAACCAGGACAGAATCCCCTGGAAAGGAGGTAGCTGATGCCATGTTGAAAAGAGCCATTGCATAGATGAAGGAGACAAATGGATTCCGCCGCTTCATTCAGTCACGTGGGGCAGCAGGTAGGGAAGGGTAATCTTGCCCTCAGGTTCTTGGTTTCCTGAAAGAAAAAGCCAAGTAGGATTTAACTATCACATTGGGAGGGATGGCTGAGGAGCTGTGGAAGGAGGAGAAGAAACCCAAACACAGGGAAGTTTAGCATCATGGTCACCTGGTCACAGCCACCATATGTCCCATGCCAAATCCTCGGCCTCCTTCTTCTCGCTCAAATCTCAAAACTTGTCAGACTGCCTGTCCCAAGTGCTTGGCTGCTCATCGGTCATGCTTCCTCTCACAGCTGGTCAGAGCTGGTGTGAGACTTGAATTCTGACCCCTTTGTCTGGTCCAGGCCTTTCTTCCCTGTAGCCTTCTGCCAGACTCATCAGAGGAGGCTGGGAAAGCACCAGACCTAGGGACTACAACCTCTTAGCTCTCTTCTGCCTTCATCTGCTAGCTGGATATGGAAAAAGGCAGCAGGGTCTCCTTCCTTGGTGTCCGAGGTCATGGTCTCTGTGGATGTAGTCACAGGACTAGAAGGGTGTTAGGCTATTTACTGTTATTGTTGTTGTTGTTGTTTTAAATTGTTTCTTTAGAAACTCCTGGATGTTCCGGTAAAGGAATTCTATTAACAAGAGTGGACAGGGACCAGGTCTAGTCATGTCCAGTGGTCCATTCTCTGAGAAGAGGCCTGGAGCTGTCCGCCATTGCTGGGCATGGATATTTCTCGGTTCTGCTGAACACTGTGCTGTGGGCTCATCTTGCAGGGAGGGGACCTGCCAGAGGGAGGCAGTTCCACTAATGACAAATGAATGTCTTTTGTTCTTAATGAACAATCTGTCTTCTGCCTCCAACTTGGTTCAGTCTTCTGCTTTCTAGGAATGGAGCCCTGAGGTTCAGTGGGGGTGGGGACACCCACTCCTTGCTCTCCTGCCAGTCATAGCCTTTCAAAGAACCCGGGAGCCTGGCCTCTGGTTTTCCCTGGAGGAGTTTGTGGGAAGAGAGGTCCTGGAAGCTCCGGGGATAAGAAAAAGAGGTAGACAAGAGGAGGAAGATACACCATCTTGGTAAGAAAGGTGAGGGAACCTGGGCTAATTCCTGCAGGAAGGAGGAGCTTGAGCCTGCCTCTTGCCTTTCTCCTCTGAGGAGACTGTTGTCTCTTCAACTCCCTCCTTCCCAGTGACTTGGAAAGGAGTATTCTGGAACTGGCTCATATTTTATTCTGGGCTACTTCGAGGGGTGTGAGATGGCGGGGAGAGAGAGACAGAGATGGGTGGTTAGACCCAGTCATTCCCTCTGGTTCCCACTCTGCCCTCCTCTGCTGTGTTTTGAGGTTGCCAAGGAAACCACACAACAGAGCTGCTATCTGCATCTTCTATTTTGTTACACCAACCCCCCCCCCCCAAACTTTGTGAGGCCAAGTCAGTGGGAGTGGTGTCAGAGCCAAGATGATGGGCAAGGAGAGGTGGCTGATGTCCTCCCACACAGCAGTACATGTGCGTGTTTGAGCGCGCACACACACACACACACACACACAGAGGCCTGTACATGCAGATACTCATGCCAATCCCTAAATATTCTCTCTCCAACACACAGACACAGCTCTACCTACTGAATAAAGGAAATGAAAAACAAAATGGGAAAAGCCCCACCCTGACCACCCCAAGCAGAGGCCACAGTGCCTTCTCCTATCTGAGCATGCTCAGTTGATAGAGCATGGGTGTCACCCAACAGTCTACCAGCTGCTGTACCCCCACCACCTCATCCAGGGGAGCTAGCAAAGCAGATCACCCTAGGGATGAATCTCAGGGATCAAGAGAATGATCCAGAAGGTTTCTGTGGGAGTCACACATGTGACCCTGAGAAGGGTTCCGAGGTTTGCTCAGTCTCACAGCTGCTCCACAGCATGGCAAGTTCAAGCACTCTCTGGGTGCCATCCGACAAGGTCAAATGAGCTGAGGGTCAGTTTTGCACTCTCTTGGTGCTTTGTGGCTGAGGCACTAAGGACCAACAGCCACTTTTCCCCACATCAGTCACAAAGCCTGGTGTGTGTGTGTGCGTGCATGCATGCGTGCACATGAGCACCTGTGCATACATTTACACGTGTGGATGAGCGTGCATGTGGAGACCCATAGTTAATTTCTAGAGTCACCTTACTCATTGAGACAAGTTCTCTCAGTCATACCCAGAGTTCAAGGAAATAGCTAATCTCTCTAGACAGCATGCTCTGGGGATCCTCAGTCTCTGTCCTCTAAAGCTAGGACTACAGGAGGAACACCATGCCAGCATTTATGTGGGTTCTGGAAATCCAAACTTTAACCACTGAGCCATCTTCCCAGTTCCTGGTGATTATTTTTCCTGGGAGACCCAAGGGTTTGAGGTATGGACATCTGGGGAACGGTTGGAGTGGTCTGATATGAAGTACAAGGTTCGCACAGCCAACCTGGGGTCGATCCAGTCTGGAAGGCCAATGTCTGTCTAAGTCATTGAACAGGCATAGTGACACACGCTTTTAATCTCAACACTTATAAGGTAGAAGCAGGAGGATCTCTGTGAGTTCCAGGCTAGCCTGGCCTACATAATGAGCTCCAGGACAGCCAGGGCTACACAGTGAGACCCTATCTTTAAAAAAAAAGGCAAAGGAGTCAGCTTCAAAACTCAGGAAAGGAGATGTTGGCGAAGGGAAGAAACACTTCCATTGTGTGGCAGGGCTTTGTGATAGAGTGCCAGGCTAGACCAGTCCCTCACTACTCACATGCCACCTTCAACAGGTAATTGATGCTCAGGTATGCACCCCTCCCTACATGCCTGATGTGTTGATCTCTAACAAGGCATCCTTGTTGGGTTCTCTTCCCTCCTCACTGGACTGAGAGTTTCTTTTGGGGGTCTTAGAATGACCCCTTGCCTGTATACACCAATCCCTCATCCTAGCTTAGTAAGAGCTCAGGAAATGTGTGAGTGAGGTACTGACTGAATGAACATGCCCATGTGAGGCCCTCCCATGGGAGAAGCTCAGTTTATAACCTGTCAAATGCCTGGCTGAGTGGGCTGCATGGGAGCCTCACCATGGAGACAGGGCTAAGAACCAAGGAATGGAAGCCAAGTTCTTATGCTTTTAAGTACTAGAAAGAAAGGCAGTTAGCAAATGACCCTCTCCACTAAAGGACTGTGAGGTGCATCTTCTAAAAGGCTCTGCAGAGAGGGGCCTGCTGGGTAAACATCCAATAGTAACCTGGAGGCTTCAGTTGCTGTAAACCTGGAATCATGTAGATTGAGATCCAACTGTTTACAGTCATTAAGCCCTGTTGTGAAGGCAATTACACAAAGACCTGCTGCAGCTACCTGGGCCAGGAGTGGGCTGGGACTTCCTGGAGTACTCTACCTCCCCTATTGGGAGAAGCAACTAGGAAGGTATAGGAGGGTAGCGGGAACTTCTTAAATTAGACAGGAAGAAGCAGAAGGAAGGGAGAGAAGGAATATGTGGGGGCCAAACCTGGGTGTGTTGACAGAGCGGGAAAGGGCAAGTAGGGCTGGCACGGAGGAGCCACAGGCTAGAATGCAGATCCTGGTAGAGAAATCCAAGGCCCAGAATAAAGCTTGCCACCACTACAGAAGGGCAGCTAAGTCGAGAGGGATCTGAAAGTATATGACTATCATGCAAACTCTTGCCTTCCAGGGTGTGCAGCATAGTGACGGGCTGTACACAAAAACCACAGTTGTAGACATTGATTTGGTAGATGTATATAATGTAACAAGAACGCTATTTGGAGGCTTCCTTAGCCTGGAGGAATCTGCTGAGCTCTGTGTTGGAGGATGTGTCAGCCAAGGAAAGAAAGCAAAAGGGATGGGGACACACACACCACACACAGAGAGAGAGAGAGAGAGAGAGAGAGAGAGAGAGAGAGAGAGAGAGAGAGAGAGAGAGAGAGGGAGAGAGAGAGGTTCGAACAGCAAGATGCCTGGGCTGATGGGAAACAGTACACTGAAGCAGACAAAGACAGCAGGAGAGATGGAGGAGAGGGTCGGGAAACAGAGGGCCACATGCGCTCAGCCAGGGAGTCTGGACTTCAATCCTCAGCTGATGGAGGGTCGTTGATAGGTTTTCCTGGGATAAGATGAGTATCGGGAACATCATGTTGACTGCTGTATGAGAGGTGAACTTACATGAAGGAAGCTGTAGTCAGGGAGAGCAATTAAAAGTTGACAACCATCGTCAAAGTGAGAGATGTGTATGCTGCTGAGATGGCGGGCTCAGACAGAGGAGTGTGGTGAGTGGGCTGGAGAGAAGAGGGTGTCGAGTTTGTACATTACCTAAAGAGAGTTTCCTATCGGGCACCTGAAACAAAGGGCGAGAACTAGCTAGAGACCAGGGCTTAGGCTCCACAGGCAAATGAATCATGGCTTTGCCAAATGAAAGTGGACAGGCACTCCTCAAAAGAAAATATCCAAAGGCCAAACTGGAGTCAGAGCACCCCAGGGCTAAAGAGCTCTGGAGAAGAGAACATCTGTTGAAGGAGTGAGAGGCACAGGAAGAGAAAGAGAGGAGGCTGAAGGCCACAGAGGCCAACCAGCAGAAGGAAGGGGGGAAGTAGGCTTGTCAGCAGTAGATTGGTCCAGAAATCTAAAAAGCTGCCATTGGGGTTGGCAAAAAAGGAAGCAAGGGATGATTCTTCTTTAAAATAAAAAGTGTGTGTGGGCTGGGCAAGATATTAGCCAAGTATTGTGTGTATTGAGTGCATAGGGATTGCTTTATTCTTTTTACTGTATTTCTGTAACTTTGAAATTCCACCAAAATGAAGGTTCCCTGGGCTGCCATGGTAGAGCACTCACATAGTGTGGGTGAGACTCCGGATTCCATCCCTGCATTGCCAATAACCGAATGGGAGGCAAAGCTCCTGTTGGAAACACAGTGATGTTGACCTGTGTGCAAAGAAATCCTCTTGCCTCGGTCTCTTGCATAGCTGGGACAAGGGTATGCCAGTGCACGGAGTGAGCTTTTGGTTTACAAGAATACAAGCCTGGGCAGGGACACAGCTCTGTTGAGACTGTACTTGTGTGGCATGCAAAAAGCTCTTGGTTCAGTCCCCAGCACCACATAAGCAGGATTTGGTAGTACATGCCTGTAAACTCAGCGCTCGGGAAAGTGGATGCAAGGAGACAGACTCAAGGTCACTCTCAGCTATATAGGGGTTCACAGACAGCCTGGGATACATGAGACCCTGTCCCCAAAATAGCAGCAGCAGCAGCAGAAATTCCTTGTTAAGATTCACTTGGGCATGCCTTCGTGTTTTATTACTGTGAAGAGACACCATGACCAAGGCAACTCTTATAAAAGGAAACATTTACTTGGTGCTGGCTTACAGTTTCAAGGCTTAGTCCATTATTATCATGGCAGGAAGCATGGCAGCACACAAGCAGGCTCAGTACTGGAGACATAGCTGAGAGCTACATTCTGACCACAAAGCAGAGAGAGACTGGGTCTGACATGGGCTTTTGAAATCTCAAAGCCCGCCTCCAATGACGCACCTCCTCCAACAAGGCCACACCTCCCAATTCCTCTCAAGTAGTGCCATGCCCTGATGACCAATAGTTCAAGTACAAGAACCTATGGAGGCCATTCCTATTCAAACCATCACAGGCATAGTGGCTTATACCTAGATCCTGGCACTGAGAAAGCAGAACCAGGTAGATCTCTGTGAGTTTGAAGCCAGTCTGGTCTAAGCCAGCCTTGGCTACATAGTGAGAGCTTGTCTCAAAAAAAAAAAGCAAAAACAAAAACAAACAAACAAACAAACAAAAACCCAACACATCACAGAGAGAGTAACTTTGCCATTTGGTAAGTTTCATTCTCTCTAGTTGCTGCTGCAGAAGCAGAATTATCCACACCTACTGCTCTGTAGCCTAAAAACACATCACAGGCATTCTTGTAATGACAGAACACATACTCCAACTTCATTCTTCAGTGCTGCATAGTTCTCCATCCAATCCCCTCTTCTTAAATTCCAGGCCTTTTCTGTGTATATATGTATGTATATATGTATGTATGTATGTACGTACATATGTATGTATGTATATGTGTGTATGTATATGTATGTATGTATATGTATGTGTATATATGCATAAATACATAAATATTACCTGCTGAGTCTATTGTATATTTGATTATTGCTTGTATATTTGATTTCAGGGCTGACCACTGGTATTGGATAACTAATTAGGGGCTCATCCCTGGGGAAGACTATTTCTCCCTCTCTCACAATTGTTGGTTGCTTGTGGCTCTTCATCTAGGGTTGTTCAAGTCTTGTTTGGGCAGCCATGCTGTTGAGGTGTCATGGAAGAAGCTTTTCTAGGAAATAGTACACAATCTCTCAGCAAATTTCCTGGTGCTCTGGCTCTTACAATTTTTCCACCCTTCTTCCATGATGTTCCCGAGCCTTGGGTATATGAGTTACCCTATAGATGTATCTGTTGGGGCTGAGTACCCAACCATTGGTTGCTCTCTGGATTTTGATCAGTCCATTGCAAAGAGAGGCTTCTTTGGTGAGCCTTGGGAGGCTCACCCACATTTATCTGTGGGCATAAGAATGAGTATTTAGAATGCTCTTAGGAATTAATCTGTTTTAGTAAAGTGTGGTCATAGGTTCTCCTCTAAGGCCCCATAGCCTCACTCAGGTAGTTAGCTAGGTTTCCTTCTTGTTAAGTGGGCCTAATTCCAATTAGATAGCTGTTGGTTATGCCAAGATATGAGTGCCACCCTTAAGACTATCTTACCATGCTGGCCAATGTGGTTCATAAGCATCACAGCTAAGTAGGGCTATTGGTTGCTTTCTGTCCTTGGCAGCTGGCATAGCACTTCTGGGTATATGAAAGTTAGTCCTTAAGTTAGATCCAGCAAGGATCCTCCACATCCTGTACCCAAGTATGTGGTATCTTCAGCAATAGGGACTTGCCTTCAACCTGTGGGGGGGCAACCAAGGGCAACAGCAATGCCTGTGTTGTTTTAGGAGTGTCTTGTGTTTCCTTAACCAATGTTTTTAAAGGGGACTTCTCATGCCTGGAACTAGGAATTTTATTAGGTAGTCTATGGATTTAGTGAAAGTATGGTGAATTAATTGGCTTTCCTGCTTCATTTAAATTATATATTATTTAATTCATTCATTTAAACTGTATATATACACACATATGTTACATATATATGCTATACACTGGCTTATATGTATTATATATAACTTGGGGAAAATAAAAAATAATATGGGGCTGGAGAGATGGCTCAGAGGTTAAGAGCACTGGCTGCTGAAAACAGGGTGCAGGAGATGGCTCGGCAGCTCGAGAGAGGTGCTTGGCTCTACCCTGGTCAACCTGTGTTCTATCAGATCCCCAGATCCCGCAAAAGTAGAGAGAACTGACTCTCTAAGGCTGTCTCCTGACTTCTGCACTCTCATTATGACATATGCACTTATATACCCCTCCTTCTCTCCCCCCCATGCATACACACACATGCATGCATGCATGTGCACACCACCACCACAACCAATGACAAGAATAACAATAGAATTTTAAAAATTAAATAAAATCATAAAGAAAACAATGAAAAACAAAACAACACGTAGCCATTTGCTCGCCTCCCTTTAAAAGTAAATGCTAACAATCTGACACACACATTTCAAGATCTGTTGTAGGCTCTATGGACTTCTTTGGATAGGCCTCACTAAGAAGCCCTCCGAGGGCTGGAGGTTGCCTAAAACCGCAAGCTGTCCTCATTGCATTTCTGCTTGAGGCTCCTAGGGTTCAAGAGTCAGGATCTCTTTACCATGACATTGCCTAGCTTCCCAAACCGACCTATCTCCATCTACGCCACTCCCGAAGCCATAGTTGGCTGTTGGAATTACGATTTTCACACAGATCTTTCCTACTTCACTTTGCTGGCCCACCAACAGTCTACCTGGAAAGGGAAGACACAGTCATCCTCAGGACCCAGCATGAAAGTCACTGGTTGTCTTTCCCGTCCCACTCCCTAGCAGGTTGGTCCAACCCATGCCCACATCAGGCCCCTACCATGGTCTCCATCACAGTTCTTCCCCAAGGCCTTGCTGTCCTATGTCAATCTGCAGACCATCCAGCCCAGCACACTAAGTCCTTTGAGGATAAGATTTCTGTCTTTTTCTTTGCAGACCCCAGAGCCTGGCACTCATGGTGGCAAGCACACTCAACAGATTCTCTTAAGTTACCTCTGAGTCAGATGTGGTGGCTCACACCAGCAAACCCAACATTCAGGAGGCTTTGGCTGGAAGATCACTGTGGAGTTAGATCAGCTCTGAACAAATGAATGAATGAATGAATGAATGAATTAGTGTTGCCTTGAGAATCACCTGGTGGCAGAGCACAAGGATTAGGCATTTAAGTCTGTTTTCTAGGGGTCTCCATTAACAAGGGTACTCAGGACTACCAGGGACTTCCAAGGTCACAACTGGCAGCAGTGTCCTAACAGCTGCTCAGCATGGATCTCCCTGGCCCTGCCCTGGCTCTCCTGCCATGGTGCCCACCAGATCCCATCTCATCAGAGGCAGAGGCACTCCTTTCTTAATGGTCAAGGCCCAGACTCATCGCTCCACTGACTGTACACAGGCTGCTTGGAGCCCAGCCCCAATTCCCATAAATGGAAAGTGATTTGGTTTCCTTCCCAAGATGAATCATTTTGTTTTAATAGCCTGTCCTTTGCTGGCAATGCCACAGCTGTCTGCTCAGCCTTTTGGCCGGCTGTTGGCAGGATGCCCTTCCAGGCCCCGTTAATTACCAAAAGGGGGGGTTGTATAGAGAGGAGGGAACCCCTCAAGGAGCAGGGCACCGGTCAGTAGTGGGCCAAAATCAATGCAAATGACACACTACTGTCCTTCCTGGGCCCAGGCAAAAGTCCCAGGTAGGCAGAGAACAGCTCCTGACATGTTGCCCACTCAGGGAACTTTTTTGGTTACAAGACAGAGTTAATGGAATGGAAAATCCAACCAACCTGTGCTGACTAGTTTTATATCAACTCCGCATGAGCCAGAATCATTTGGTAAGAGGGACTCTCAACTGAGAAAACACCCCCACAAGACTGGCCTATGGGACATTTTATTGATTAATGATTGGTGTGGGAGACTGCTTACTCTAGTCAGTGCCATCCCTAGGCTGGTAGCCCTGGGTATTTATAAGAAAGCAGAATGAACAAGCCATGAAGAGCAAGCCAATAAGTAGGACTCCTCCTAGCCCTCGAATCAGCTTCTGCCTCTAGGTTCCTGCCTTGAGTTGCTGACCTGACTTCCCTAGATAATGGACTATAAGCTGTAAACTGAAATAAACCCTTTCCTCCCCAGGTTGCTTTTGATCATGGCGTTTATCACAGCAATAGACAGCTAAGGGCAGTGCTTGAGCCCCATGGGAAACTTGCCAGCATGGAGTTCCTCTGAGCTGGACAGCCTGGTGGTGTTAAGCTCAGCAAACTGAGGTAGGGGTGGGCATAGAATTATGTATGCTGATAATGAACAGAGAAGCTTCAGGACCCAGATTTAGTTTTTAAATTTACTATAAAATAAGTATCATGGGAAGAAATTAAACTGATGCCCATAGTCCTCCGGAGGTGACTGTTCTGGGACACCATGTAGAAAAATAGCCATATATTCTTCTTCTGCACGAGAGGGCTGGTTCTACAGTTCAGTGGGGGAGAGGCCAGCCTGTGGTTAGCCAAAAGACTTACTTCTGGCCCCAGTCTCTAGCCTCTACCCACAATGCTGGCTCTGGAATCCAAAGGCTATCTTGCTAATGCCTAGGGTCTGTCTCCAGGGCTAGGATCCCTAGAAGCCCAGGAGTTTTCTAACCTTTTCCCAGTGGGGGACCTATTGCTTATATCCTGACCAGCTGAAAGGAATGATTGACCCTGAAAGACGCTGGCCTCCTTGCTTGCCCAGCTGGCAAGTGAGGACATGCCTAGGGATGTGGGGAGGGGTGGGTCTGGTGCATGGGAATGGCGCCCTGGCCTCAGGAGACCACCTCTGCCTGAGGGATCTTGAACATCAGAAGTTCAACTTATTTCACAAGTCACAACCTGGCAGGAAGGAAGAGGGAACCATGGCCTGTCCTCAATGAACAGCTGAGTCTGTAAGCGGTTTCCTGTATCTCAGCAGGCCATTGCTAAAGATTCTGTGGGATTGATGGGAAACATTTGCTTTGTGTTTTTTGTTTTTTCAATAATACATAGCCTCCATGGAAGATGGCAGACTGTTCCCGTACTTTTCTTCTCTCCCATTTCTTTCCCTGCCTCATGTAGCCTGCCTCTCCCACCACACTGGCTACAGACTCTCAGACCTTGTCCAAAGTTTGCTTTTAAGAAACATCCCCTCACCCTCCAGCACTCTGACACACGGGGTTTCCTCAGCAGTGAGGGGTACCCCAGGGAAGCCAGGACCCCCGGCAAGCTGAATGAGAAAAGCCAGGATGCTCTAGAAAAGTACAAAGGCAGAGAGATAGGGTTTCCTAGATAAGGATGTCTCTGCAGAAGAAAGGGCCAGAGACTCTTCCAATAAACACTTTCTGGGCACCTACTATGTGTCAAGTGCTGTTCCAGGAACAGATGTATACAAAACAGAAAACCTCCAGCTCTCCTGGAGCATACATACCACACCCCTTCTCCAACAGGATCAGCTGATGCCGGAGAAATGACTCTTGAGCTAGAGGGAAAGCAAAGGAAGCTGGCAGATTCGAAGTGGGCCCCAGGACCCCACTCTGTTGTGACAACTGCTTATGGTGGGGGTCAGTCAAGCATGAAAATAAGAGCAGAGGATGTATGAGCTCAGGGCTAAAGCGCCTGCCTAGCATGCAAGGAGTCCTGGGTTCTGTCCTCACAGCACCACAGTGAGTAAGTAAATGAAATTTGAAAATTAGAAAATAAACAATGAAAAAAGAAAGAGGAGGAGGAGGAAAAGGAGGAGGAAAAGGAGGAAGAAGAGGAGGAGGAGGAAGAGGAGGAGGAAAAGGAGGAGGAAGAGGAGGAGGAGGAAGAGGAGGAGGAGGAAGAGGAGGAGGAAGAAGAGGAGGAGGAAGAAGAGGAGGAAGAGGAGGAGGAAGAAGAGGAAGAAGAGGAGGAGGAAGAGGAGGAAAAGGAGGAGGAGGAAGAGGAGGAGGAGGAGGAGGAACAAAGGTGACAGAGCTGATTGGAAAGATGACCAGAGAAAAATCTCATACTGTCCATCACTGATCTTCCCTCCCTGTCTTCTCCTCCTCTTCCTGGCCTGACCCCCCTCCCCCCCCAAGCCTCCAGCTGACTTTGTTCCTGTGGTTCTGGGGCTCCCAGACAGCTCCGGAGGGTAAAGACTAGTAGAGAAGCTCCCTCCTTCCTTACAAAGGCCCGGATGGAGCACAGAAACAAAGGGAGAAGCTGTGGGAGGCAAGGAGTTAACCTCGGCTAGGTTAAACTGCCTGAGATGATGTGTGGGAGCTCTCCCAAACCCAGATGCATGTCGCTCTAAAGAAATATTAATCTTCCCCCTGCCTTGTCTACACTGGACATTTCAAATGCTTTATTAATCATTTATAACACCATACTAATAAGATTCATAAAAATTCAAATTGTAAGAGCTTGGCTCTGCTCCTCTGGCTTCAGCTCAGAAAGCCATCTCTCACCCTCTGCTGGGAAAGGGGAAGCATCATCCCTTGGAATTCTCTCACTCTCTTACATTCTGAGCATCCCCCTGCTTCAGATGACCTTGGGAAGGAAAGGTGATCATCTCAGGTCTTGTCTGCCAGGAACAAGCTGAGATAAGGGATGAGGAAGGTGGCCATGTCTTGCTCCCTCTGCCTGGCCTTCCCCTGCCTGCGGTTCCAAAGGCCTCACCTCACAGGCCTCAGACTTGATGCCAGACCTCACTGCACCTGTCTCAGGTCCTGGCACCAGATCACAGGCCCAGGTCTTAGCTGGCTCCTCTGTCTCTCTTATCTGTTCTTCATTTTTTTACTAATGGATCTGTCCCCCAGGAATTTAGACACTCACAGATTCACACTGATCTAGATGGAGTCTTTATGTCTACCAAAAAAGGGGGGTGGAGAGAAGGAGGGAGGGAGAGAGGGAGGGAGGGAGGAAAGGGAAGGACAAAGGGAAGGGAGGAGGATTTTGGTTTGGTTTTGTTTGTTGTTGTTAAGTGAAGTTCTGCCCATTGAACAACAGGACTGTGTTCTGAGAAAAGCATCCTTAAGGTGATTTATTCCTTGTGAGAACATCATAGAGTACATTTACACAAAACTAAGTATAGTCAGTCATTCTACATGGTCTCTTTATTAGTAGTAATTTTTTTTTTTTGAGACATGGCCTAACTCTACAGCCCCAGCTAATCTAATAAGATGTGTGTGTGTGTGTGTGTGTGTGTGTGTGTGTGTGTGTGTGTGTGAAAAGAAGGCATCTGATCCCCTAGAGTTACAAGAGGTTGTGAGCCACCTAGCCAGCCGATGTGATAACTGAGAACAGAACACAGGTCCTGTCTTAGGAATGTAGCCCAGTGGAAGAGCACTTGCCTTACATGTGAGAGTCCCAAGGCTCAATCCCAAGACTGGAAAAAAAAATTCTAGAACCAAACCCAAGTCTTCTGCAAAAGCAACAAATGCTCTTAACTGCTGAGCAGTTTCTCCAGCCCCCAGACTAATCTTGAACTCACTAAGCAGCCTAAACTGGCTTTGAACTTACTATAGTTCTCTGGGCTCAGCCTCCTGACTACTGGAATAGCAGCTGTCTACCACTATGCTCTCAAAACATGGCCTTTTTTTATGATGTCAAGAAAGAAAGAAAATATGACCCTGGCATAGTGATACATCTGTGTAATCCCAACATTCAAAAAGCTAAGGGAAGAAGATTGAGAGTTCAAGGCTAGCCTGAGCTACAGTATGGGATTCCATCTCAAAAACAAAAATAGGGCTGGAGATGTAACTTACTTAGAGTGCCTACCCAACATGTGCAAGGCCCCTGGATTCATTCCCCAACAACATTTAATCCAAGTGTGACAGACTTAGTTTGGGCTTTATTGCTGTGAAGAGACATCATGACTGAGGTAACTCGGTCACTTAATTGAGGCTGGCTTACAGTTTCAGAGGTTCAGTCGATTATCATCATGGTGGGAAGCATGGCAGTGTTCAGGCAGACATGACACTGGAAGAGCCAAGAGTTTTACAAGGCAGCAAGGAGAAGACTGTCTTCAGCACTGTCTTAGTCAGGGTTTCTATCCCTGCACAAACATCATGACCAAGAAGCAAGTTGGGGAGGAAAGGGTTTATTGAGCTTACACTACCATGCTCTGGTCATCATGGAAGGAAGTCAGGACTGGAACTCAAGCAGGTCAGGAAGAAGGAGCTGATGCAGAGGCCATGGAGGGATGTTCCTTACTGGCTTGCTTCTCCTGGCTTGCTCAGCTGGATTTCTTATAGAACCCAGGACCACCAGCCCAGGGATGGCACCACCCACAAGGGGCTCTCAGCCCTTGATCACTAATGGAGAAAATGCCTTACAGCTGGATCTCATGGAGGCATTTCCTTACCTGAAGCTCCGTTCTCTGTGAAAACTCCAGCTTGCCAGTACAGGCACTGAGTGTAGCTTGAGCTAATATATATGAGACCTCAAAGCCCACCTCCACAGTGACACACTTCCTCCAGCAAGGCCACACCTCCTAATAGTGCCACACCCTATGGACCAAACATTCAAATACATGAGTCTATGGGGGCCAAACCTATTCTAACCACCACAAGAAGTAAAGTCAGGAAGAGGTGCAAAAGTCATCCTTGCCTACAATATTGAGGCCAGTCCAAGCTATGAAAGAAAGATACTTCCTCAAAACAACAACAAAAACAAAACAAACAAACAAATAGGAGAGTGATTGCACAGTCAGAAGCCAGCTGTTATCAAGTGTTCTGTACTGCTGGTCCTACACATAGTAGTACCTGTGTACGGTTGGCAGGCTGGGAGGCTTGCACACACCAGCGTCTTCACAGGCATGAGCATGCACTGTGTGGTGACCTTTTCTGCAGTAGTCTTGGGAACTGTTCTCATATCTGCAGCCCTTCCTTAGCCACGCTATCACTGCACAGTAATGCATTGTAAGGCAGCAACCTTCCTTCCTAGGGGCCACCCAACTCTCAGCTGAGCCAAATGAAGAAGCCAACAGCCATCTTGCCTACCAGTCTGGCTCTCCCCGGGGGCTGACTCTGTGGTGGAAAGACGGGGGCTCAGAATCTCTCTGACCATACCCAGATATACCTTCTGTGTCTCGGTGGATCCCATGTCTTAGTGGATTTCCTGCCTGTGTCTGTCCCTTCTCCTCTGCCCTTCTCCATTCTCAACAGTTTTCCTTCCTTCCTCCTGGACCCCAATAAAGCCTCCTATGAAGGCTAACAGTCACTCTCAGGAGCTGAAGACTGAGTGGCCAGTACCGCCAACCCTCCTTGGCCTGCTCAACCAGGCCTCTTTCATTTCCCTTTGCAGTTCAGAGTCTCCATCCTTCTTAATGAACCATCCTTCCCCCTGTGATCCAGCTACCTAGTCAGCCTACTGCCACCCGCCACTGCCACTGCCTTACTCTGTGACCTCACTCCTGGTCTTTATAAGTGACCTTCCCTCCTCAGGCCCTGCTGAAGCCCACCCACCACCCTGGAAGACCCTCCCACCCCCTTCCCTGCCTGCCCCTCAACACTACTCCAGCTTCTCAGTGTGGTGGTTCATCTCCCTTTGAGTGTTTGGAAACTTGCCTGGGTTAGAGCAGTGGCTCTCTCTCTCAAGCACATAGCCCTTGTCTGACCTGTCTCTCTACACAGACAGACTGAATTATTCATTAGTAGGAGCAAGAGTTGCTAAAACCACCAGGCAGGGGCTGGTGAGATGTTTCTGTATCTCTTAGTGATGCATTGAGCTATTTTTCTAAGTTGCTAAAATTCCATCAAATAGGAGTAGGGGCCAAGCTGATGGCCAGAGATAAAAGCCCTGTGCATTTGAAGCCCGACTGCCATTTCCAGGTTTGTGATTTGTGTGTCTGGCCAAAAGGCTTGATTTTCCAGGAGTTTCCTACTCTGATGCATGGGAAAGGGGGTTGTTTTCTCCTCTGGTGAAACAGATTTCTTTGCCTCCTGGAGAACAGAAAGGTCTTCATAAAGTGCTTTGGAGGATCTGGAGAAAGAGGCTGATGATTTTTCTCAGTCTTCTCTGATGACTTTGCTCAGCCATCTCACCAACAAGCTGGCCTAGGGACATGGCAGGCACCCGCAGTCCTGAAGGTGCTACATAGGGAGCAGGCAAGCAGTCCTTAGAGGGCTTCATGCTGGAGATACCAACTCTGCACTTAGGAAATTTCTATTCTGGAAAGGTAGACAGGTCCAAGAAAGACACGTGCATTAAACAATAACCATGGGTCCCAGAAACAAGTACCATGTGTCGACACACTCTTCCATGGAAAATGTTTAGAAAGAAACAGAGGCCAAATGAACATGAGCGCCCATCAGACCACCGTTCTTTGTCACCAACTCTCAAGCCTGTTTGGTGTCATAGCTAAGAACCCACAAATATTAGGCTCTGGGCCAGTCCTCTTTCCCCAAGGGAAGAGAGGCAAAGCCATGACCACAGCTTCAGACCTCTGGTCTCTGCTTTATGAAGCCACTGCATTTAGAGAACCAAGAGCCTAGAGAAAGGCTAGACTCCTGACCTAGGCCATCCAGGCCAAACAAGTCATCTTCTGAAAGAGACATGAGAGATGATATGACCGCAGGGACCTGGGATGCTAGGTGTGTTTGCTCACTCGATATGGCCTAATGGTCTCCCCACCCCCAGTATGCTTACAGAGAGCTGATGGGCCTGTTTTGCCAGCCCTAAATGGGCTTGGGGCAGTAGACAGGAGAGCAACCAGAGATTCCCATTTTAGTCACCAAACTTCTGGATGGGGGTAGGAAGCCAAAGAAGCTTTGGATGTAAGGATGTCCCTGCTGTATCATAATCCTACTATTTACTTATTTTTTATTTTAGGTGTGAATGCTTTGTCTGCATGTGTGTATGCGCACCATGCATTTGTAGTATCCACAGAGGCCAGAAAAGGCCAATGGAGCCTCTGCAACTGGAGTTCTAGAGGTTGTGAGCCGCCATGCGGGTGCTGGGAAATGAACCAGGTCCCCTGTAAGAACAAGTGCTTCTAACCTCCAAGCCATCTCTCTGGTCCCCAAGAGCATCCTTTGAAAATGAATGTTATGTGGGCTGGCGAGATGGCTTGGGGGTAAAGGTATTTGCTAGCAAACCTGGGATCCATAGTCAATCCCCAGGACCCACATGGTCAAAGCAGAGGATCAAGTCCTAAGTTGTCTTCTGTCCTCCATGTGTGTCATGTTGCATGCATACCCACACATGTACAGCACACACACACACACACACACACACATGAGAGAGAGAGAGAGAGAACATAAATCAAATATGACTTTTAAATGCTTAAATAAAAATGTTTTTAAAAGTGGGGGGGGGGAGAGAATGTCATAGCTTGCCTGTCCTAAATGAACCCAGGACAAGGCTGGGCAACTTAGCAAGACTCGGCCTCAAAATTAAAACATCAAAATGTCTGCCATGGTGAGACATGCCTGCAACCTTGGAACCCAGTGAGCTGAGGCAAGAGGGCCAATTACTAGTCTGAGGCCAATTTGGTCTACACAGTTCCAGGCCAGCCATAGCTTCTCCTTTTTTCATTCTGTTAGGTTCCCTGGGCTAACCCTGGACTCCTGGACTGGAGTTTATCCTACCTCAGCCTCCTGAGCACATGAAACCAAAAGTACGGACTTAATGTAGACACATCAACTAACTCCTACAGAGGAATCTTCTTTAGTGGGCCAAGGATATGGCTCAGTGGCAGAGTACTCTATGGGACCCTGGAAAGAAAGAACAATTTGGTTTGTTTGTTTGTTTATTTCCTTTCTTTTTTGGTTTGTTTGTTTTAGGGTTTTTTGTTTTGTTTTGAGACAGGCTTTCTCTGTATAACAGAGCCCTGGCTGTCCTGAAACTCAATTTATATAGCAGGCTAGCCTTGAACTCACAAAAATCCTGCTTTTGCCTCCCAAGCCCTGGGATTAAAGGTCTGCACACCACACACAGAAAGAACGATTTCTAAGAAAAACTCTTAGTTTGTTCTTAGTCCCAAGTCCTTTGTAAGGGTCATTGAAAATAAACAACAATAAAAATAAAAACAAAGCCCAGCACAGTAGGCAGGTCATCACCACTTCTCTCCCCAGAGGCTCCTCTACCCCCACCCCTACCCCCACCCCATCCCTGCAGGCTCAGCCTGTGGGCTCAGTGGGGTCACTGAGGAAGTCGAGGCACAGGGGTTCTATGAATGCTCTTTGGATGTGTTATCTGAATTAAGACAAGAACACCCTCCTTTGGCCCAACATGAGGAAGGAAAGACAGCAAGGCAGAGCCTGGCTCGTTCTGGGGCCTTGGGAATCCAGGCTGGCCTGGAACTTCAATAGACTCAGCTTCCCAAATCCTGAGATAACAGGTTGGCATCAGCATGCTCCAACCTCTAGCTCCCCTTGTACACACTCTTTTTGTGGTGGTGGTGGAGGTTAGGTGTTGCCGTTTACTGTAGTTTTTGGAACCCAGGTCTCACACTCGGGCTCACTATGTAGCGATGTCAGCCTCAAACTCACAGATTTGTGGTCTCCACCTCCCAAGTGCTGGAATTCCCGACATGCACTGCTACTCTCAGTTTGAGAATCCCTCCCTGAGAGCTTCTTATTTGCCCTTCAGCAGCTCCAGACTCCAGTGGAGTACTAGCCTTCCTTGAGGCTGGGATAGGGGCCCACGACCTCTCAAGCCACCAGACAAAGGGTCATGGATGGTACAGCCACACAGGGGGACAGTGAAGATAGTTCACCATTGTGATAACGATAGTTCAACAGCCGCTGAAGAGCTGTTCTTAGCTTAAAGACACTGCTAATTCTGCGGGACTCCCTGCTTGCCCTGATGCTCCCTGGACCCTCTGCAGCTGACAAGAGCCCCAAATCCTCGGGGTGGGTGCTCATCACCCTAGGACACCTGCCCTTTGGCACCACCCAACTCCCTCACGTCAGGACCTCCTGATAGGCTCCCTCTCCTGCCCAGCCGCTGGTTCTCTGCACGGATGGCTGAGCAGACAATCAATATTTATCTGACTCTGCCAGGCTCGGCTCCCAGGAGGCCCAGCACGTCCTGGCGTGGGCGGGCTTTAATGCAGACACAAAGCTGGTGAAGAGACCAGCCAGGCCCCTGTTCCTTGCATTCTAGACTAGGCCAGAGGTCAGCGAAAGCCAGGTGGCCACAGTATGACATTCTAGTGACTAGTCCCTCACAACTGTCAAGGCTTATCTATGCCCTTGTCTCATTGTGGCACCTGTTCTTGTTCCTGCCCAGGGCTTAAGGCTCCCATTCATTGTGATGTTGACCAGATAAAAATCCCTGAGTAAAGCCAGGGGAGAATAGCAAGCTGCTGATTCGACACCAGGTGCACAGCAGGGCACAGCTGTCTGGCTGAAGGGACTTTGGGGAAGTATCCATCTGCTCCCTGGCTCCAGTCCCTCCAATAGCAGCCCCTCCTGTTTACCACATTATGTGTCACTCTCTTGAAGCCACCCTCTGCTCTGCAGTGTTCCACAGGCTCACCCCACATCTCTACATGACCCTCTGGTTCTCCTGGCTGGCTCCATCCTCCTCCGGAAGTCTTCCTGGCTTAGCCTCCCCAGCCCTGACTGCTTGCCCTTTTTCTCAGTTCCTACCCAAGCAGCTGGCACAATGGTAATTTTCTCTCCTGGAGAATCAAGCCTCTCATGTTATGAATCATCTCCCCTGCATCTGGAGAGCAGGGACTGTGGCTAACTTACCGTGGGCATCTGTCAGAGCCATTTCACAAGTGGCTATGTAAATGTTTGTTGGTTGGCTGAATGACCTCTGTCCTCCACATAAGCCAGAGAATGTTTCAGGGATAAATCAAAAATATCTGTGTCTTCTCTTTTCTTGGACTCTCCAAGTAAAGTCAATTAAAGGACACCCGTCCCTAACTGTTCAACAAATAGAGAAAACCCAGAAACATCTTCGTAGCTACCCATTGAGCTTTCCTTCTCTTGCCACCACTCAGCAGCCTACTGCTGGGCCCTTTAAACAGCAAAGCCCCTGTCCTGATCAAGTCATATTCCATTGAAACCCAGATTGGTCTTGGCTTGGTTTGAGAGTTTGTCTACTGACCCACACTGATCAGTCTACAATAGTTGTGTGAAAACCATCCCGGGGTTGAGAGAATGTGACTGAGTGATTGAGCCCTTGCCTAACCCTGGGAGGCTGCTTCTCACACCTTTCACACTTCCACACAAACACGGGACTTGTGCCCATTCTGCAGATGAGGAAACTGAGACTCACAGGCATAATAATGGATGTGGAGTCCTTGTTTGGATTGAACCATGTTCTTCTGACTCAGGTCTCCCACATTACCCCTCCACTGCTCAGCCCTTGTCTGCTCTGCTGTGGCCCTTTCAAACCGTACCCTCCAGATGCAGTCTCTGGTTCTTGGGAACAATGGAAACTCCTTGAAGAAAAGAGGTTGAGATGGCCTAGAATTCCACTCAGAGATGGAAGAGCCTAGGGATTTCCTGATGGAGTTGTGGGGTGGGGTACGGAGGTCAGAGCGCTGCTTGGCACTAAGCCAGTATGCCTGCCCTGCCTAGTGAGCTGCACATCTTCCCTCCCATGCAACTAGACATCGGCCAATCTTGCAGCAGGGGTGTGCCCACAATGCTCCTGAAACCCAGGAACCAGAGGAGCAGCCTTTCCCTTGGCTCATTTCAGAGCCCACAGTCATCTTTGAGACTCCGAGTCAAGCTCCTTTTCACCAAAACAGAACAAAACACAACAACAACAGCAAAACATGAGGAAGGGGGATCCCTGCTAACAGACGATATGGGGTCTCAAAGGGTTAAGCAATTCCTCTTAACATTTAAGGCACACAACGGTTGGTGTGCTCCATCTCCTTCTCACTTTGCCTTTTGTTTGTTTACTTGCTTGCTTGTTTGTTGTTTGAGAGAGAGTCTCGCTGGGATTCCAGGCTGGCCTTGAACTCACTTAGTAGCTCAGGCTGCCCTTGAACTCACTCAATAGCCCAGGCTGGCCTCAAACTTTTTTTTTCCTGCGTCCACCTCCAAAATACTGCAGGTTGGTGTCTAAGAGACTAGTGACCCTTTTAAGAAGCAGAAGATACTTCATGCAAGATAGTAACTGTTTGGAAATACCCCTTCTCTCCCCCCTTCACACAGATGGCAGGGTATTATACATATTGCCATGTGCTTGCACTTATTTTGACTAAACAATATGCTCTAAGGATTAGTCTGTCTTCAGAGACAAAGTGCTCTCGTTTCTCTTGATAAGTGGCAGACATTCCATTGTCTATAAACCCGTTTAGTCAGTCTCCTTTGAAGGTTGTTGTTTGTTGTTGTTGTTGTTGTTGTTAGTCTGTTTTTGAGAAAGTTTTCCTTTGTAGCCCAGGCTAGCCTCAAATGTGTGCTCCTTTTGTCTCAACAGCTCTGGGATCACAGGCACATGCCTTCCAGGCCTGTCTCCAATTGATGTTTCCTTTTGGGCAATAAAGGATGCTGGAGACAGGATCCAGGACCTCACTGATGCATGCTGATCATGCACTCTACTGGCAAGCTCCCTACCTCACTCCTTATTGGATGTGATGTGTTCCACAGATGGGAAAGGTCACCTTCAGGTAGAATCCTGGATGGGAAATTGTTGCTGGAACCTAACTCCCAATGCGAAGGGGCACAGGGCAGAGAGAAGGCAGACTGTGGCATTCACCCTGGCCCTGTCACTTCCCTCTGGGACATCTGGTGAATTACATAACCGCTCTCTTCTCCTTGGTTTCCTGATTGGCTGAAGAGCATGCCCATCATAAGGCAGCTGCAAGGGCTGAGTGGCAAAGTTTTACATGTATAGTGCCTGGCAAAACCGTCATGGAAGTACTGAACAAAAGGGGAAGGATTCCCAAGCAGGAGCCCCTTCCCCCAGCCCCGGCCTCCACCCCTCCTTCTTTCCATCATCCTTCCTTCCTTTCTTCTCCATTATTGCTGTATTACACTGTGGTGGTTTGAATATTCTTGGCCCAGGGAGTGGCGCTATTTGGAGGTATGGCCTTGTTGGAGTGGGTGTGGCCTTGTTGGAGGAAGTGCGTCACTCTGGGCCTGAGCTTTAAGATCCTCATCCTAGCTGCCTGGAATCCAGTCTTCTCCTAGTAGCCTTCAGATGAAGATGTAAAACTGTCAGCATCTTCTGCACCATGTCTGCCTGGACGCTGCCATACTGCTGCCATGATAACAATAGACTGAACTTCTGAACCTGTAAGCCAGCCCCAATTAAATGTTGTCCTTATAAGAGCTGCCTTGGTCATGGTGTCTGTTCACAGCAGTAAAACCCTAACTAAGACATGGTCCTCCTCTTCCTCCTCCTCTTCCTCCTCCTCTTCCTCCTCCTCCTCCTCCTCCTCCTCCTCCTCCTCCTCCTCCTCCTCCTCCTTCTTCTGTAGGCCAGGCTAACCTTCTCAAGGCAATCCTTCTGCTTCAGTCTCGTAACTGCTGGAATTACAGGCAGGTCTGAGCCTAACCACCACTCTAAGGTTTTTATTGGCCTCCCAATGCCCCTTAACCAACAACTACATAGTCACCCAGCTGATTCTCTTGCCTGTCTGCCAACTGTCTCCTTCAGGGCCGTCCTGACTCTATTCTGAAGTACCTTCACCACAGGTCCTGACATACAGCCATGGCTCAGCAAAGGTCTAAAATGGATGGTACCCTCCTCAACCTCCCAGACTCTTGGCCCTTTAGCAAACAGAATCAAACATCCTCTCCAGCAGGTTAAAGAGGCCCAGCTCCCTGCCCACCTAATGTTGTCCCCCTCCCTTGTGAGCCTTGGTAATCGAAAAGGGTTTGACTGAGTATTTAAAATCCCCAGCCTCTGTATACCCCATCTCTACACAGCCACCCACACTCTGGAAGAGCCTGGTGTAAAACATCCAGCTCTTCCACCTCCAGGGAGGGAGGGGTGGAAACTATTCCCTGGCCCATCTCCATTCCCCTCCCCTGTGTGTCCCTGGTTTGGACACGGCACCAGGGAAATCATCGCCAGAGACTGTTGCTGGAGAGTGGAGGGCGGTGGGAGGAATCGTTCTGATTTCTCTCTGGGAGCACAAATGCTTTTTTAATTGCTGTCAAAGGCGGCTCCTCAGGAACGTATTATTGATAGCAATTGAAATGAAAGAAAAGAAAAGCGGCACTCTTCCTTTTGCTCGCTCAACTGCTCTCCCTCCATGGCCACCCACCCACACCCTGCCCTCCCCACCGGACCCCAGGCCTCTGGCAGCCTTTCTCTCCCGGGCTCCATTTGCCAGTTAGGCTTCTCACCTACTCTTCTTTCTCGTTTCTCTGAACCTGGCCCTCCTCCTCCTTGTTCCCCAGTGTCTCTTTCCCCACCTGGCAGGAGCTGTGTCATGGCCACTTCCTGTCTCTGGCTCTGCAGCTTTGCCTCTTGCACAGCCCTGTCTTGCTGGGGCTGGATGCCCCCCCCCCCAAGTGTCATCATGTAACCAATGCCACTTCTGCTCCCTTCCCTTCCCGGTGGTCTTCTCCTTTACCCCACATGTTCCCCTCTCTGCTCAGACTCTTTCTCTTGAGGCCTTCGATGCTCAGTGTTTCCTCCCCAACCCGGAGCAGCTGGGGTGCTTTCTCACGCCCAAACCTGGGAAGTGAAACTTCTATTTCCTTCCATCCCCATTGTACAGGGCTCCTATCCCAGTACAAATTCCCAGGTTTTAGTGTGTGTTAGCTGGTCAGTGGCTTTGTCTGTTCTGCTGGCTTTGGACAGGGCAGTCCTAGCAGAAGCAGGATAAGCTATGTCTGGTGTGCCCGAAAGCCCCCATCGCTCCTTCCTGGTCTCAGCCACCTCTCCTCTCAGCTCCCCGCCTCTCCAGAATGTGCATCTCAGACTTCTCATTCTTCCTCTTGCCTCTGTCCTGGGAAGATGCCCCATGACCCTTCAATTCCTCAGCAAGGCCTCCTGTGTGTTTAAGGAAACTCACCCCTGTTCTTCCCCTGCGGAGCCCCCTTCACACAGACTCCTAAATAGCAGTTGTTCTTCCCATATGGGAGGACTGTTCTGCTCTTGGGGAGCCTAGGTAAAGGGTGACAGGGCTCACTGATCTCCCCCTGTTCTCTAACTGGAGGCTTCCCTTTTCCCTCTCCCCTTCCACATTTCTCTACCCCTACCCCGGTCTCTAGGACAGGGGTAAAAGGAGGAAGACAAAGGAGAGAATGGTCCAGTCTCATCCTCTCTCCCCAAGCCCCACGAGCTCTATATCACCACCCACAAGTGTTTCCTGAGCAGCTACTTTGTACTGCTACTGACAGCTACAAAGCCTGCCAGCCTTTTCTTCCTACCCCATGTCCCCCAGGCATATCCTTCACCGACACAGCCAAGAGCCCTGATCACATACAACCAGAGGGCCAGTTGTCCTTGCACATAAAGTCCTAGATGGCAATCCAGTGACTTGCCCAAGCCTTGAAAATCCCCAAGTCTTGCTTCTCCTTCCGTGTGATTGCCTTCAGTGATCTCTGACTTCTCAGAAGCACGCACTCTTGGGGGCAGCCACAGCATGGCTCCCAGTGCCAACCTACTCTGGCACAGTTCAGCTGACAGACCTCGCCAAAGGGAGGCAGGTCTTTGAAGCCATGGGAACAGATTCTCCCGAGTACTTCCAGGCTGCCCCTCTTACTAGGTTCGACCAAACTCCCACACTCTGGAGAGGCCTTTCTTTGACTCTCTCTCTCCATGGCAGCCACCACCAACACAACAGCGGGAAAGCTCCATCACTCTGGGTCTCAGACTGTAGCAAGCTAACTGGCCCTAGTCTGCAGAGGTAGCTAAGCTAGACTTTGGTTCCTAATGACAGTATGGGGATAGTTGTGGGCAGGAGAGTTGTGCTGTTTCCAGTCAATCATTGCTGCAGCGTGCAAACTTTAACAGAGGGCTCCCAGCTGGCCCACCAGATAAGGCTGGGCCTGGGGAGCCTTCTTTCTCCACTCTGGGTATCCTCACCCCACTGAGCTCACTATGCTGAGGTCACTTCCAGCTTGCTCTCTCTGTCTCTCTCTCTCTCTCTCCCTCTCTCTCTCTCTCTCTCTCCTTCTCTCTCTCTCTCTCCCTCTCCCCCCCCTTCTTGCACTACCCCTCACTGTTTACGTCTCTTCAGCATCTTTCCTACCTTCCTCTCTTTCTCCCTCAAACCACCAGTTTTCTTTCTCCTGCCTCTTCCCACTCCCCACTCCCATTCCCCTCCAGGCTTCTTCCCCACCCTGACTCCCTCCCTCTGCTTAGATTCCCCCCAAATCCATACCACCTTCCCTCCTGCTGCTATATTTAGCACAAAGCTGGAGGTTTAGCCCAGCGCCAGCTCCCACTGCTGCTGAAGCTGGCATCTCGTCTTGGAGGGTCTGTGGCATTTCCATGAGAGACTCCAGTGGGCTCACTATGTAACTGGGTGCTTTCCCTCTACCAGTACCAAGCCCTGAGCTGAACATGGGCAGAGAAGGGGCCTCCAAGTACAGTAGAGAGTCTCCCTGGCAAGGTCTTTAAGAGAAAACTCTGTAGGTCAATCCTGGGAGTAGATATGGAATCTGTGACCCACAATCAGGAGGGCACAGGAGGTAGGAGCAGGCTAAGTGGGGACTGCCAAGATCCTAGTGATGAAGCAGACAGTTCCCCAAATTCTTAATGGAACCATGGGAGACCCTCCCCAGCACCTCTGAGCAATCTCCTTGACCCATTGTAGGCTGTGAACTGTTCCACCAGCTGTGTGTGTGTGTGTGTGTGTGTGTTTATCTGCGCCTGGATGTGTGTGTCTGTGTGTGTCTCTGTCTGTGTGTCTGTGTGTGCATGTATGTGTGTGTCTCTGTGTGTGTGTTTGTGTGTGTGTTCATGGTGGTGAGCTACAACCCAGTCCCTTGTCATTTCTTTTTTGTTGGGTGTATATGGTATGTCTGTGTGTGTGCACAGGTGTGTGTACACATGAGTGGGTACACATGGAGACTGGTGATCAATGTCTGCTGTCTTCCATTTTTGAGGCAGAGTCTCCCATTGAACCTGGTGTTCCCCAGGTGACTGGGATGGCTAGCCGGCAAGCCTTAGGGTAAGGGAGAGTGTTACTCCCTCCAGCATTGAGGTCACAGGTGAGCTTTTCCACATCTGGCTTTTACAAGAGCACTGAGGATCACAGCCAGGGTCCTTGTGCTTGCAGGACATCACTTGCCCAGCTGAACCATCCCCCCAGCCCTACAGCCACTTCTTGATGCTAAATCAGGACTTCTAGAAGAACATCACTTAAGCTCATGTCCAAAGCCAGGCATGGTGGCAAGGCTCTGTATTCTGAGCACTCAGAAGGCTGAGATACAAGGATTGCAAGTCTGAGACCAGCCTAAGCTTCGAGATCCTGTTTCAAAGGGGGAAAAAAATCATAACCAACTTGGGAGTCTGTAGTACCAGCTGCTTGCAATGTTGTTACAAAAAGACTGCTTGAGCCGGGCTGCACAGCACAACAAGATCTCATCTGGGAAAAAAAAAATCATACATGGGACCAACAAGACCGTTCAGTGGGTAGAAGAACTTGCTGTTCAGACTGACAACTGGATTTCAACCTCCAGGGCTCACATGGTAGAAGAAGAGAACTGACTCCTACAACCTGTACACACACACACACACACACACACACACACACACACACGCGCACGCGCACACGCACGCGCACACGAACACACATGCAAAGACTCATATAGACATACACAGGCAGACACACAGAGAGACACATGCAAATACGCCCATACAAATAAATGTAATTTAGGGACACTTTATAGTTAAACTAGGTGGTTCAAATGTAGATTTCACTTTTTGAATTTTGCTTTGACTTGTTTTGAGACAGGTTCTTGTTATGTAGACCTGGCTATCCTGGAATTTACCATGGAGAGCAAGCTAGCCTTACCTTCCAAGTGCTGAGGTTACAGATGTAACCACACACAGCACAGCACAGTCACCACCAGCTGGGGTCTGGTTCCTGACCTGACTGATGCTGGACCTGGAACCGTGGGCTCTGTCTACACACCGTTTAGAATTATACCTTTATTCACTCCTGGGGGTTTGAGGGTGACTAAGAGGGAGATCCCCACAATCTCAAATCTGTAGTGGTGAAAGCAAGATGCTATTCAGTTATACCTGCTCTAGGCTGATGCTGTCCTCTGTGCAGCCATTCTCAACAGAGTGAGAACTAGAATCCAGTGTTGTGACGTTTAGTCCCAGTGAGTTCAACACGAGAAGACCACTTAGCATGTTAAGGCCAAAACTACTACGGGCACAACGGGAGCAGAGTTGTGGGCAGGCAATGAAGACAGTCCAGTTTGAATCATGCCTGATTCTATGGCCTTCTCCTGCCCCAGTGGAGAGTCCTTAGAGATACTAGTGAACTGGAGGGGAGTCAGGCCTCATCTACCATTTTGGGACTTCTCAGCTTCTCTGTGTATTATACTGACTCCTTCCTCTTGGTAGAATGTCATTTGTACCATGAAATAGGCACAAAGGCTAAGATGGGGGAACAGACTCACCTCAGGAAGAAGGACCTGGGAGTGGGGAAAGTGTTGCCTGAGTCAATGTGCAATTTTTCTAAATCTTATCCCTGCAAACATCCTTCTGCTCCCCCTCCTCCCTCCACCCATCCACCAACCTGTAATATCAGCACTTGGGAAGCTGAGACAAGAGTACAGTGATGAGTTCAAGGCTAGGCTGAGTGAGACCGAAAGGGGGGATAGAAGAGAGGAAAACTTTCATCTGAAATTCTATTACTCATTATTGAATGACCATAGCCTCAAATAATTGGGCCTCAGCTTTCCCACCTGCGAAGTGGGTATAATAATAATAATACATTGCTGTGAGGATCCAATGGGATAATGGATGGGAAGCAGCTTCGTAAACTGTAAGCTGCCCTACTCCTGGGAAGCTTATTAAATCCCCTCATTTCTCTGACACCAAAGAGTGAAGAGCTGAAGAGAGCAGTCAGAGCTAGGACTGAGGCATTAAATCTTAACCCTGTCCTCTGGCCTTCCTGAGGACCGTGGGAAAGAAACCCTGGAACCTCTGGGTTCAGTTTCCTCATCAGAAAACGAGGAGCCATTCAGTCTGCCGTGCCAGCCCAGAACAAGAGACACTCATAAACAATGATGGCTCATCTCTATTCCAAAGCCATGTCTTAGCTTTACCACAGGCATTTACTATTTATTGAGCACACTCACTGTGATGGCGTGAGCCTAGTCCCCAGCAGGAGCTGGCAGCCTAGTCTAGCCCTGCTAAAAGAGTACAGATTTCCTGTCCACGCTGCCCCTGAGTGACTGATCTAAATAGGGTGGCAACTGGTGCCCCTCCGGTCACACTCCATCCACCTCGGCGAGGCCTCAATGACACTAAAGAAAGACATTCTGAGCAAAGACTGTCTGGTGATAATCACTGCCTTTCCACTTCTGCCCACGTTGGGACGGGAGCTCACACTGTGGTCTCTTCATGGGATCTCAGCTTTGGCCGCCCTTCTTTCCCATCCGTTCTACTTCCTGCTGACAATCTTCCTACAGCAGGGCTTTAGTCTCTCAGCTTCCTGCTAGACGCTCCATATCACCTACAAGATAAAGGACAAACGGTAAAGATAAACAACAACTTCAAAATCAACCTGGCCTGGCCGGGAGTTAGTCTCCTATTCGCCCTTCGTGGGCGGGCTTTTCCAACCTTGCTGAGTACGCATCTCCACGGCAAAAGGAAGCCAAGCGTACATGTATATTTCTGCGATTAAGCCCTAAGATACAAGTAAGGTGCTGTGCCTGGTTCGGAGAATCTGTTCAGTATCTGTCGCCTCTTCCTCTTTCACACTGCTCTTCTCAGTATCACATCCTGCTGCAGTCTCCTCTCACAAGGAGCACAGGTGGGGGCTAATGGCACGTGCACGGAGGGGTCCTCGCTCACCACCGCCACCATTTGCTGAGAAGAAGATAAAAGAAGGAGCTTTGAGACTGAGGATTCCACATCAGGCTTAAAGCTTCGGAGGGAAATGGAAGGTGAAGTTGGCTGCAGAACTAAGTGTGGGAGCCCTGAGAAGGTGCAGAACTCGGCTGCCTGCCTTAGGAACAGATAACATTGAGCAGAGCCTTGGGGAAGCTTCTGCTCAGCCTCTGGGGAAGCCACGTTGTTTCAAAGACAGTATACAAGCAGGGAACCATGTTACCCACAAAGCCCAGGAGACTCGGCAGCACAGAGCCAGTGGGTGGCCATTGAAGCAGCCAGTACAGGGATGAGGACAACTGATGACTTCATTTACCGAGTTATCAAAACCCACAATGTCTGCAAACCACAGCATCTGCCAAGAAAGAATGAGTCACCAGAAGGCACAGGAAGGAGGGACTGGGTGAGGGGGTGGGTGGGATGGGGCGGGCAACATGGCAGAAGAGAAAAGCAAGTTTTTGACAATACACTGGTTCAAATCCTGACGTTGCTTTGGGACCAAAAGTCTCAATCTCAGCTTTCCCTTGACAAGTGGGAAATAACAAGTGTGCTTATTTCACGAGGTTGCATTCTCTCTCTCTGTGTGTGTTTGTGTGTGTATGTGTGTTTGCATGTGTGTGTATGACATGTATGCAAATGTGTATGTGCATGTATTCATGTGTGCCCGAGCACATATGTAGAGCTGGGAGGGTTGCCTGTGGTACCCCTCCCCCACACTACCTTCCATCTCGAGATGGGGCATCTTTGTTGTATTGATGTTGAGTAAGTATGCCGGCTAGCTGGCTAGCTGCACACAGACTTCTGGAGACTCCCCTGTTTTGCCTTTTGTGGTTTATTTATTTATTTATTTGCTTGTTTGTTTTAGATGTGTTTATTTTCTTTTATGTGTGAGTATCTGACCTGCATGTATGTCTGTGCATAATATGCATGCTAGTGTCCAAGAAAGTCAGAAGGGATTGTCAGCTCTCATTGATCTGGAGTTGAAGGTGGCTGTGAACCACGTTGTGATATTTATTTAATTATGTGTTTGGTATTGCCTTGGTTTTGCTGTGGAGCCCAGGCTGCTCTCCAGTTCTCGATCCTTCTGAGTTCTAGTATTACAGGTGAACACCGCTGTGCCCAGATAGCATGGTAATTTATAAACAGAAAGGTATTCTTTGGAGTTCTAGACACTGGGAAATTGCTGTGCCTAGAGGTATGGTGTCTGATGAGCACCCACTCCGACTTCTTAGATAGTTCCTTCTTCCTGCGTCCTCACATGGTGGCCCTCAGTGGTGGGAATTGAATCCAGGGCCAGATACATGATATACAAATACTCTGCCACGAAGCTCCATCCTCAACCCAAGCATTGTCTTTAATCCAAGTACCAGTTACCAATGCCTGTCCCATTAGAGAGTAAGTGGACATTTGGGGCGGGGGACAAACATTCAGACCATGGTTTCTCATAAGAACAGGAATGCTTAAAACAAAAGAACTGAAGCTTATCACTTCCTGACAGCTACCTGCTCATCTCTGCTTTCAACTCCCCTGGGTGTCCACTTACCTTTGGGGGATGGAGGTATCCTGAGCTGGTGAGAGAGCACTTCGTCCCTACCCCTGACCTCCCAACAGAACTATCTACACGTGGCTCGATGATTGAAGACTCCTTTCAGAGGGAAGATGATTCCAACTGTGTTTGGAGACATGCTCTCATGTAGTCCAAAGAGACCTCAAACTTTCTATGTAGTCAAGAAGACCTTAACCTCCAGGTCTTCCTGCTGCCTCTCCCTTAGCACCGAGATTCCAGACATGTGCCATCAGACCCAGCCTGAGGGAGGCAAACTCTTTAGAGGATCTACCAAGTATGTCCAACCTTCAGCCACAGGCTACATACAGTGAATGTCACAAAGGATAGTTATGAACACACACCAATACAAGAACCTAAAATTACTTAAAACAGTAGAAAGTCTCTCTCTCTCTCTCTCTCTCTCTCTCTCTCTCTCTCTCTCTTTCTCTCAACTCAACTATATGGTTCTGTACTGTCAACTTTGCAGATGACTCTGTGTCACAATATCAAAAGATTGGATATACCTGGCTCACTCACTTTGCCTTTTTTCATTGTAAATTCATACAAGAACCTGCTGGAAATAGCATGAGAATACTCATAAACCCCGGTAGGCTTTCCCCTACTCCAGACATCCACCAGTGGCCTAGAGGTCTAGCTTAGCGTGATCTTCATCTCTTAGAGGTAAGGGTGGCAGTGAGAAAGATGCTCCCAAGCCACAGAGGCAAGAATGAGATTGATTGCATCTGTGGCTAGCTCCTATCAGGCACTGTCTCCCTTCTTGGTTTGTTCTGGGTTTGGTAGTTGAGAACAGGGAGAAAGTTGTAGAAAGAAAAACCTAATCTGATTTGAGCCTGTGGGGGCATGTGGTTGACCTGAGGAATGTGGATGGCTACAGGCCTCTGTTCCTGGTTTGCTGAGTATCCACTGACACAGTGGTCGGTTTCCCCCAGGCTCCTCTACATTTCCACAACCGTGGCATCATAGCAAGCGAGGGGACTGTGGTGGGACTGGCAGTGTGAGACTTGGCTAATTAGGTGGAGGGAAAGCCAAGGGCAGTACCTTGAGCCAGAATCTTTGGGATTGTTTACAAGCACAGACCCACATTCTGCACCTTCAGCCTCCTCTGGGAAGAAGGGACCTCCAGAAGCTCTCTAGTTATTCCTCTTCACATTCCAGGTAGTGTCCTTGCCATTACTGAACAGCATCTGATTGCAGACCCGGAGAGATTTCTGAGAAACATGATTTTTAATACCCTCGTGGGACTCTCCTGTCCTCCCAGGCTACAATTCTACCTTGCTCTGTGAGGCTTCTATTCTTATATTTTGCATAGAACATGGAGGCTTCAGGTAGTCCATCCTGCCTGGGCCACCTGCTTCGGGATCAGAGGATTGCATTCACCCTAAATGGTCATAGATCTTGGGCTATGACTTCTGATCTTGACTCAGGTGCACTGCCACATGATCTCCATGTGATGATCAGCTTGACCATGAACTACTGCTGCAATTTCTTCCCCTCCTCTCCCCTCCTCCCCCTCCTCTCCCTCTTCCCCCACTTCCCCTCCTCTTCTCCCTTTTTCTCCTTTTCTTCCTCCTCCCTCTCCTCCTTCTTTTGTTTGTTTGGGTTGTTCGTTTTGTTTTAGTTTTTGAACCAAGATTTCTCTACATAGCCCAAGCTGTCTTGGAACTCTGTAGGCCAGGCTGGCCTTGAACTTACAGAGATCTGCCTGCCTCTGCCTCCGGAGTGCAGGACTATAGGCATGCGCCACCACTGCTCTGTTGACAATGAGCTTCTTGTGAAATAAGGGCTGGAGACCAGAAGTAGTGAGTTAACCGATGCAGATCTGCTTGCTTGGGAGTTCCCTAAGACTCCGCTCCTCTGCGACACCTTCCATAAGTCCACTTCGGTGGGAGCCTCAGGGATTCCAGAGTGTTCTGAGCGTCTGTCTGTAAAGGTACTTACTGTTCACTGTTATGACAGTCTGTTTATTAGCCTGGTTGCACTGGGCCTCAGCTTCCTTGAAGGCAAATGTATCTAATGCTTTTCTTTCCTGTCAGCGGCTGGCATTGTACCTGACAGAACAAGAGCTCAAAATGATGACAGTAAGAATGGAGGAATGAAACTGAGCAGCAGCACATGATGGACTGGATGGAAAGGCCTCTGGTGCTGGAAGGGAGGTCACCCAACATAGTCCAGATGCACGGACTGCTCTTTAAGAAGGAACATCATAGCCTGGCAGTGGTGGCACAGTCAGGAGGCAGAGGGGGTGGATCTCTGAGCTGGAGGCCAGCCTGGTCTACAGAGTGAGTTCCAGGACAGTCAAGGATATATAGAGAAACCTTGTCTTGGGGGACAAAAAGCAAACAAAGAAGAAGAGGAGGAAGAAGAGAGGAAAGAAGAAGAAGAAGAGGAGGAGGAAAAGGAGGAGGAGGAGCAGGAGGAGGGGAAGGAGAAGGAGAGGAGGAAGAAGAAGAAGAAGAAGAAGAAGAAGAAGAAGAAGAAGAAGAAGAAGAAGAAGAAGAAGAAGAAGAAGAAGAAGAAGAAGAAGAAGCATGCCACCTGCTTGGCTTGGACTGGCCTGGGCAGAGTCATGAGTAGCCCCTCACAAAGAAGTGAAAAGTATGTAAAGGTTCACTTGGAACAGACCCTCTTCTCCATCTCTTTCTGAATCTATTTCAATTTTCTGCAAGAAAGATGTTAGTTAAAATAGTCTTAAATGCACCCCAGCACTGGCCATAGCCCCTAACGTTCCTAGAGCTATACTACAGGCTTTAGTTATTTATGTCCTTGTATTTGAACCCCATACTGAGGCTACCATCTTCCTGCTCATAGGTGAAGAGACATAAGGCCAGATAGTTCAGCAGTTTAGCCAAGTCCATTCAGCTTGTATGTGCTACTGCTCAATTTCCAGTCTGTTGTTGTTGCTGTTATTTAACTCTAAAACCCATTGGTTCTTTTCTGAAGACTGTAGTCCTAGTGTTCATGACTCCCGGGCATCTGACTACCTTCTGTTCCTACCTCCTCCTGGTGTCTCTTGTACTTAATCCAAGTTCCCTGACTAAAGATCTCAAAGTCCTGGGTCTAGACGCTTGGTGGACAAGCTCAACCCTCAGCCCCTGAGAGGTCTGCAATCCCAGCACCCGTGGTGGGTTGGCATGGCCTTCCACACAGACAAATTTCCATCTCCTAGAGTCCCATTCTTTCCTCTCAGTCTGTGGCCAGGGAGGTTTCTCCCCCCTTCTCTATAACACCGGGGGCAAACCTCTTCTGCCTTGACTCTCACCATAGCTCGTGTCAAGGTCTCATTACAAGGCCCAGATTGGCTGTGAACCCACTCTCCTTCTACCTTAGCCTCCAGAGATCCTTAGCTGCAGGACTATGACACCCCGCCCAGTGATCAAGCACCTTAATACAAGTTGTCAGAGGATCGAAATCTTGGATTTTGAAAGCCAGAATTTTCCAAGGAGGTTCTACCACTGGGGAGAGATGAGATTTTATTAACTAAACATTGTGCATTTTTCTCGAATTCACAAGTTCCTCAAATGCCCTGGGAGTAGTTCTGCCCATGTTCTGGCTTCACACCAACCCCCTCTCTTTTTGAGACAGGGTATGTAGACCAGGCTGGTCTTAAACTCAGAGAGAGAGAGAGGAGGAGGAGGAAGAGGAGGAGGAGGAAGAAGAGGAGGAGGAGGAGGAGGAGGAGGAGGAGGAGGAGGAGGAGGAGGAGGAAGAAACCCTTTGTAAACTACAAAGAACATAGAAGGCTTTTAAGGCTGTGTGTGACAGAGGCCAGGTGGCAAACGCTTCCTGTCTCACCTCAGAGCTGGGACAGATACTTCCACTGGGCCCCCTTTGATCTTCATTTGAGACTTAATGAGCACGTAGGGCATTGCTGACACTCTAATTAGGATTAAAAATTAAATGCAAAACTCATCACATGGTCCCTCCCCTACACACCACTTCCTCGGCTCTACTGATCACAGCCATTAAACAAAAACTATTTTTAAATGGCACTAATTTGCTGTAACCTAAAACAAACGAGAGACAAATATTTTGTTAGAAAAACAAATCATGAACCAAACTAGAGTTTAGAGGGGGGGGGGGACCAACAAAACAATAACCTAGTTAATGAGTTCAAAGGGAAATTAAAGCCGAACCACTGTAGCTTCCAAAACAGTTGAACCAGGATGAAATTTGAACAGAATTAAATATGTTCCCGAGGAAATCAAACTGATTCTGCATATCATCCAAGGCCGTTGACTCAGAAAGATACCCTGCTCCTCACCTCTTAGGTCTTCAAAACCAGAAATGCTGGCACATACCCGTAAACTCAGCACTTGGCAGATAATGACAGGGGAATTGCAATTTAGAAGCCAGACGAGAGTGCATATCAAGACCCCATCTTGAACTTGCAAAATAGATAAATCGATCTGTAAAAAGGAATAAAAGTCTACCCTCCTTCATTCCACAGGGGTACCAAATGTCTTAGATGTGCTGCCACTGGCATCCGAGAGAGGAGAAGACAATTCCTTCCCTCCCAGCATGCACAGCCGAGCACTGGATCCTCCCAGGAAACATACACTTCTGACCAGCTTGGTCTTCTTCCAGCCCTCATCTACCAGGACAGTGACCCCAGGGGAAGGGGACTTGGCATACCCACTTAAATGTCAATGCTACCACAATCAGAGTATCAAACCAGCAACACAACCAAAAGGGAAAAAAAAGCCAGCAAACACAGCTGAACCATAGAGGTCTCCCTGATGACTGTGGCTAGGTCAGTGGTTCTCAACCTGTGGGTTGTTACCTTTTGGGGTCTAACCATCCTTTTCAGGGATCATCTGAGACCATTGGAAAAACAGATATTGACCTTAAGATTCATAAAAGTAGCAACATTACAGTTATGAAGTCACAGTGAAAAAATGATCTTATGGCTGGGGGTCACCACAACATGAGGAACTGTATTAAAGGGTCTCATCAGGAAGGTTGAGAACCTCTGCTCTAGGTGGTTCTAGACCAGCTCCTTAAGCCAGTGGAGGAAATGTCCTCTGACTGAATTCCGGATCCCACCCTTGCTGGTACACACGTGCTTTTTTAATGGTCTCAGTTGAGGCTGGCCCTTCCAGTGGTCCCCACAGGAATCCCAGGAAGTGGGCAAATGAAATTGTTGTTTGTGAAGTATAGATGGCCACCCCCATGCACTAAAGGACAATCTGGAAGCCAGGCCCCCTGTGGAGGAAGATGCCAGTGGTGAAGCAACCAGTCTGGACGCTGTGTCTGATGGGCTGCAGCAGCCGCTGTCTCCACTTCTCTCTCTCTCTCTCTCTCTCTCTCTCTCTCTCTCTCTCCCCCCCCCCCCCCCTCTGTCTGTCTCTCTTTTGTTTTGGTTTGGTTTTGGTTTTTTTGAGACAGGGTTTCTCTGTAGCCCTGGCTGTCCTGGAACTCACTCTGTAGACCAGGCTGGCCTCGAACTCAGAAATCCGCCTGCCCCTGCCTCCCAAGTGCTGGGATTAAAGGAGTGTGCCACCACTGCCAGGCTTATCTCTTATATGATGAACACAACCAGAACATCCTTGGAGTCTTTGCCTATAAGCTGAACCCACTATACTATTGTCTTCCATGAGTACACTTTTCCTTATTTGGGTCCTGAAGCCATCTTCACATGGGCTTGTTTCGCTTATGGGTAGGGATGACTTGTAGGGCATACTCTGGCTATCTGAGTTCCCACCTAGTTGTCTAGCTTTCCCCTGTCTCCTGCCATCTTGGCTCAGGCCAAGTTCAGGGACTTATGTGTGGTGTGTGCACCTAGCATTTTCCCAGCTGGTGCTCACTGGTGTCCCTCTGTCCTTGGGGTCAGTTCAATTAGCATCTCAAGCAGTCTTCCTGCCCTGGTTTCTTCCTCATCTGATCCCTTGCTCTGATTATGTATGGAAGGAACAGAGAGGACATGAGGATAGTACCACTTGGTTAAACACTGTCCTGCCTTTAGTCATCACCAGGCTCATTCTGCAGAAGGGTAGAAAGAAACATTAGGTTGGGTATCTCAGGGAAGACCTGTAATGCCATCTATCACTCAAGAACTTGAAGCAGGAAGATTTCTGCTATTCGTTCCAGGCCAGTCAGGGCTTTACACCAGCAGCAGCAGCAGCAGCAGCAACAACACAGCCACCACCACCACCACCATCAATAACAACAACAACAAAAAGAATTTCCATGCTCAACTGAAGTACCAACCAGGTCCATGGAAGCTTCTTGGGAATTTTCAGGTTCCTTTCCGTTTCGCTGGCATTGTACTTTCTTGGAGTTTTTCAACAATGGCCAAGTTTTAGACATAACCCAAAACTTCATCCTGACTTTACCTGTCTTAAAGTGTCTCTACAGCTACATCAGAAGCCCCTGGAAGGCAGGGACTCTGCGATACAATTTACCTAGCTGAAAGATTTTTGATTGGCTTTGTTTTGCATTTCCAGAATCAGGCAACGTTTCATTCTGTAAAGTAAAATAAATATTCCACCAATCTGTCTAGAGGAGGTGACAGATTTATAGGTAGAGAAAGGCCAACAAAAGTCAAAACAAAGAATATCAGAAAAATTTCAAAGTTATCTTGCTTGTCAGTCAAAGAACAGAAAGCTGGAACAACAGAAAAATAAATAAGTAGTTAACTTGTGTGCATAAAGATTTGAGCTGGCTGGTTTTATGTCAACTTGACACAAGCTAGAGTCATCTGAGAGGGGGGAACCTCAACTAAGAAAATGTCTCCATAGGATCCGACTGTAGGGTATTTTTAAATTAGTGATTAATGGGGGAGGATCCAGCCCACTGGAGGTGATGCCATGCCTGAGCTGGTGGTCCTGGATTCTATAAGAAAGCAGGCTGAGCAAGCCATGAGGAGCAAGTCAGTAAGCAGCACCCTCCATGGCCTCTGCATCAGCTCCTGCCTCCAGGTTCCTGCCTTGTTTGAGTTCCTGTACTGATTTTTCTTCCTTCAATAATGGATTATGGTAGGGAAGTATAAGCAAAATAAACTCTTTCCTCCCCAACTTGCTTTTGGCCACAGTGTTTCATCACAGCAATAGAAACCCTGGCTAGGACAAGATTAAGGTAAATAAAAGTCACTTCATTATCTTAGTATTGGCTGGCTTCTCTTGGCATCTTTTCTACTTATTTAGTTATTTTGTTTTATTTTTGAGGGAAATTCTAATGTAGCCAGGATGGCCTTGAATTTAGTAAGTAACAAAGGAGGATCTTGAACTCCAGATTCTCCTGCCTCTAACACCCCCAGGCCTGGTGTATGGCATGTGCACCAACCCCAGCCCCTCTCTCTCCCTTAATTTTTTTTTTTTTTTTTTTTTTTTAGATGATCTGGCACTGATTGAGTCATTGGCAACATGGACCTTTAGCATGGGTGACTCCTTTTTGAGTTTCAGTCTGGTCTATTGCAGCCCATTGCAGGAACTTAGTCCAAAACAGTTCCATTTAACATAGTAACTTTGCTCTGTGAAAACGCCCAGCAGTTACATTGTGCCTGGATTATCCTTGCTCACAGGTTTCCCATTCACCCCATACACTGCTATCACAGTCTACAGGGCAGACAGAGACACATGGACCATGCTCAGAGCCTGTTGCCCACTAGACACAAATCACATCCACAGCCTTTACTCTCTGTTCTTTGCCCTTTAGAACCTGTGTTTCTCGCCACCTATACGGTCTTGCCTCATCTTAGTTCCATCCCAAGTGGCTTAAAGCTTACTACTCTTCAAGACTTTTTTTGTCCACTTTCAGTCTCCTTCCCTGCCCCTGACTAATATTCCCATCAAAGGCAAGTTATTCCTTGGATTTTCCATGCAAGTATCTTCATGGGCTACCAATACACAGCACACATGCAGAAATTTATTTGAAAGGACAACTATAGCATCCTCCATCATAACTGTTTATGCTACGAACACATCCTCCCTATCCTGTTCTCTGGGCCCAGTAGATGCTGAAATAGTAATTAAACGATGTGTACTTGTGCGTTGGGCAGCAGATATTCAATGATACTCAAGGAACAGATGAGGGTACCCAAGTGGAGGAGCCCCCTCAAAGGGTTTCTCTATTATGTTTCTTTATCACTTAGTACAAATGACTAAACATAAAATGACAAGCTCCACATAGCTTGGAACTCATCTGTGTCGTGTATCATCTGCCATGGAATCCATCTGTAGGAAAGGAAGTGTGACTACAGGAGACACTGCTGACCCTGTAGGCTCAGATGTCTTTTTTTGTGTGTTGTTGGGTTTTGTTTTGTTTATTTTTGAAATAGGGTTTCTGTGGTTCTGGCTGGCTTTGGTTTGTCCTATAGTCTAGTCTAGCCTTGAGCTCATGACCCTCCTGCCTCTGACTTCTGAGGTCTGGGGTGAGGCCAGCCCTCACTCCTAAGTTTTCTTCTCAGCCTCTCATGTGACCTCTTCTCTTCCTATAGGTATACGTCTTCCACAGGAGTAAAACTCCTGACACTTCCAGAGTCTTGTGACTTGCTATGTTCACTGATAAATTGAGTCATAGTCCCTCCCTCCTCTATCTTACATTCAGACATCTCAGGGAAGAGAGACAGCAAAATGATTCAATGAGTAAGAGCTCCTGTTGCCAAGCCTGACACCTGAATTCATCCCCCAAATCTACATGATGGAGGGAGAAACCCGATTCCTATATGTTTTCCTTAAACCTCCACACCTGCGCTGTGGCATTCGTGTGCCCACTCACATACACACAAATAGGTATAACTTTAGGAACAATTTTACAGGTCTTAAGGGAGAATGTAATTGGCTAAGCATGGATCATGGGGGGGGGGGTGGACAGGGACACTGATGAGATGACAGTTCTCACATGAACGTGGAGAAGAAAGAGCATCTTGAAGAGCCTTGGAGGATGGAGAGATGATGCTGTGGTTAAGGGAGCTTACAGTGGGACCAGGAGGACCTGAGCTCCCATCCCAGCACCCATGCTGAGTATAGACTTGTTGACATGTAACCCCAGCCCACTGGAGACAGGTATCAACAAGCTCCCCAGCCGCCAGCCTAGCCAAAAGTGTTAGGTTTAGAGAGAGACCCTGCCTTGGAGGAGTTAGCGGAGAGTTAGCCAAGAAGACACCTTCCTTTGACCTCTGCATGTGTACATAGGTATGTACCCTCGTACACCTGTGCAATACAACCCTCTCATTACATACACACGGAGACACAAAGAACTAAGTAATGGATTATAGATAGACTTTTTAAAAAAGAAGAACCCTGGACCTCGGTGTAGGGAGGATAGTTACCATAATACCCAAATAGGAGTGATACAGCCTGCATTCAAGAGAGATGGGGAGCGGGGGGATCTTGGATAACCCAAGACTGAACTCTCAGGAGGCAGAGTAACATTCTGTGAAATACCTAGGGTGAGAGCTACACTCACAGCCTGACTGAACACCAAGAGCACTGCCCCACCCCTGGCTCCAGAGAGGCAACTCTACTTTCCCACATGTAGTGGTTATTTTTATGGATAGATTTATTTTTACCCATTCTAGACCTCAAACCTGTAGCTGGCAGAAACCAGACACCAAGGTTTCTAGGTTTCTGGAAAACACAGCCTTCAGTGGCTGGGTCAGTTATGGAATACAGGCTGTGGTCTCTCTCCTCTAGAATCACCTGGACAAGAAGTAGGGAAGAGGGTAGAGTGGGGGGGGGGAGGGGATAGGGGGGGTGGCAGGAGGATCCTCTTCTCTCAGCTCACAAGCACAGCCAAAAGAGAGCAATACTTCAAGAGAAGAATGACCTACGCCTCCTATAGACATCAGTCAGCATCCTGGCCTGCCAGCCTGGGGTGGGACAACAGAGCCTCTCTATTCACTGTGCCCACAGTCTTGCAGGCCAGAGAGCTTTAGGAGAGGATCTTGCTTTTCACACCCTAGCCAGCTATGATCAGGCATCAGCCATGGTCCCCATAGACCAGGCAGCCAAAGTATGAGTCTCCTTTACTAGGATCACACATCTGGTCTAAGCTGTTATTCCCCCAAGACAAGTTTACCAAACAGTTAGGCAATGCCTCCACGTCTGCTACAGCCAAAAGCTGGGGAAATATTTTCATACATTTAAAGAGCCATTTCAGAGACCGGCTTTCTTGTGATAAAGATGCAGCTGACACTCACTTGGGCACTAAAAGGTCACACTGCTGCCATCCAGCAGGGAACCTGACAAGCTATTAGCTCTGAGTTTGTCCAGCTGACGCCCCTCCCCTTCCTTTACATGGCTACTCTAATGACTGAAGACTGACAAGGACTCCTAAAGTTGACATTCTGGTATGGTCTACTGCAGAGGCACCCTCCTGTCTTCCAGTGAAATGTCTAGGGACAGGAGAGAGACCAGAGGTGTTGGAGGTGTGGGGACATAAGAGAGCAATGCCATCTTTACTGTCTTCTAAGTGCCTCAAGAGGAAGAGCTAAAATCCCAGGAAGGACTTCTTAGGATGTAATCCTTGCTTTCTTTCCACAGAGCAAATCTCCCCTTACCTTGCAACTGGGTGGGGCTTATGACTGGGCCTGGCTAAGGAGGAAAGGCACCATTGCAGGCAGGGTCTTATTCTGGATCTTGTTTCCACATTAGACAGGTGGCAGATAATCTTGGCTACAGAGAGGAACTCCTGAGTTCTGAGCCAAGCTGCTCCAAATAAACTCCTTTAGTTTTGCTTGCTTAACTTCTCCCTATCCCAGAAATAGGATGTAGATAAGTTATTGAGAAACAGTTAGGTACAGTCATATATGTGTATGATCCCAGCAATTGGGCACAGAGATAGGATGGAGGCCAGCCTCAGCTACATAGTGAGTTTGAGGCCAGACTGGCCTACATGAGTCTCAAAACATAAAGCAGACAAAACGAAGTCAGTAGTGTTAAGAAGTTAGAAGGAAGAGGAGGAGGAGGAAGAGGAAGAAAGAGGAATGACAGGAAGCTGGGAAGGATTCCTGGCCCTATTCACGGCCTTGTTTCTTCCTACACACAAGCTTCTGTGTGGGGGGCAGGAACGAACCTCAAACTCTTTACAGTCCTCCTGCCTCAGCCTTCTGATTGCTAGGAGGAGTAGTCCACCATGCCTGGCTCAGCAGTGGGGGCCTGTTTGAAGCTCTAGATTAGGTTTGAAGCTGTGCTAATCCCCTTCTTCACTATATAACCTGTGAGGTTATGTCAGCCTGCCTTTCATAAACATATATATATAAACATGAGTGAGTATGCCTGCTGAGGTAGGTGTGGGAATGTATCAGTCAATGAAGATACGTTGTGTGTGCCAGCTGATGGTGCATGTTTGTACTTGAAAGGTATAAGATTCCATGCAAAAGCTATGGGTGATACGGTTGCATAATGCTGGTGGGTGGGTGGCGTGGGGGCGTGGTTAGCAGTTTATAGGCTATGTCTAAGTGAGTATGGATGTCTCAGTGTATACAGTCTAGCATGAAAATGTGACATAGTATGCTACAGGGGGAGAAAAGGCACATGGGCTCTGGAATGGGTCTGACTGGCCCTTGGATCCTAGCTGTCATTAGCCAGATGTACAACCTTGGGCAAGTCACTCAATCTTTAAGTTCCTCGATCATGAAATGAGGACAGTAACAAGTACCTTTCGAGATTCCCAGGAGGACTAGAAACAGTATTGTAGACGGGAAGGTTTGGACGTGCAACCAACACATAGAAAAGTAGCTGGTCTGTGCCCTGTGGACATGCCTTTGGTTGGGTGCACAGGCAAGAGAGAGCAAGATGTGATCTGTGTGTGAAAGGGTGAGGAGGCACCCTGAGCAATAGTCTTTGCCAGTGAACTCCCAGTTTAGACGGGGTTAGTAGGGCAAATGCCCACAGCTTCCTGAGGTTTCTGAGTCCTGGGTCTAATTCAGTAAGAGATTGAAAGGCCTGTAGGAGCTGCAGGAAGCTGAAAGGCTTGCAGACACTTCCTTTCTTTCCCCTCCACAAGGCAACGGTTGAAGACCGCGGCCCACATCCACTCCCACCTCCACCCACACACACTCCTGCTCTGTTCCAGTCAACAAGTTAGAACCAGCGGCGCAGGAAGAAAGCCAAGGAGATAGAGGATTCCCCCTAGCCTCCCCCATTCCGCCTTAAGACCTGACCAAGTAGCGTATCTCGCCCCGCCTTGTACTTGGGCCACCTTAAGAGCTGAGCAATGCTCTGGCCTCTCACCAAGCCCCACCCCCGCTGGCTCGCGCTCCGCCCCTTTCTCCTCCCGCTCTGCTTGGGGAGAGCTGGGGAGCTCCAGTCTGGCCGGAGTTTGCTGGATCTGTTGCCATGACAAGCATTTTCTTAAGACAGCTCTGCTGTTGAGACCGTCTTAGGCTGGGGGTGGGGTGGGGGCACGAACTTCCTGGGGGTCCATCCGTCCGAAACCAGCGAGATCAGACAACAGCCCAGCTCCCTGCACCCATTTTCTTCCAGGGAAGGTCCTTCGCGTGGAAGGGTTGGGGAAGAAGACCCATCCCACTTCCCCCAGCTGTAGCCGAAAGGCCAGAGCGCGAAGCCAGCATCACTAGGTGGTTTGCCACACTGGGGAGAGCGGTGGGTGGTCACCCCACCCTACCCGGTCCATGGAAACGCGGAGGGACGGTCCCGCTCGGAGACACCTGGATCTTTGCTAGAAAGAGAGGTAGGCTTTCAGAGAATGAATTAACTCGGGGTTTGCAAACTTTCTTTCTTTCCTCTCAATGCCTTCTCAAAGATCCCGAATTTCCTCATGCTAGCGAATTCTGGGAGGGGTGGGATGTCGGAATGGGAGAGAGAGGTGTGTGTGGAGAGAGAATGAGAAGGATTTCTTCAACATATTTCTTCCCTGGGTTCTGAAGAATCACATAATCAAACAAGTGATTTCTTTGCGTTTTCCTCCGGATCGTGGGATGGGTGGGGGGAAATGGAGGGACTGCCTATTTCGCACCCAAATTAAGCTCTTGGAACAAGTATTTATTCCAGCCGACCCACCCCCACCCCCACCCCCACCCCCACCCCGCCGCCGCCGCGCGCGCTCCTGCCCTCTCCCTCCCCCTTGACTTGGGAACCAGCCGCAGAATGGGAAACTGTTGCGGAAAAAAATATTTTCCGCGTCTGTTCCCTTTCTCGAAAGCCCCAAAGAGAGACGGAGGTGGGGGAGATAAAACCAAATAAATCTTCAGCGAGAAGGAAGGCCTTAGGGCCAGGAAGGGGGCACACTGGGGCCATACGGTGGAGATGGGCTAGGAGAAGTTGGAGGGTGGGAACCAGGAGTACACAAATTAAATTTGTTTGACTTTGCATAGAAACCTCAGCAGTTTCTCTCTGCGGCTTACAAAACATCCTCAGACTTTGACGTCTATAATTAGCTGTGGAAAAAGCTGGGAGTTCCCTCGCACTGCTGTTGTCTGAGTGAGTGTAAGCGTCCAGAACCAACTGTATGAGTGTCTCTGAGGGCACCGCCCCACACATCTCTGCGTCTATAGGGAATGCAGGAGAGGGGACTTGAAAAGTTTTCAGTTTCAAGCCCCAGGCTGTGGGGCCCCGCTGGCTTGAGCCTCTGGCCCTTGAGAGGGCCCTTGAACAGATCACTTAAGAGGTCAACATTAAGGCTGAGATGGCCTCCCACCCTTTCCTCTCTCCCTGTCTTGGACCTGGGGCTACTTGATGACATCTTTCCCTGAGATGAGTGGAGCCCTGCACTCTGGTCCACCTCAGAAAGAGTGCCTACTTGCTTCTTTCCAGCTGGAGTGGGAGAGACGGGAGGAACACATCCCCCCCTCCCCCCTTCTGTGATAAATCCTGGGAGCAGAGACAAGCACTCCCTGGCTAGAGCAATCTCCTTCCTGGGCACTCCTGCAAGACTCACAATCCCCTCCAGCCCCCATGCCAGCATGTGCTGGCCAGGTTGGATGGGTTCTGTGTCAGATGGAGAATCAGGCATTCGCTGTGATACCAAGAGACGAGAGGGGACGATGAGAGGAGGGAAAACAAATCCCCATTCTGCAGACCATCTATTGCCTCCTCCAGTTGGGGTGTCTGGCAGAGAGTCTTCAGATCCACCTGTTCCCCCACCCACATGAGCTCCCCCTATTCCTGGCTCTCCCTAAATAGAGACCCTTTCCTGTAGCCCCGTTGCTTCCTCCTTATCTGGAACAGAGAAGACCAGGGTTGTTGCATGCTGGGATCAGCATGGGAAGGGGCCTAGGGGAGAGGGGAATTTCAGAAGAGGACCTTATGAATCTGACAGGCTAGCTAAGCTAGCTACCTATCTGGGTTATGAGAAAAGCCTTGCTGAGACCCTGGGAAAGAGACAGGCTAGGAGAGTTTAAAAGGTAACCAGGAAAGCCGCAAGAGCACGCCTTCATTTAGTGTTTGGTGAGGCTCAGTCTGTACCTCTCTGCCACTCTACCCTACCTGTATTTTGACCCCGGGAAGAATTGAGGTCCCTGTTCTATAGGAAGAGGAGGAGGGAATCCTAGGGGCAGACACTGGTAGACAAGGCTGGCTGCTGCCTGAGGTGCTGCTTAGAGCACACTAGGGCGCCTGCTCTAGTGGCCTTGAGTCTGCCTCTTGGGCAGCTAGGGCGACTGTTTTCAGCCCAGCTGTGCCCCCACCCCTCCCAGCTGTGCAACCTGAAGGGCTGGGAATACTGCAGCAGAATCTGGGCCCCCTCCCCTCGAGCTGCCTCTGTGACCCTCCCTATTGTCAGCCTGTCAGCAGCCCAGCTCCACCCTCCTGGCTGGTTCTGCCCTCTGTCTGAGTACTGGGAGAAAGGGCTTAGAAGGAGTAGAGGCTTCTTGCCTTCCAGTCCCTGCCGATGCCTCTTTCCTTTCCCCTTCCATTTTCTGTGTCCCTGGATCCAAGGTCAAGTCGAAGGAGCTTAGCTTGCCTCACCCCTCACATGCCCAGCTTCTAGCACAGTGCTGAGACATACAGAGGCACTCAGTCAACACTTGTAAGAAGAAAAGGGCAGCTTAATTTCTTAACAAAACATCTGGGGGTGTGCATCTGGAGGTCAGAAGACAATGTGTTCTCTCCTTGTACCATGTGGGGCCAGGGGACCCACACTCAGGTCAGGAGAGGCTTCGAGGAGGGAGACTTTATCTACAGGTCCATCTTGCTAGTCCCAAGGGGTAGAGTATTAGCACTCGGGAATCAATTGCATGAGGAGATACAGGAAGGGGCCCCTGGTTTGCCCTCTGTTCTCCTTGCTCTGGGATCCCTGCTCATCGAAGAGACACTGAAAGGGAGTGGCTGAGTCAGACTTGACACGCAGCTATAATCTTTGATGTCAGAAAGAGTGGGGGGGGGGCAGAATTAGAAAAATCACAATCTACCCAGGGTGTGCTACTGGGAAGAGTAATGCCCCTGAGCAGGGATAGCAGGGGGCTTTACTTACATCACACTCTCAGTTTCTATAAGATCTGGAGAGGAAGGGGGACTGACGCCTCGGCCCTGCTAGCGCTTTCCCAGCCCCACCTATCAGCAGCTCAGACTGCCACCTGAGACCATTAAGTTGACACCTGTCGGTGCCTATGGTCCTTTACTCTTTATTCAATGTTCTGGGCCTCAGGACCAGTCCCCCCCCCAGATTCGGTAGATTAAGATCTACCGAACTTTGAGAGGAGATGAGGAGCATGTTTATTTGGGATGCCTAGGATCCCAGGAAGCATACGTGATGCTACCTTATGGGTGACGGCCCCACCCTGAGCCTGCCCTTTCCTGGAAGGTTATCTGCCAGGCCATCTGTGTTCCTTCCCTGAAAGCACCTCCCAGAGATGCTGCCCACCCAGCCCACTCCTGCTTCTTTCATCCTCCTTGCCAGGAGAGAAGTATGCCAAAATGTGTCCTCTGGGTGCATTCTTACTGGGCTAACAGTAGTTCTCCACCCTTTTCCCCCTCTAGAAATTAGATGATATACTCATCGTTATAAATTGACATACTTATAGAATCATACATATTTATAGATGCCATGATTCGATATATGTATTTACTATATAATGTTCTAGTCAAATCTAGAATATTCATCATTTCCTTAATGGTTAAAAAAAAAAAAAAACAATTCAAAGATGATTTCTTCCAGGTTGTTTGAAGTGAACAGCAAGCTATCATTTTCTCCAGTCATATCATTCGAATAGAGCAACAAAACATATTTACTCCTCTCTGACTCCAGCTAAGAGGTGTCTATCAGCCTGTCTTCATCCCCTTCCCCCAGCCTGGCAACCACTGTTCCATCTCAACTCTGTAAAATCGGCTTTTCCAGATTCCATGTGAGGTCATCTGTATCTGTCTCCCCATGCTGTGCCTGGCTGGTTTCACTTAACACAGGGGCCTCCGGTTCCTTCTGTGTTGTTGCAAATGACAGGCTGCCATTCTTTCATGGCTGATCACTGTAGTATATAGGGGCTACATTTTCTTTGCCAGTCCATCAGCTGATGGTACTTGGGCTGCTTTGATCTCTTCCCTGGTTTTGAATAGTGCTGCAATAGACAGCCAGCAGGTGTCTCTGTGTTGGCTTCATTTCCTTCTCATGCATACCTAGCAGTGGGATACTGGGTAGTATGGCAGTTCCGTTTTTAATTCTGTTTGTGTGGTGCTGGGAATCAAACCTAGGGCCTCTTTCATGCCAAGCAGGTGCTCAGCTCCAACTCTACTTTTGCTGTTTTGAGGAACCTGCATGATGTTTTCCAGAATGACTAAATCATTTCCCCTTTTCTGTGGGGCATACAAGTGAGCGTGCCTTGGGGTTAGAGTCCAGGAGAGCCGTGTGGAATGTCTTATGCTTTGTTCCCTCTCCTAGTATCTCCTTGTATCTTCTTTTCCTACCACAAGCTGCCCTTGTTCCACTGACTTATTTCCTTTGCACGTGTACTAACAAGAATGGATGGACCTACTTAGAGTCAGAACCAATGGCTTCTGCTCAGAGAAGTGGCTGTTGGTCAGTGTGGAGCAGGGAGAGAGGGGAGGGGGGAAGGGGACTAAGAACTGAGGACCTGGGTTCCTCCCTCCCTCCCTCCATCCCTCCCACCACCAGCTCACTCATGTGCTGCCTACTCTTAGGTTGAAGCGGCAGCCTCCTCCCTTTTCTCCTAGTTTACCAAGTTTCACACACGAATTTGGGAACGTTTCATACACAGTTTGGGAAAATGACCTGGAATGGTGTCTGTGAAGCCACCCTCTTCCTGTCTTCCTGCCATCATCCAGGACGTGCCCTGGAGCTGAGACTGTGTGCTTCCAACTAGCCAGGTCCAGGACTCTGGCTAGGTTCACAGTGCTCAGCTCAGGACACTCACTGTGAGGTCTGGCTAGTTTGTAGACTCTGTGTCAGGAGTGCAAAGCAGTACAACTCCCCCAGGGGATGCTGGCAGTATCCAACAGGCTACATACACATTCACACAGAGCCCGAGTCTAATCCCAAAGATGCATGACCACAAGTAAGGGAAGATGTGTGTGGAAGGTGAGTCGAGGTGCATTTGTAATAGAAACCGTTGGAAGGCATCTTTCTGCCCATTTGTAAGAACATAACTAAAGCTGATTACAGTGGTGTACCACCTATAATCCCAGCACTCGCAAGCTTAAGGCAGGAGAAGTGCTGTGAATTAGAGGCCAGCCTGGGGTACATAGGAAAACCTTGTCTCAAGAGAGAGAAAGGGGGGAGCATGCATGCGTGCGCGCATGTGCATAATAAATCAGAAATAATAAAATAGTTTCCTATAGGAGGCAGATGAGGTGACAGGATGGGAGTGAGACTTCTCTGGTTATGCTTTTTCAGATAGTTTTGACTAAAATACTTACTTATCTCAACAACTAAATTTGGTTAAAAAATCTAAATCTGACTACAACAGAAACACTGACTAATAATTTCATTACAGACAATTAATTTAAGTAAAATTTTTAAGGGTTTTTTTGTTTTTTTGTTTTTGTTTTTTTGTATGTTTGTTTGTTTGTTTGTTTTTGAGACAAGGTTAGGCTGGCCTTAAACTTGTAGTAATCCTTCTGCCTCACCCTCTAGAGTCCTGTGACACTACATCTGGCTAATTTAAACATTTTTCAGTCTTGCTGCTCTGACTCTGTATTCTTGGTAGAATATGTAACCAAGGAATTGGGCGAAGCTTTGGACTATTCTCCATGGGTTTAGCTGTTATCCACAGCACTGTTGTCCTGAATAGAAAACCGCTCCATTGGTTACAGCACAGATGAGTATCTATGCCTGCAACTTGGATGTCTAAAGGCGGCGTCTGAGTATGGAAAGAGACAGAGAAGAACGTGGATGGAGAAGGGGCGGAAGCACGGGATTCTTTGCTTCTTTGTCTGCATTTAGAAGCAAAAGGACATCCAGTGCCTGGACTTTCACTTACTTGTTTATTTTTATTGCATGTGTGTGTACAAGATGTGTGGAAAGGGTGCATACTTGAGAACAGTTTTGTAGAGTCCAAGGGTGGGTTCGACTTGCCAGTCTTGCACAGCAAGCGCCCTCACCCGCTGAGCCATCTCGTCAGCCCCTGGGTTTTATTTCCAGGTACCACGTCCCCTATTAGAAGCCAGTGTCACTTGACTGTTAGTAGGTCTGAGACTAGACAAGGACAGTCAAGTGTGTTGTGCCAGGAAGCTGGAGCAGACTTGTGTCAAAGGACACAGGAGCCTTCGTACAGGAGTTTCCCAATGGATGTAAGACACTAAGAAACAAAACAGAGAAGTAACTTACAATAAAAAGAACATCATGAGTCAAGTCTAACAGCTGAAGGGGCCAAGAAGGGTAGGAAGGGAAAACTCTTCATGGAAATGCAAGCTAACCAGACACAGAAGTGACTCTTTACATTTCAGTTTAGCATGGCCTGGTGGCTGCCTAGGAGGCTGAGGCAGGAGATCACAAGTTGAAGGCCTGCCTGGTAACTTAGAAAGGCCTTGTCTCCAAATAAAAATGTAAAAAATGGTTGGAATTTAGCTTAATGGTAGAGCACTTGCCTAGGCTGTACCAGGCAGGCCCTAGTTCAACCCCTCATGGCACAATAAATAAACTTACTTGAATATGCTTGCTTATTTATTGATTTATTTATTTAGCTGGGCATGGCAACAGATGCCTACAATCTCAATTACTTGGGACACAATAGGGTAGTGGCTTAGTTAGGGTTTCTATTGCTGTGAAGAGTTGCCATGGCCACAGCAACTCTTATAATCGGAGCTGACTTACAGTTCAGAGATTTAGTCCATTATCATCATGGTGGGAAGCATGGCGGCGTGCAGAGAAGACATAGTGCTGATGAGGGAGCTGAGAGTTCTACATCTGATCAGCAGGCAGAAGGAAGAGACAGCCGCACTAGGCCTGGCTTAAGCCTCTGAGACCTCAAAGCCCACCTTTCCAACAACGTTACACCTTCTAAGAGTGCCGTTCCCTGGTGACCAAGCATTCAAACACATGAGTCTATAGAAGCCATTCCTATTCAAATCACCACAGATGGTAAGTTCATGGCCAATTTAGACAGAGTAGTGAGATTCCAACTCAAAATTGTTCACATTTGATTTTTTTTTTTTTAAAAAAATAAGGTCTCACTTTGTAGCCCTAGCTAGTTTGAAGCTCACTATGTAGACCTCAAATTCACAGAAATCTACCTGCCTCTGCTTCCTGAGTGCTGGGATTAAAAGTATGTGCCACCATGCCTTCCCTTAAGTTAGATTTTTAATTGGAAAATAAGTATATATGGAATAAAGAGCATGATGTGTTGCTATATGTTCTAGAATTAGTAAATTAATGTGATTAGCAAAGCCAAGGCCACATGCTTATCTTTCCCATGTTGAGGTGTGAGCACTTACACTCTATTCTCTTAGCAGTTTTGAAATATACCTTATAATTATCTGTAAGACTTATTTCTTCTAACTTTGTATCTCTTGGCCAATAGCTCCCAACCTGCCCTTACCTTCAGAATTTTCTCACCAATAGGCTGGTTCAGAACAGGCTCATTAATAGAGGATAACATTATTAAGCAGGGAGGGGCAAATACTATGAGATAAAAGGTTGGTCCCAGCATGCATTGCAGAGTGTCTGGCTTAACAGAAATTGCTTTTTCACATTTCTGAAAGTCAGAAGTCTAAGATCAGACACTGGCAAACCTGGAATCAGACAAGGGCTGCTTTCTGATTAGGCCATTTTCTTCTTTACTCTCAGGAGAGGGGTGGGGACAGAGACTCTATGGCAGACACTAACCCTATTCACCAGGCTCCCACCCTCCTGATGTCTCATCCTAGCCCTTTGAGGATTTAACTTCTGTGAAATTGGAGGGCAGGACACAGAAGCATTCAGTCCAAAGTACAGAAGATCTTCTCACAGACTGCTCTTCACCTGAGGGGAGAAAATCTGTCTTTAACAAGACCATACACATGTCATCTTAGTAAGGAATCAAGCATTCTCAGTGACAGGGACCCCCTCCTGTCAGAAGGGAAAGCTTCCCCAAACTTTTCAAGAGGAATTTCAACCACAGTCTGTGGTCTAGTCAAAACTGGCTAGCCAGATCTAGTTTCAAAGAGTTGACTACAACATCTAAAGGGGGACATGCTAAACAGCAGCCAGGACTTGAAAGAAAGAGAGAGAGAGAGAGAGAGAGAGAGAGAGAGAGAGAGAGAGAGAGAGAAGAAAGAAAGGAAGAAAGAGGGAGGGAAGGAGGGAAGGAGGGAGGGAGGGAAAAGGAAGAAAGTCATTAAAACATAAAAATTGGGGGCTGGGGCTGACAAGATGGCTTAGAAGTAAAGGGTGCCTGCCGCCAAGTAGGTGGGGGAAGAGAACCACTTCTTGAAGCTGTCCTGACAGCCCACACACAAAATAAGGAAGTAACTGGAAAAAAATATTGTTGCTACAAAGGAAAAGGACGAAGGTAAAACCCAGTTTCCATTAAAAGAAACAAAAGAAAAGCTGGAGATGTGGTTAATTGGTCCCTAGTGCTTACCGCTCCCTGCTCCTGTAAAGGACCCAGGTTCCATTCCCAACACCCACATCAGATGACTTACAACCTCCTGTAACAACACCTCCTGGCCTCCGTGGGGACTTATATGCATGTGGCACATATGAATAACTCACACAGGTACACATACATACGCAAAACGTTAAAAAAAAAAAAAAAAAGGCAAGAGACAGTCAAGCCATAAATAATGCACGAGCTTTAATTTGTTTTTTACATTTTTAAAAATTTAGAACCTGTGTGTATGTGTGCTCTGAGGTGTGTAGTCTTGGCACGTGTGTGGAAGTCGGAGGACAAGTTGTGAGAATTGTTTCTCTCCTTCTACCATGTGGGACCAGGGATCAGACTCTGGTCATTTGGTGGCAAGTACCCTTACCCACTTAGCCGTCTCACTGGCTCAATGTATAAATTGCTTCGTATTCATTTTTATATCTTTACTCACTTTAAGTGGATGAATGTTTTGCCTTGCATGTATGTCTGTTCATCATGTGTGTGCCTCGTTCCTGTGGAGGTCAGCAGAGGGTGTCTGATCCCCTGAAACCAGAGTTACAGGCAGCCGTGAGCCACTCTGTAGGTGTTGGGAATCGAACTCGGGTCTACTACAAGAGCACTCAGTGCTCTCGACCTTTGAGCCATGTCTCCAGCCCCAGTGTATAAATTTTAATTGTATGGGGGAGTGTATTGCAAAAGCTCTCCTGGGACAATTGGGGATGTTTTGGTCTGGATATTAAGTGACAAGCAATTACATTTTTTAGATGTGAAAGTGGCCGTATGGCTTTATGCCATAGTATCATTTTTATGCAAAAATCTTTAAGGCAAAGTGGTTTTAAGTCATTTTCAAGCAGTTCAGCAAAAATGTGTGTATGTGTGTACGTGAACACAAATCCCAAAGAAGAAGAAATGCAAGAAGTCGGTAAGTCTGCTGAGGATAAAGCACCTCCCTTAGTCCATGCAGAGCCCTCAGTCCACCCTGACTGCTACAAGAAAACAGGGCAAAAACAATTGCTTCCTGGAAGTGAAGAGTCTGTAGTTGGTTGTCAGATGGTTTGTGGTTGGTTTCTCCTCCTCCTCCTCCTCCTCCTCCTCCTCCTCCTCCTCCTCCTCCT
>JADRCH010000079.1:1268072-1285918 GCA_019843965.1 Rhynchomys soricoides | reverse complement strand
CTCCTCCTCCTCCTCCTCCTCCTCCTCCTCCTCCTCCTCCTCCTCCTCCTTCTTCCTCTTCCTCTTCTTCTTCCTCCTCCTCCTCTTCCTCCTCCTTCCTCTTCCTCTTCCTCCTCCTCCTCCTCCTTCCTCTTCCTCTTCCTCTTCCTCCTCCTCCTTTTCTCCTCCTCTTCCTTCTTCAACATTTCAGGTTCAATATATTTAAAAGTCTACGATAGGGCAAGACTTGAGGCCCAGAAAGGGCTCCTAGATTCCTGGACCCCTACCTCCATCTTCCCTAAGCACCCAGAGGGGGTCTTCCCACACAATTGCTTCCCTTAGACCCCCTCTCTCACTTCTGTGTCCAGTGAGTAGGCTAGCAGGCTGAGCAATGCTCAGGAGGCCTGATGACACCATACTTCGGCCTAGAGAAAGCCTAGGGATCAGAGGCTTCACCATTTGAGGAGGTTACAGGTTTTAAGAGGGGGAATATGCCTACAGCCCCAAAGTTGGTGATGACCTCTTCTGACCCCGTCACCTCTTCTAATAAGGTGATTCTGAGGGAACCTGCTCTGCCTGCTCAGAGCCTTGGTGACTGGCCTAAGGGTGGTGACTGGAATAGTATGACCCCCATAGGTTTATGTGTTTGAATGCTTGACCCATATGGAGTGGCACTATTAGGAGGTGTGGCCTTGGCTCCTTTAGCACCATGTCTGCCTGTGCACTGCCATGCTTCCCACCATGAGAATAGACTGAATCTCCGAAACTGTAAGCCAGCCCCAGTGAGGTGTTTTCCTTTAGAAGAGCTTTTTAAGAGTTGCCTAGATCATGTTGTCCCTTCAGAGCAATGAAGCCCTAAACACTAAGCAAGGCCTTGCAGATGTTCTCTTGTTGGGGGCAGTATACCTAGTTGCACTGGCAATGGCCCAAATCACAGTGTGGCCACCCCCACCTCCCAGCCTGGTCCTGGCTGGAGAGATGCAGTTTCTGGAGCTGCTCATCTTTCTCTCCATGGAAACCTTGGGCTAGGCCCAGTGTGACTCAGGACTCTCTTAGTATATGATCCTGCCATCAACTCCTCTTCTGTCTTTTCAGGAGCCTGAGGGAGAAGGAGCCAGGAAGCTGGAAATGGGCAGATAGGGAGGGGTTTGTTCTAGGAGCCTTTGAGCCTGCGGGGAGCTCAGAATTAGGAGTCAGAGGCCTAGTGATCTTGTGCTGTCTGTATGACCTTGATTGAGGCAGCTAACTCCCTGAGCCTTCATCTCCCTCACTGGACCATGAAACCAAATGTAGACTTTCAGAATCTTGATGCTACAGCCTGTGGCTAAATTCCGTCTACTTGAGATGACAAGAAGGGAGACCAGGCAGGCTCTGCCTTCTTACAGCCACCCTTGGAGTTAGAAATAACAACAGGTTTTAGGTTCCCCACCTCCAGAACTTCAGTTAGCAAGTACTTAGTATTGATACTTCCCAGTGGCTTGGTCACTGTTCTATTGCTGTGAAGAGACATCATGAGCAAGGCAACTCTTACAAAAGAAAGCATTTCACTGGAAGCTTGCATACAGTTTCATAGGCTTAGTCCATTATCATGCCAGGGAGCATGACGACATACATGATGCTTAGTCTGCAACTGAGAGCTACATCATGATTCTCAGGCAAAGAGAGACAGTGAAATAGGCCTATCATAGGCTTTTGAAACCTCAAAGTCCACCCCCAGTGACACAAATCTTCCAACAAGGCCCTAATTCTTCTAAGCGTATCCAAGAGTGCCATTCTCTGGTGACTAAGCATTCACATATATGAGCCTGTGGGGTCCATTCTCATTCAAACACCACACCCAGCCATACTGTGCTGTGTCAAGAACCATCAGTGCTGATTAGAGGTAGAGAAATCCATGTCTTCAGGGATGTACTGTTTTCTAGGGACCACAAATCCCAAGAGACCCTTTCGATTGAACCACAGGAAATAACCAATATGCAAGCATTTTGACCTATAGAAGGTAGTTTCCTGTGGTTCTTCTTAAATATTGGTGCTGAACGTTGGATATCAGGGGTTGTATATCTAGTGCTGTGGGCTAATGGGGTTCACAAAAAATGGGTAAGTTGCCACTTGCTAGGCCAGCCTGCCCTCTCTTCTCAGTACATATTTTGGGCCCTGGAGGTGATATATGTGTTGGCCAAGACGTTGTCCAAACTTCTATTGAAATTTTTACATTAACCTTCCTGAAACCGGCAAAAACAGCTGCCCATGGAGAAGAAAAATTGCCATCCACCTTTGCAAGATTGTCCCTGTGTCCCAAGTACCTAGTGAAGCTTGACACTTGAGGATGGAAGGAACCTCAAGGGAACAGAAGCAAGCTACTCTTTGCCCTTACCTGTGGCAGAGAGGAGGACACATTTACAGGGCCCTGGTTAGGCTGGGACTTACTTTGTAGCCCAGATTAGCTAAGTACTCACACCTGTCCTTCTGCCTCTGCCTTCCACATGCTAGGATGAAGCCTGAATAATTATTTATTTGTGATATTAAAGATTGAAGGGAGAGCCTCAGCAAGCATGCTACTACTGGAGCTACATGTCACCTGCCCATCTTTTACTTTGAGACAGGGTCTCACTAACTTGACCAAATTGTCCTGGAGCCCATGCTGGCCTTGGCCTTTCGGTCCTGCTGCCTAAGCCTAAAAAGTAGCTGGGCTCACAGGCCTGTGCCAGCAAACCTGTCTCAAGTGAAAATGATTCTTGTGGGAAGCAGTTGCCAGACAGGATCTGAGGGGGTAGAAAGAATGGTGTAGGAGACGGGCAGAGGGAGGCAGGGCAGAGCTGGAGGAAGGTCTGCGTGGCCACATCCTGACTGCAGATACTGAGAGCCCGAGAGTCAGATGTTTCTGCAGGTGAGGGAGGCTGTCTGTGCCCACCTGCTGGCATGCCTCCAGCCTTGTCTGAGCCAGCACCAGTGTCACAGGCAGGATGGCATCTGGCCTCAGCAGCAGCTGCTGCCTACCTGCTTCCCTGGTGCTGGGGACCATTAGGATGATTTTGATGTGTCCTCCCTGCTGTCTGTGCTACAGCCTTCTTTGTGGGGGAGCACTTGGGAGCACTCGTAGAACATCCGTTAGGATGCTAGGACAGACACAGCTGGCATCCACTCTAACAGGAACTGTCGGACCTTGTACAGGGAGGTGGGTCACTGGCTTGGGGTTGGGAAGCAGCTTAGTGCCAGAGGCTGTGAGATGGATGGAGTTAAGGAAGCAATCCATTTTCCCTCTTTGTCAAAGGAGTAAACACAACACAGAGACTTACCCAAGGATACCTGGCCAGAACCAAGATGCAGTTCTTTCCCTACTAAGTCTGCCACTGGGTGCTCAACACCCCTGTCGTGTCATCACTGGGTGACACTGCTTGTCACTGTACCTCCCTGGTCCCAGGGTCTCTCATATAACAGAGAACCATTCCAGTAAGCTAGAGCGTGATGTTCCTCACCTAGAGGTCACGTGTGAGGAGCACTTTGGACAAAAGATGCTCGCAACCATGAAGCCACTGTGCTATTGATAGCCAGGGTCATTAGCACTAGAGAAAATGCAGAGGCGTGTTCTTGGGAGCACCACCCTCATCCACACAGCTGGTAATAGAGCCAGGCTCTCTTCTTCACAGCTCTGCAGGTAGTGGGGCCTTGAGCTGGAAAGGGCAGGATGATCTTGAGAGGATGCAGACATCATGGCAGGGGATGGGCAGAACCTTCCTTCTCCTGCCTGGGCATCCCTGGGCATCCCTGGGCCTGTCTTTTCCTTGGTACAGGCTCTCTGATCCCTAAGCTTCCCTTAGAGGAAGTGCAGAATGGAAGCTATGGGATCTCTACCGTCTTCTGGGCAACTGACTAAGCCAGATTAGCCTGTGACCCCTGACTTAGGGGTCACCAAAACATGACAGTGAATGCTGGTTTTGTAGATGGAACCAATCTGCCATTCATTCGCTTTCCTGTGTATTCATTCATTGAACAAACAGGAAGTGAGTGCAAGCCATATGCCGGTTACTAAGTTGGGGGTAGGAAAGTGGTATCTAGGATACAGGAAGAGCCCAGGATGGCTGACCCAAAGCTCAGAGAGGCGTTCTGCTTTTTATCATGTCCATGTGCATCCAGAGCCCTCTGCTTAGACGGAGGCATAGATACTACATCCCTGGGACACCTAGACAGGATCCGAATGGGACCTGGGAATAAAGCAGTGTATTTACAGGAAACCCTCTGTTTCTTTTCCAGCCCTCCCCATGCACTTCCGTCCCTCCACCCTCCTTGCAGAGGGAGCAGACTCAGCTTCAGATGGTGCATGCTGTGCACACGCTTACTGGGCCTCTAGAAAACATACATCTCCCTTACCTTATGTTCCCTGTGGTGTTGACAGACGTATTAGGTATGTCAAAGAACACTGCAAATGTGAGTGTGCTGGGTGTCTGTGAGGCTTTCTGTCTGTGCTCCATGTGCTCCTCTGTGCTCCACCTGCTCCTCTGTGCTCCACGTGCTCCTCACCCTCCATTTCATTCCCTTCTCTCTGGGCCCAGCTCTCTGCCCCTCCCCCCTCCAGCCCCCAAGCACCCTTCTTGAGATACTGTCATGGCATCCTCTCCCCTTGCCTAGACAAAACCTACGGCAACATCTGTTGCATCTTAAATAACACCAGCAGTGTGTACAATAGTCCAAGCTAATTTATTAGCCATGTGTTCAGTGTCTAACTCAGAGTGTCCCATTCAACATTCCCCATCTTAGAAAGGGATCAATGTTAGGAGTCTTCATTTTACAGATTAATGAACAAAAAGCTGAGAAGCAACTTTCGCCTAACATATTTAAGGGCTTCCTCTTTCTATTGCTGAATGACTGACTAGTTGACAGGGGCGTGGAGAGGCTCCACAGCATCTATTGAATGTTGACTAAGTGCCAGCTGCTTTCAAATGATGTCACAACAGCCACCTCCTGAGACAGGTATAGGATTTGATTTCCAGCATCTGGTTGTGGGAACAGACGCTCACTCAAAGGAGCAGGAAGAAAAAGAATAGATGGGGCCTTATTAAAGAGTTACGGGAAAAGGTTTCAGAACTTGGGTGTGGGGGGTAACCCTGGTGGGGCTGGGCCTTCTCCCTAGGCCTTGGAGACCTCCTTCCCCAGCAGGTTCCTCCCTCTCTTGTGCACATGCACAGAGCTTAACCAGCAGGCTCAGCCCAGTTCTCCAAATAAATTAGCCCAGGCTCTTCGGTCAAATGCCAAACGATTCTGGTTCCAGCTGAGCTCTGATGTCTTCCCATTATCTATGGCCTTCTTGGGGGTTGGGGGAGCCCAGTCAGGCATGGCTACCCAGTCCTGTCTCACCCAGAGGCCATCTGGCTGGTTAACACTGGGGCTGATCGTTGGCCCCCGGCCTGTCTAACATATAAACCTGTGCCCTTTCTACTCAGAGCTACCGCTGAACAAAAGTACTAGAGTCTGATTCTCCTGGAGTGCTCCGTTTTGTATTTCTCTCTACCCTGATACTGGGCATTGTACCCAGGGTCTTGCCCACACTAATCAAGTGCTGCATCCCCATAAGGTACATCCTCAGTCCTGACTCTCTTGGGGTGTATGTTCCATTAGTCATTTTTGTTCAGGGATGTCTTCTGTAGCAAGTGCTCAATAAAAGACCTCTACAGGGCTGCAGGATAGCTCTGTGATAGGACACTGGTCTAGCTTTCGTGAGAGCTGGGGTTTTATCTATCTACAACATGACAAAAATGGGGTAAAACATACAGGTGTTGGGGAGGGGAACACGTAGCTTTCACTTGGGAAACTTTTGACATCTGAATTCCCCAAGACCCGAAGAAAGTGGGTTATTTTTTAAGCCTTGGAGAATGGCCCCTGAAATAAGTGGAGCAGTCCTGTGGGGTGCTTCTGGCCCTAACTCTTATGGGAAACATTAGGAACCGTGTCTTAAAGTGGAAAAGGCTAGAATAGAGTGCGCCACAGGTTTCTGTTTCCTGTTTTACGACTCTGACCTAGGCCATGGGAGGAAAACAAGTGAAAGGAGATTTCCCCTAACACTGAGCTATCCATTTACTGGGACTAGGAAACAGGATACAGAGGTCCTGTGTGAGAGGGAAAGAATGCTAATTTCCTCTGGGTTTCCAGCCCAAAGGCCAGAGCTGACCAAATCTTTTAGTCCCTTCAATGCCTTTCTGTACAGCGGTTTCCTGTGTCCCCGATCATCCAGGCTGTCTTGATTCTAGCACCAGAGCACAGGATTAGGGAGTCAGGTGGAACCGGGCTCACATTTGTCTGGCCAGTTCTGTGACCAGGTGCCAACTAATGAATGGCCAATAGTAGGTATACAACAAATTTTAGTTTTCCTTCTTTCTTCCCAGTGGTTCTCAGCCTTCCTAACCCTCTGACCCTTTAATACAGTTCCTCGTGCAGTGCTGACCCCAACTAAAATTCACTACTTCATTGCTACGTCATAACTGTAATATTGCTACTGTTATGAATCCTAAGGTAAATATCTGATCTGCAGGATATCTGATATGTGACCCCTGTGTAAGGCTGAGAACCAATGTTCTGTTCCTTCATTTCTCCCTTCATCTATCTAGGCATCTGTCACAGTCTGTGATCTCCCAATGGACAACCATCCACAGCTCTCCAGCAAAGCCCTTCTAGGAGTGGTCTAGGGGTTCTGTCATTTGCATGGCATAGGCACTCTTCTTGGTGCCAACGCAAGGATTTTCTTGATGCTTAAACAACGGGAATCCTGGCAAGATAAGGCAGAGCTGAGGGTGGAGTAGTTCAGCCACTTTGATGTTTGTTCTTACCCTCTTGCCGTAAGAGACAACACTGGGAAAGCTCTCATCAGTAGAGGGAGTCAGACTGGGTACAATATTCTTTTTAGAAACTGTGAGGACCCGAGGGAATCTTCACTATTTGGTCATCCAGGTCAGCTGCCAGCTGCTACTGGAATGGAGCATACCACTGGATACGCAGCCAGGAGAGTCTAGGCTAGAATCTGCCTTGCTTTCTCTAGTATACACTCTCAAGAGATCTCAGCTAGAACACAGCAGCCACTGGGTCAAGGTAATGCATGAGTCACTTTGGCCTTCCTTGCCCTGGAAGGGGCTTGGCATTAAACACATCTTGCTCTCACTTCCTGTGGGCAGCTCCAGGGCTCTGGGCATTGAGTGTAGGAAAGTCTACGGTCCATGAGGATAGCATCTGGCTCTGGAGATGCTTTCAGAGGAAGTGACGTATGGATGCAGATGTGAATATTAGCTGAGGGTTCACAGGCTACGGCACTGTAGTTGCTGGGGTACCGTGTTCTCGGCAAGCCCAGGAGCCAGCCTGTGGGCTACATAAAGAGAGGAGTAATGCTTTAGTCATCTCTGTAGCTGGGATTAAATCTAGCATAGACATTGCCTCATAGCGTGATCAGTGAAGGACGCATGGATGAATGAATTGATGAATTAACAAATAAGAGCTTTCTTTAAAGTTGAGTCAAAACCTTAGTAAATTTACCTATTTCCTTTCCAGAGCCAGCATCTCTGCTCAGTAGCTCATCATGCGCTGCCTAAATAATTACTAGCAAAGACCTCTGCGTGACAGACAGAATGGTCTAGAGTAGAGCTGCTTAAACTTTTCCCAATTATGGCCCCCTTTCCCCAAGAAATTGTCATAGGAGCCCGAGTATATAGGTATGTAAAATAAGTATACAAATCAAACTTTTACTGATAGTCAATGATAAAGAAATGTATTTTAAAAACAACTCTGCTTAGAATACTTATAATTTTAACATTTGTGAAAAAGAAAAGCAAATTTTCATGCTAATGAGACATGCTTATTTATTTTTAGATAAAGAATTAAATCTTGGCTGCTGATTTTATACTAGAGAGCACTGAATATCTCCAATGGTTTTCAGAATTGACTAATATTTTGATTTTATAATTGTCAATTCTGAGACTGCTGCCTCTTACAAATACAAAGCACAAAATGGCAGAAGTATGTTTAGAGCCATTTCAGAAAGTGTTGTAAATTCTTTTAAGCACAAACAAAATTCAACTTAACTATTTCCTTAACACTTATTCATGTACTTATTCGTGTCCGTGCTGAAGACAGGGAGGGGGATGTGTGCCACAGTTCAAGTGTGGAGACTGGAGGGCAACTTGAGGCTGTCTCTCCTTCACCATGTGGGTCCTAGGGATTTGAACTCAGAACATCAGGATCAAACTCTGAACGTCAGGCTTGGCAGGAAGCCATCTCAATGGCCCCAGCAGTTTTGTTTTTTATAAATGAAACTCAAGCCAGCAAGTCAAAAAACAGTTTTTAAAGTCAAACATTCTGTGAGTTTGAGGCCAGCCTGGTCCAGTCAGAATAGCCAGAGCTACATAATAGAGAGACCCCCTGCCTAAAAAAACAAAATAAAACATTCTGTTTGGGGCTTTTGTTTGTTTGTTGTTTTTAGACAGAGTATCTCTCTACATAGACTTGGCTATCCTGTAACTCACTATGTAGACTAGACTGGCTTGGAAACCAGGTCTACCTGCCTCTGCCTCCTGTGTGCTGGGATTCAAGGTGTGTGCTCCACCATCCCCTGAAACATTCTAACAATATAATTCCAAACACACTAACTTGATACTAGCTGAAATATTAAATCTTTATCTTCTGTAATTAAACCATTATATTTCTATAAGAGGGGGAAACTTAGTATGTACGCTAAAAACGCTGGGGTTCACAACATACAGTAGCCTGGAGTCTGAGCCAAGGTGACTGATACAGTGTTTATTCCCTGGCCCTGACACAGCTCAACAGCATACATGGTGCAGAGACCTTATGCTGTATTAAGACCCGAGGCTGCAGTGATGTTCTACCATACAATATAGGAAGAGCGGCCAGAACCCCTTAGAAATACACTTGATTTTGGATTCATTCTGGGCCATTACATGTTCAGAAACCTTTTACTGCTGCCAGATTTTTCAAGAAGCTCACACCCAAGGGCACAACCCCGAGTGGATCAGCACATCACTAAGAAGCTTGACTTAGAGGACCTGATCTGAGACCAGACATTGGGAAGCCAGGCTTTGAGTCTGTTGTGTTGCTTTCTAGTCTCTGGAACTCACCAAAACTTCCCAGTTCTCAGTGCCTTCATGGCTAAAATGATGTTTGGGCTGAATACACTTCAGGGACATCTCAGCTCTCAAATTCTCTGCTCCCTCCTACCCAACCAACCTTGCAGATTAATTATAGTGGGTTACCAAAAATTTAAAGTAAGAAGATTTCACATAGAAACAAATTTCATGAGGTTTTTTGTTTTGTTTTTTTTTTTCCCCAAAAAACCATAAGCCTAGACGGTATCAGCCTACCTTTTCTCCATGGCAACGGTCAGCAGGAGCTAAGTAACCGCTGGCCTGTTCTGATGGTGTGAAGCTTCTCCTGGCTGTGTCTCCTCCTCTCCCATTGCTGAATGCTCAGTCTGCTTCACTCTGGTTTGCTTCCTGCCTGGTCTCAGCAACCGTTTGAATGTGCAAACTGCGAATAACTCTCTGAAGAGGGAAGGCAAGGAGACATGAAATAGGGTGATAGCCTGGAAACCTGTTCTTTTTTTTTTTTTTTTTTTTGGTTTTTCGAGACAGGGTTTCTCTGTGTAGCCCTGGCTGTCCTGGAACTCCCTCTGTAGACCAGGCTGGCCTCGAACTCAGAAATCCGCCTGCCTCTGCTTCCCAAGTGCTGGGATTAAAGGCATGCACCACCACTGCCTTGCTGGAAACCTATTCCTTGCTTACTTAGCTTCAGACTGAGTCTTCTGGGAACTTAGGAACTGGGCTATGAGAACAAACAAACAAACCAACAAAACATGGCCAATCAGTGCCCCAGGACAAGTTACATTGGGTCATGGTCCCCCAGCGTTAAGAAATTCTTAGGAGAGTTTACTTGCTTGTTTGTTTGCTTGTCTTGAGACAGGGTTTGTTTTATTGTTCATGCTAACCTGGAGCTCACAATGTAAGCCAGACTAGACTTGAACTCCTGACAATCCTCCTGCCTCCAACCTCCCAAGTGCTAGGAGTTCCCCAACCACCATCTGTCCCTCCTCATGTTAGATGATCATCCTCCAAGGTCTACAGCGGGGTGAGAGCTCCTCTGGAGAACTGAAGTCATGGTGATAATTCATTCTCATTCTCTCTCTCTCTCCCTCTCTCTCTCTCTCTCTCTCTCTCTCTTTTTCATGTCCAACCTACACTTAATGTTCTTGGCACAAAACAGGTGAGACAGTTGCAATGTCAGATTTTTAAAAAATCAAGGGTCCATGGGGTTGGAGATTTAGCTCAGTGGTAGAGCGTTTGCCTAGAAAGCACAAGGTACTGGGTTAGGTCCTCAACTCTGAAGGAAAAAAAAATAATCAAGGGTCCCAACTACACTCAACTCTACAAGGCATGCTCTCCTGCTCAGCCTCTCAGCCCCACCCCCTAACCCCAGGCACCTGTTCCTGTCAACAGCTGCTTTTCAGGGGCCTTTGGGCTGACCCCTTCCATACCCGAACCCCCCAAAAGTCCCTTGTCTAACTTGGGGCTAACTTCATAGCCAGTTTGAGCTAGAGCTATTTCTCACTAAGCCCTTAGTCATCCCGATGGGGCCTCTGGCAATGGGATCTCTCACACCCTAACCAAGCAGGACACACACTCTTTTTCTCAACCCACAGGCTCTTGTCTTCCTATAGGCTGCACTGTCTGTGTTCCTGCTCTGGTTTTCTCTCTCAGCCTTGGTTTGGTTGGGGATTTTGTTTGTTTTGTTTGAGAGATGGTTGTCTCTCTGTGCATAGCCCAGGCTGCATGGCCCTGAACTCTCTTTTCTCCTGCCTCAGCCTCCAGGGTTCTGGGATTACAGGTGCCATGGAACGTGGCTGTGTATGCTATTTTTAAGCTTATTGTTTGAGAGTTTGATTAGTTACTCTGTAGTCTGATCTAGCTAGTGTTTTGGGGTTTTGTTTTGTTTGTTTTGTGTCTTTAAAAAAACATCTTGAACTAGATTGCAGCTCAGTGGCAGAGTGAACACTTAGCCCTTGTTCGGTTTCGGCACCAGGAAAGAAGAAAATGGCATCTGTTTTCTTTCATGAACTTTGTGTTTGTCTCAGTCGTTGCTCCCGTTGACACCCTTTTCCTCTCCTACTTTTCTCTTTTCATGTGACCATTTACACCATAAACTATGCTTTCTGCTTGTTCTTGCTCCGCCCAGTGTCAGAGACACCTTTTGAAGAACACCAGTGAGGGTTTTGTTGGTTTCTTTTAATGTACATTGTGTATTTTTAGAAAGTGACTTTTTTTTTTTTTAAAGACAGGGTCTTATATTCCAGGGCAGCATCCAGCCAAAATGTTATTTCTAAGAATGTTTACTTTTACTTTTCCAGTAATAATAACAGTAATATACAAATGTCTAACATTTGCTAGGGGTTACTATCACCCACCAAGACGATGGTAAGCGTCACAGCACCGACTCCTCTATAAGAAAGGTGGTGTACCCATCCTCCCTTTTAAAGGACACCAAGGCAAAATAAATAAATAAACAAACAAACACTTTATCCAAGTTCACCTGAGTACCAAGGGAAGGCTGTCAAATTCAAACCATGCCTCCTGGACTCCATAGTCTGAGTTATGTTCTGATTCTACTCAAGATTATTCTAGAAAATCTAGAAAATTAGAGGGGGAGGAACCTTAAAAGAAAACTTACAAATAAATTCAAATTTATAGCTATTAATGTGTTTTTATATTTCTTTATTCTTTAAATGTATTTGCAGAGAGAGACACAGACAGACCAACCGACAGATAGACAGACAGTCTCTGATTCTGTTGCCTAGGCCAGCTTCGGACTCCTGAGCTCAAGTAATTCTCCTTCCTTAGCAGTCACTTGAGTACCTGGGACTGCAGGCACACACCCTGCTCCCAGGTTAGTATATACATTTTAAAAACAAATTTGGAACATGTTAAATCCTGAGGTATTGGCATAAATTTTTCCCTCCTTGGTGCCACATGATCAGGACCTGGTTTCACATTCCAGCAGGCTAAGACCCACAGCCAATGCCTTGAGAGTTGTGAATTTGGAGTCAGCCACTCGGGGTGTGGAGTCTGGAAGCTGTGATGGCCGGTCAGAGAGGCAGGAAGGCTTGGGGCTCTCAGACAGCCATTCAGCCATTGGGGAAGTTTCTCCCTCTGCATGTTTGGACCCCACAGGAAGGTGTGAGCTGACCAGACCAACTTGTGTTTGATGGGAGTTAGAAATGCCAAGTGGCCCCGACCTGGGCTCAACTCATGGCCAGGCATTCTGGCAGGAAAGCGTCCTAGATAAAGCCCCCTGTCAACCTGACAGTAGGTTTACTCACTAATGACCAAGGCTGACCCCTGCTGCAGGGTTGAGCTCTCACTGTGGCTCCTGGTTGGTAAGAACTAAGAGGTTTGTCTGTCTTTGTTCTATTACATGTTCATGTGTAAGGACGAGCTAAGTATATTCAATCTGCAGCTATATTTTTAAAGAAAAGAAACTTTAAAATATCATCCAAGAATAGAGCAGAGAGAGACAGAGAAAAGGGAACTAGGGAGATGGAGGGGTCTGTGGATATGAGAGAGTGTGGCCAAAATACACAGAGTTCAGTGTGTGTGGTGGGGACAGAGAGGCCACCTGACACCCTAAAGCAGTTAGAGTGTGTCTTAGTTAGGGTTTTACTGCTGTGAACAGACACCATGACCAAGGCAACTCTTATAAGGACAACATTGATTGAGGCTGACTTATAGGTTCAGTCCAGTATCCCTAGAAGCTTGGGAGATATTTCTCCAATTACTACAAGTTGAATGCTCCTTGAGCCAAGTGGGCCTTCTTTATGCCGTAGTGTAAATAGTGAGACAGGAACCAATGAAATGTCCTCCTCAAAGTGGGGGAGAAACCTGGGAATCGTGGGGAACAGCAGAGGATGGGGGGACTGAATTCTGCTCTTGATCTTGCCCCTAGCTAGAGAGTAAGGCACTTAACCTCTGAGAGACCCATTTGTCATCTGCTTCTAACCACAAAGAATTGTTATGATAATCTAGAGTGTGAGGTCTAAACTGACTTCTCTGGGGAGTTAAAAACACTGTGATTTGCAGGCAGATTTTTTTTTAAAAAAAAATAAGATTGAAAAAAAAAAAATGAGATCACTGAAACTGTGGTCCCCACTGGTGATGGAGAAGTCTGGCTAGTTTCCATTCTGAGTGGGATTGCAGGCTCCCCACATAATTCAGGGGGTGCTGTCCAATTTGCCTACCCTTATCCCTGCTGCTGAGAGGGGGACTCTGGGCCCCCTCTTCTACCCAGCATTATTTTTGAAGCTCACACCCCAGAGTGGACTCGGGTTTTCAGCCCCTGTGTGCTAATATCAGGTATCCCTTGATTTATCTGCTTTGATTAAGCATGCACGTGGTGCAAAGTGTGGAGCTGTGTTCCCAGGGGTCTTGGGGCCTGCACTGGGGCCCTCCAGAGAAAACCTTGCTAAAGCCACTGCCATCACCCGTTTTTGTTTAAGGTTTGGTACGTAAAGTGAAGGGTAGGACAGGGTCTTCCCCAGAGTTTGGTTGGAAAAGAGAGGGAGGGGGCGGGTCGTAGAGAGGGTGGGGCCTGGGCTGCTAGGTTGGCTGCTCCATTGTGAGTCACAGGTCCCCTTCTTGAGCAATCACTGCTGCCAGGGTGGAGCTAGTCGAGTTATTTTGGGTTTCTGGTCTGAGCCAGGCCTCAGGGGCTTAGGCCTGTGTTTCCCCAGCTGCTCACCATCCTCAGCAGTGCTGGGAGCCAGCTGCGCCTGTGGCAGAGGGTGGGGAGCAGCAGATCCAGACATTGCATGCCTGCCCAGGGCAAGGGTGGTAGCCAGATCCTCATGGGACAAGTCTCCCGCACCAGTCACTGCACCGGGGCCTCCAGAGCCTAGATGGGGTTGGTGTCCATTTAGAACCCAACGAGTCTGACCTGGAAGGGCTTTGGGCTCTGCCCTAGGCTGTTTTATTGTGGATCCCAGAGGAGATGAAACAGAATGACTCTCTACAGTCTCCACCCAAAGAGGGATACCAGGCCTCCGCAACTTGCTGGCACCCTTGCTTCAATTCCTCTTAACTCAGTAATGGAGAACTTCTCTGCTTGCCTTGACTATGCCGTCTCCCACCCACCCACCCACCCACATCATACGCTAGTGAGAATTTCATTCTTGATAAAAGTTTGAAAGCTCCCGTGTTTAAAGCAGTGTGTTAACAATAGGAGTTCATGTCAGAGGGCCCAGCCACAACTGGGCCTTTGACCATGCAAGTGGAAAATAACCCCCTCTCCTCCCTTCCCTTCCCTTCCCTCTCTTCTTTGTTACACCCCTCCCCTACCACTCGCCCCACTCACCCCAGCCCCCCCACTGCCCACTACTTGCCACCCCCCATCCCCCACCCACAAGCTCTCCAAGAGACCTGTTCTGTACCCCAGGCTGACCTGAAGCTCACAATGAATCCTTGATTGTACAGTCCTGCCTGTGCCTTCTGAGTGCTGAGAGTGTCCCTTTCTCTTCCTGGTCTACATTTACGGTTCCCTAATTGCCAATGAGGTTGAGCAGTGATGATTCAGACCAGACTCACAGAAACGGCAGATAACCAGAGTTAGCAGGGTATTGGAAGATTGACAGGGATACAGGACACCCAGCTCGGCAGGCAAATATGATGAAGAATCAAATCGAGTAAAGGAAATTCTTTTTTTTTCCAAGACAGGGTTTTTCTGTGTAGCCCTGGCTGTCCTGGAACTCACCAGGCTGGCCTTGAACTCAAACAGATTCACCTGCCTCCCAGATGCTGGGATTAAAGGCACATGCCACCACTACCCAGATTATTTTTGGTTTTTAGAGCTACTATCTCTGTAACTGAGGTTGACCTTGAACTCATGGTAATCCTCCTGCCTCAGCCTTTAAATACTAGATTACTAAAATGAGCCTCCATTGCCACAACACTTATTTCTAATGACCTTTCCTCTTTCAGGGATGCTGAGGTTGGAACCCCAAAGCAAATGCTAGACCACAGAAGTACAATCCCAGGCTCTCAGAAATTAACATTTAAGTGTCAGTGTCTAGTTTTAAATGGTATAGTAGAGCTAAGGACAAAATTAGTAAACAAGCTTTTTCTGAAGAAATTGACATAAAAGATGGAAGAGATGAAGATAAAAATATAGACGTGTAAAGGGTTAGAGAGCAGAGCCAAACTGGCAGGCCTTTTGTTGTAAAGGTAAATGTGTTAGGCCCTGTGGCCATACGGACTCTTGGTACTGTGAAAGTGGTCATGGGGGCTGTTTAGATGGTGGTTGTGGCTTTGAGTCAATCAAACATTGCTTACAAAGCCAGGCAACCCTCCCATCTTGGCCTGTGTACTATAATTTGCCAGCACCTAGAAAAGATCCTCCATAAAGACAGGATGCTCAGAAATTGATGAAATTCAATCTCATATATATATACATACACACACACACACACATATGTATATGTAATTTGTTTTGTTTTTGCTTTTTTTTTTTTTTTTTTTTTTTTTTTTTGGTTTTTCGAGACAGGGTTTCTCTGTGTAGCCCTGGCTGTCCTGGAACTCACTCTGTAGACCAGGCTGTCCTCAAACTCAGAAATCCACCTGCCTCTGCCTCCCAAGTGCTGGGATTAAAGGCATGCACCACCACTGCCTTTATAGTCCTGATAGCTATGGCCTATAAACAGGAAGGCGAGTCTTTGGAGTTTAAGACTTGGGAGATCCTTGTATAATTCAGGAAGAGGTTGAAGATGCAGGTGAGAGCTAGATTGCTCAGCAGGTGAGCAGTCGATTCAACCTCTAGAACCCGCATGAAGGTAGGAGAAGAGCACTGACTTCCCAGACTGTCCTCCAACCTCCACACACGTGCGGTCACACACACACACACACACACACACACACACACATATAAAAATTTTAAATGCTTTTAAAAACCTGTAGATGAAAACTGCATCTTCTAAACTAGTAAAGGGAAAGGAAACACCAATGAAAACCGTAAATGTGACCGTTAAAAAAAAACTTTAACACTTGGGGCTGGAGAGATGGCTCAGCTGTTACCAGCACTCTCATTGTAGTTCATGATCATCTGTAACGCCGGATTCAGAGGCTCCCATGCCAATTGCTACCCTCTGCAGACAGTGTACACACGTGATGCGCATGAGCACGCAAATACACACACACACACACACACACACACACACACACAGGCAAAGCAGTCACACACATAAAATGAAATGTACTAAGGTTCTGATCCAAAAGAAAAATGAAAAATAACTATCACCACTTCTGAGGTAGCTACTGTTAGTCACTTTAATCACCAATATTCATGAATTCATGTAATATATATAATGGTGCAGTAGGCATTAAACATGATAGCGTCTATTCCTATTCCGAATCAAAGCCTGGAACTTAGGTAGGGACTCACAGTGATTTTAAAGGGATTAGTGGGTGTGAGTATATTCCTGCCTAAAGGCTTGCAAGCAGCGACTCTGAAAAAGAGTATGCTCAGAAGTTAGTAGGGTGAGAGCGAAATGTGCCTCTCCTGCTGAGGAACTTGCTGGTAGTAAGCAAAGTGCTTTCCTACAGAAATAAGCCGAATGGCTTGGCACTGCTCCTCGTGTTACGGGGTCACTGGGTGGTGGATGCTGGTGGGGAGCTCGTCCACAACTTGGCACTGCTCCTCGTGTTACGGGGTCACTGGGTGGTGGATGCTGGTGGGGAGCTCGTCCAACATCAGAGCTTGGATTCCAATCCAGGTCATTGGAATCCACAAGAGATCCTTTTCTTTCCCTATCTCATACTACACAGGGTTTCTCAACTTCTGACTCATGAAGTAGGTCCCTACTGGCTCCAGACCCAACAAATGAAATGACGAGTCAGCCGACCATAGAGTTGAGGACGTAATCCGACAGTGAAGTCCAAATTTAACATGCTTGAGGCCCTGGGTTTCATTCCCAGCACCACCAAACAATAACACCAACTCACCTCCCCCAAACCTGTACGTGCATCTCCCCCCTCCTCTGTGTCTATCATCTGTCTGTCTGTCTGTCTGTCTTTCATGCATGAACCTAGGAACCAGAGACTTTAACTACTTACAATACTTTGAAGGGACTGGTGCCCGGGAAAGAGTCTCCAGGCCTAGAAAGTGGCTCAAAGGCAGGGTTGTTGGGGTTTGGGGAGCAGCTTTTTGTCAACCTCAGATGTGGATTGTGGCTCTGCTCCTTTCTGTGTCTCTGGACAAGTGTCCAACAGTTTTCTCCTTGTGAAATAGAAATGATAGTCACCTTCTCTCCTAAGGCTGTCGGGCATCCGGTGAGGTGATGTAGAGGCTCTTAGGAACCTAGGGGTTCTCTGTGTTGGGGCACAAAGGTCTCCTTTGTCCTTTCTCCAATCAGGGCTGCGTACTCTGAGGAGGTGATGGGCTGGGGTGACTTTGGAAGTGACAGTAGGTGAATTCTGACTTTTTCTTCCTGCTCCTTCAGAAGATGACTGCTCACTCTCTTGTCCAGCACCCTGGCCACCCTTCCACCACTTCACATATTCTGTGTCTAGCTCCCTTGCTCTCTTGTTCCTCTCTTGCTCTTTCCCTGCTTCCCTTCCCCCTTCCTCTCCCCATTCCCTTCCCTCTCTCTCTCCACGTGCTCATGGCTGCCCTCTACCTCTACTTCCCTTCTCTTCTTCTTCCTCCTCCTCTTCCTTCTCTCCCCTCTTCCTCCTTCTCCTCCTTCTTCCTCTCTCTCTCTTTCTCTGTCTCTACTACCCTCTTCTTTCTTTCTTTCTTTCTTTCTTTCTTTCTTTCTTTCTTTCTTTCTTTCTTTCTTT
>JADRCH010000079.1:1249477-1268062 GCA_019843965.1 Rhynchomys soricoides | reverse complement strand
TTTCTTTCTTTCTTTCTTTCTTTCTTTCTTTCTTTCTTTCTTTCTTTGGGGGGTTTTTCGAGACAGGGTTTCTCTGTGTAGCCCTGGCTGTCCTGGAACTCACTCTGTAGACCAGGCTGGCCTCGAACTCAGAAATCCACCTGCCTCTGCCTCCCAAGTGCTGGGATTAAAGGCGTGCGCCACCACTGCCGGGCTTCTACTACCCTCTTAACTCCCCTCTCCAAGCCCTGAATAAACTCTATTCTATACGAAAAAGAAAAAGAAAGAAAGAAAGAAAGCCAGCCAGCCATGTCTGTTTCCCCTGCCCAAGGCTGGGTCACGCAGCCTCATCAAGTCACCTGCTTGCTGTGTGATGTTTACCAGGTCCTCCTTGGTCTCTCAGTCCTGAGCATGTCAGAGGTCACTATCAATGACTGTCCTTTGTAGCTCTGGCCTTTTACCTGTGTGACCATGATGGACCCAGCTAAGTTCTTTGCTAACCCAACACACAGCATGCCTTCAACAGTACCGCTCTTGTATTTGCTATGTCTTTGAGAGGTAGGTGTTTGTGTGTGTGCATGTGTGTATAAAAATATATGAAGCGTGAAACCTACCCTTTTTGCTGGCACTAACAACCATACAACCCCATTGTGGTGAAACCATCACATCCATCCCCGGACTTGTCATCCACTCAACAGAAACTGTTCCCTCTGGGCAACCCAGCACTGTCCCCCTCACCCCAACTCCTGGTAACCAGCACCTTCCTTCCTGTCTCTACTCTAGGTCCTTCACATGAATAGAATCCACAGTCTTTGTCCTTTCGTATCTGGTTTATATCACTTAGTATCATGTGTCTGAGACTCTGTATTGTAATGTGTCCATTTCCTCCCTTCAAGAACAGAGAACAATTCCATTGTGCAAGTGTGCAGTGCACTGCCCTTGCCCATTCCCTGGCAACCCGGCTCCCTGGGCACAGCACAGTCTGCAGGAACTTGGAAGCAGGAAACAGGGGCCAGCTCTTCAGGCAGTGAGAAGGATCACTTTTTGACTGAGTGTATGACCTCACATAGGCCCAGGAGGGCTATACAGGGAAGTGTCTCCCTGGGATCTCCATCTTGCTTTAGCTTGCCTGTCCCAGGAAATGTGCTTGCTGTCACTGTCAGCAGCCCTTTCTCTCCGCCTTTAAAAAGGTCTGCTCTTCTCTCCAGTCCTTCTTCTTGTCTGCCTGTCATACCAGGGCTCCACAAGGCCTTGATGCCTTGAGAATTCCTGTGTGCACGCTAATCACAGGCTCTCTTTGTATGGTGCACCCTGGTTCTGTCATCCAGACTTCTCCAGACTGGAGGTTCCCTGAGGAAGAGAGCCCTCTTCCTTCCTTTCTCTGACTCTTCCTCTGTAGCTCGCCCTTTTAACACCCTACCCCTCAGTGTCTCCGTAGCTGCACAGCCTCTAGCTAGACCACAATCTGTACCCTTAAGGTGCCCGTAGCCAGTAATAGTGATGACACACACAGGCGTCACACATGCACTCAGCATGCCTCACAGCCACCTCCTGGAGGAAGTCTCTGAGCTTTCTCCTCCGAATCTTCTGAGCTCACCGGGACAGGATCCCCCGGCTCCACTGTGGCATCTGAGTCTAAAATGTTCCTTTTCGTGCAAGCCACTCTCCGTTTCTCATTCTGCCTCTCTCCACGCTCTCCTGTTTGTGTACTGTGGGAGGTGGGGTTCCCAGTACTGGCCTCGGAATCAGAACCTCACACATATTGGACAAGTGCTCTCCCACTTAGCTATATCCCTAACACTCTCTGTTTATTTGTCTGAGATGGGATCCTCCTGCTTCCACTCCCACATGCTGAGATTATAGGCAATGCCATCCCTGGCTGTTCTGTTTATCCGGAGACAGGCTCTCACGAAGTTTGACCAGGGATGTGCTTGAACAGAGCTGAGGCTAAACTAGCCATCTGTATAAGACCCTGGTCCCAGGCCCTCCTCTGGCTGATTTTTCTGCCCAGGCTGACTTTAAATTCCCTCTGCAACCTGAGAAAGACTGGAACGTCTTCATTTTCAAAACTCTTTGACTTTGCTATTTGTGACACTCTTTTAAAATAGACAGTGTGGATGTCCTCCAAGTAGGTGGGATTATGGGCCTGTACCCACAGGCCTGGCTCCCTCGGCTTTCTTGATAGGACCATGCAGCATGTTGTATATCTTAGCTGCTTCTAGAATCTTTCTGTGGGTGTATGGCTTGTTGTGTGATCTTAATTAGTGAATCACATCACCAATGAGCCTCATGAGTTATTAAAATCTGCCCTGTCTTAAAAAATTATCACGAAGAACAAATGGCCTCATGCTTTAAAACCCAGAAAATACCACCTCAGGATGAGCTCCTGAGGAGCATTCTCTTTAACCAACTGTGGAGGTTTTCTGCCTCTGCCTTCTTGCTGATACCACTTAACAAATGGCAGATAGATTCCTCAGACAGTTGCAAAAGTTAGAGATTTGGGAGGAGTCAAAGCAGGAAACACCAGTGTCCTCCTGGTTACGTGGAGTCCAGGGTCAGTCAGATCCAGGATGGGGAGCGTAGCAACAAGGTGGCCAGAGGAACTGGTAGCCTTGTCAGAGGGCCAGGCAGTTTGCTTCAGCTGTCCAATATCTTCTCACTGTATTCTTTTCCTGTAATACTTACTACAATACTTTCTTACTGTAGGCCTTCATCCGGTGGCCATGGCCCTTTATACACAAAGGAAACAATCATAACACTCCAACTTCTATACAGTGAATTACTTTGTTGTTCTGTTCTCTCTTTTTTAATTTTAATTTTTTACTTACTCACTTTACATCCCTCTCACTGTCTCCCTCCCAGTCACCCCCTCCAATAACCCTTCCTTCCCCATCCTCCCTCCCCTTCTCTGAGGAGGTGCCCCCCCCCATATCCCTCCACTTTGGCTCTTCAAGTCTCTATGAGGCTAGGCCCTTCCTCTCCCATTGAGGCTAGACAAGGCAGTCCAGCTAGAAGAACATATCCCATGGACAAGCAACAGCTTTTGGGATAGGCTCCATTCCGATTGTTCAGGACTCACCTGAAGACTAAGCTGCACATCTACTACACATGTGGGGGGGGGGGAGACCTAAGTCCAGCCAATGTATGTTCTTTGGTTGGTGGTTCAGACTCTGAGAGCCCCAAAGGTCCAGGTTAGTTGACTCTGTAGATGGGGGTGAGGAGGTGGAGGGGCATCTCCAGGAAGAGACAGAGATCTAGGATAAGGGAGGTACCCAAGAATCAATGGGAGTGACCTTAGTTGTGACTCATTACACTGGGGATATAGAACCTGAAAGAGACCGCCTCCTGTACCCAGGCAGGAACCCCAGTGGAGCCATAGAGACACCAACCCACCCACAAAACTTTCAACCCAAAACTTATCCTGTCTACAAGAAATACAGGCGCAGGGGATGGAGCAGAGACTGGGGGAATGGCTAATCAATTAACTGGCCCAACTTGAGACCCATCCCATGGGCAAGTACCAATCCCTAACACTATTAGTGATACTCTGTTATCCTTGCAGACAGGAGCAAGTTGTCCTCTGAGAGGCTCCACACAGCAGCTGACTCAGACAGATGTAGACACCCGCAGCCAAACAATGGATGGAGCTTGGGGGTTCGTTGGTTTGTTCTTGTTTTGAGATCAGGTCTATATAACCCAGGCAAGCCTCAAAATCTTGATTCTCCTGCCTCAGCCTTCTGGATATGGACAAGACTCAGGAAAGATGGTTGGGAGAAACTGTCATGAATCTGAACTAGGAAGGGCAGCAGTATGTCTAGGAATGGGTAGCTCTTTTCTCCTTGGCAGAACTTAGGTGGTCTTGGACCCAAAGACTTATGTATCTGGCTGCTTTGGAATCCCAAACTCTGCTTCTGGTATATCTGTGGTCAAGTTGGTTTCACTGCTGGTTTTTTCTTCAGATATTGCTTAAGGTATTGTGGGTCCAGAGCATAGTCCAGGCAAAGAGTTAAGAATAACTGTTAGTTCCATTAGACATCTTTGCAAAGGTTTTGAGAGATGAATCTAGCCCATGATCCAAGGCTCTTCCAAAAAACTTGGCATAGGTTTTACGTCCCAGTCACCTCCTTGCTTGGTACTTTTGTGCAGGGCACACAGTACACAACTATAGGTAGAAGCAGCAAAAAGGTCCCCTTTGCTCAGGGTATAGGTATCAGGCTGAACCGTAAGGTGGGGGGGAGGGGGGCTGTGAATGAACTCTCCTTCAGGAAGCTTGACCACCCCAAGCAGTATGGCCCCAGAGATGCCTGATATATGTGAGTGCACAGGTAAAGGAAGACAGTGCTAGCCTCCAGTCCATGCCTGGTACAGATTACTTTATCCCCCACCTCTGTCTCTACCCTGGTTTCCCATCTAGACTGTGCAACTTGTTTATCTAATGCCTGGTCCCATGTTTGGATCACAGACAATTTGTGTAAAGCCATGAGGCTTATATTAGGTTCCCCCAAATTCTCTGCAACACTGGGATTCTGTGAGCTGTGTGGTGGTGTAGTTTGGCAGTGCTAGCTCTACTAGTGCTAATACAGTCCCTCGTGTTGTGCTGACCCCCAACCATAAAATTATTTTCATTGCTACTTCATAACTGTAATTTTGCTATGGTTATGAATCGTAATATAAATATCTGGTATGCAGATGGTCTTAGGCGACCCTTGTAAAATGGGTCATTCAACCACCGAAGGGGTCACGACCCACAAGTTGAGAACCACTGCTGTACTTGGCAGTAAAGCAGGAATCTCTCCAGAAAAGGCAAGGAACTTACTGGTGCATTTGCCAGTGATATCCTTGTGATTTATTGACCTCTTGGCTGTGGTTAGCTGAGGACAGCCCCTGTGCTTTGAGAAAGTGAGAGGACATGGTGATACTTCGTCTACTGTGGTGCCCAAGTCTTTGATTCTAAAGATGGCAGAATCCTCAGCCTAAGAGTCTTCTGCCATCTTTAGAAACTTCAGCCCTCTTCGTCACCTTTCCAAGAGGACATGAACTCTGTTGCTCTCATCCAAATGGAGAATCTCAGAAACAGCAGTTTCCCATGGTCTAAAAGGGAATTCCTTGGCCAGGTGGCCACATTCTACTGACAGCTCCTGCTGGCAGGACATGGTAGCAGGCTGGCACTTGGCACTATCCCACCCATCTTGTTCCTTTGGATTGAGACTTGAAGCAACCAGGAAGCTTGGACGGGCAGTGTGTTAATGCTATGTAGGGGTGGGTGGCCAAGAAGACCTTAGCTAGGGGCAACTGATCCTTCATGTACAGTTTGGGGGTGTTGGCCTCATCTGTCTTCTCCAGGTCCAGGCTCTCTGGAGGCAGCTCAGTCTCAGCTCACCTTCAGGGTGTTCTGAAGTGATCTCACCCTGGATAGGGCCTTATCCTACAAGGACCTCCTCCCTGTTGAAGGATTGGGACCATCTAGGCTGCATAAGTTTTGCTCTGAGTCCTGTAACCTTCTCCTCAGTTTGTACACACACACCCCCCCCCCCCCCCCCCCCCCCCCCGTTCTTGAAACTATTCCCATAGGAAGAAAAAAGCAGTTCCCTTCCTACCCCTCTTTTGGGCCAAATCTCTATTTGTCCTCCTGGAAACCATAGCAACCTGGCCTCAGAGGCCATTTGTACCATCTTAGAAGCTAGTATTTCAGGCCTTTGGGCTCTCTAGCACTTTTTGTTTTCTTTTCCCGAAAAGCCATGAAGCCTCTGATTTTTCAAGGAGAAAGTTTTCAAAAACTAATCAAACAATCCCCACCAGCCATTAGACATTCCTTCTCCAGATAGGTTCATACTGAGAGCAAAATTTCTCTGTGGGGTCAGGAATGTGGCTACAGGCAGTGTTCGATGTGAGTCTGGAAATCATCTCTGCCATGTGGCCTATACCCATTTTGGGGGAGCCTCTCCCTTGTTGCAGTTCCTTGGTTCCTCCAGAGCCCAGGTTGGGAGGTGCTTACGCCAGCTTGCACCGGCTCTTCTCGCTGACATGTTTGTCTTTCTTATGGCCGGGCTACCTTTTAAAGCTCCAAGTTGGGGATACAGCCGCGCTGTGATGATTAAGGAGGAGCCCACAGGAAGAATTCCACAGCCTTAGACGGCAAAGTTTCTCCTAGCTTGCTGCCAGCATGCCCCTGCTCCCCCACCCCCCAGGAGAGTCCTTTGAGGAAGGGGGGCGGGGAAGAGAAAGGAAGCTATCTGTGTGTCCTTAACTTCTCTTGGAGCTGGCTACTCCCAGGGATGGGGAGGCACAAGCTTTCCCAACACCTAAAAGGGTTGTTCCCTGGTGATGAAGATCTTGCTAATTCCAAACAGCTGGCCAGGAGAAGCTGGGGAAAGCTCACTCTGGCACACCCGAGCAAATGTGAGGTGCCCAAGGCAGTTTTAGAACTAGGGCTGCTTCCCCTAGGGAGGATGACACTCCTCTTCCTCTGGTTCCTCTGAATCTTTCCATAATGGTAGGGAGAGACAGAAGAAGGCCTCTGCCACTAGGCAGGGTAATCTGATCCTCCATATCTACACCTTACCCAAGTTCCAAAGGGACAGCAGAGTCATCTTGTATCGTGCAGCTGGACAGCAAAGGCTTGCTTCCTTGGGAATTTTTCTGGAGTTGTCCACCCTTCCTGTGTTCCAGCCCTTCCACCATCAGCCCACTCCTTATTTTTGGCTGAACACACGACGATGTGCTGACTTTGGGGTTGACTTCACAAGGGGTTCTCCCATCTCTCCCTCTTCTCTTTCCCTCCTAGTGTAGCTCACTTGTCAATCCTTCCTGGCAACTGCTTTGCTTCTTCTCCAAGCAAGCAGAGACCACATGACCAACTGACCTGGTCAGTCAAGCTCTGATGGACTTGGGAAAGTGCAGAGTAGACATAGCATCCCATCCTCTACAGGGAACCCCATGCTGGTGCCAGTGATGGGAGCCCTACAGTGCCTAGCTGCTTCTAGGGATATCCCTGTGGCCTTTACTGCCTGTGTGGGCCGGGATGCAAGTGGTTGGGTTCGTAGATTATCCAGGTACGGCGAATTAAGCTCTGTACAGTTAGACTGTCCTAGTAGATGTCTAAAGAGAGAGGATAGGATATTGAAGTAGTCAGATGGGGTGGTCCTATACCTAGATATGGGAGAATGATGCTAGATACTCCCATGATTCCTGGTAAGCTGGTACTTCTGAAATAAAATCATCCAGAAGATGTCTTCCCCCTCTTCCTACTCCCACCCCTACCTGTAGCTCCCCCAGGTGCTTCTTGGAGATGTTACAGAGCTTTAGGGAATACTGGATGTGGTGACCGTGAGTGCTTAATGTGGGATGAGTTATGTTCCCTTCACATCTCACCAGAGAGTGGGTGATTCCTGTGCCCATGTGCCTTCTACACCCAAATCCTGGAGTCCAAGGGAGAGGCGCCTCCAATCCATTCAGTCTGCCCAAATCAGGACATTTAAATGGGGAGATGGGTCCCGCACAAACATGCCCTTCCAGGACTCTGTGCTCTCCCTCACCTTGGAGATGACACCTCCCAGGATCGCCTTTATTCATTAATTCCACATGATGAGTCAAGCATTAGGCTGCAGCTGGGATACTGCTCACTTGGAAGAAACACACACACACACACACACACTGCTGAGAGGCCCATCAACAGTGACCAGCTATGGCTGAGTCACCCCTTTGCCTGCCCTTTGTCTCTTTCAACAATGAACTCTGTGTCCGTCACCATGGAGCTGAGACCTTTGGCACAGGTGTTCTTTACAGTCCATGATTTTGGAAGCTTGTTCTACCCTGGGATTCTGAGACAGATTGATGTCAGCATCTGTTTTGTTTTATAAGTTCCTGAGTAGTATCCACCAACCTCAGACCCAGGAGATACACTCTGGGATTCTGGAGTGTGCTCCACTGTCCAGAGAGATGCCTGGCCTCACCACCACCACCCACTTTGCATCCCTCCCCACCCTTCCTTCACCCCTCCCCTTACCCCCCTACCCTCCAGGAACTGGGAAGCTGATGACAGTTAGTTTGACAAGCTTAGAAACTCAGTCCGCTCTGCTCTTTTGACCTCAAGGTGCTGCCAAGACTGATATGTGTCTCAGGTTCTGATTTTTCACAGCATGCTTTATGGGCTCACTGGGGCTGTTGCTTAAGACACTGACCTCTCTGTGCAGCAGAAGGAAGCTTCCCTCCAGGGGACTGGTCCCTCCCTCTACTCTTCCTGCCCGCTCCTCTCCCTGTGGGTGTTGTTTTCTATGTCCCTTCCCAGCCATGGCGGCATCCATAAAGCCTTGTTATCTTTCACTATGGGAGAACTGGAGCAATCTAGGAGTCTGTACTCTCAATCCCCGTCCTCATTTTGTTTTGATCTAGTTAATATACCCAACAGCAGTTTCTTACTTACTAGTAAGAGTCTACCCATCTGAAAGGAACTGGAATGTGGTAGGAAAAAGGGATGATAGGATAATCTCTCTCTCTCTCTCTCTCTCTCTCTCTCTCTCTCTCTGGTACTGGGTACTGGGATTGAACATAGAGCCCATCTACCACTGAGCTGTATCTCCAACCAGCTGTGTCTTCTGTATTCTAGCCACTGGCCCCTGGAAGGTGACTCTCCTCTCTGCCGCTAAGTGACTACAGAATGTTTAGAGAAGTCACTAGACACTTTCAGTGTACATCTCTGTGTGTGTACACATATGTAGGTGGTGCACACATTTACCCCATGACTAGTGATTTCTCTCTTGCTCCTCTTGAGCTAACTGCCTGTGGTCTGTGATCTGTTTCTTTCCCTCCTTCCTTCCTCCCTCCCTCCCTCCCTCCCTCCTTCCTTCCTTTCTCCTTATTTATTTTATTTTGGGGTGGGAGAGTTAACAAGGCTGAGAGCTGTAGTACTCAGAAAGGGAGTTGAGAGCCTGATTTCTGATCACTCTCTGCCTCTTCCAAAAACAAAAAGCAAAAAACAAAACATTTCCTATGCTTGGTGTCTAAGCAGAAATTACACTCAGTTTTAGTCCTCCTGTAGCATTTGAACTTAAAGACTTACTCATTGGTATGATGGGTCCTCACCACCTCTACTAACATCTTAGATGTGTTGTGTAGGGACGGACGGACACACACACACACACACACACACACTGGAGATGACAAACAGAGGAATGTGTTCTCTTCAGAGGCACCCGGAGAGGTTGTTCCCTGTAAACCTCCAGCCGCAGGTGGCTAGGTTCCATGCCAGATGGCCCTGCCACTCATGCAAGGGTGTGGTAGTTTTGAGGTTCTCCTCCCCTGACCCTGGAGGGATCTTTGGTGTCTTCATCCCGGTGACAAAACATGGGACACTGAGGGATGCTGTGATTGGAGGGTGATGACAAAGAAGTTTTGTCTTTCTCCTTGGTAGAAGCTTATAAGGAGGTGACAGGGACCTGGAGTTGGCCCATCTCCCTGATGAGCTGGGCCTCCTGCTCTCAAGCAGTAGGGGCTCTTGTGGCCAGAAGCCAGGCATTCCCTTCTTTAAGGTGCTGGCACACCTATGCTCTCACTTCGTTGCCCCTGCTCAAGCTTTGTTTTCTGACTCTGTCGTTCGTTTTGTTCATGAGAAAGTTGTGGTCCCCTCCCCCCCAGCTGTTGTTCTAGGGAGTTGGGAAAGGAAAACTTTCAAAGTAAAATAATAAAAAACATACCACTCTGCCATTTCAGGCACATAAATAGCTTCACCGTAGCCAGGCTACACACTCTCTTTGCCATAGCAACCTAAAACGAGTGTTTATAACAGCCTGTCAGCCAGCCTGGAAAACAGCAGCTGCTGCCCCCACCAGCACACTGAGGTCCTTGGCCTTGGAGCAGTGGGCAGGCTTCTGGGGAGGTGTCATGGAGACAGTGGGCCTGGCCCTTAGGCAGGGGCCCTGGGCAGGGTGAGAATGAGGTGGGGGTTAGGGCATGAGACCTTTCACCCTCACCTGTGTGATGCTTCCTCTACCTAGCCCTCCTCTCCTGGAGAGACAGAAAGCGGAAATGACAGGGGTTCAACTCTACCTGAGCCCAAGTTCCTAAATAGACAGAGCCTCCTGCTGTAGCCTATAAAAAGAGGCAGTTCTCCTTGGAAAGCTCACGGGTCTCTGAGATGAAGAGAAAGAACACCAGCATCCAAAGAACACCTGACAAGAGCAGAGAGGAGGCATGGCCTCGCCTTGCCTTCAACTGTCTGGCTTTCAAAGCCTTGAAACCTCCCCCCCCCCAGGAGCTGCTGATTTACATGGAGGTATGGTAGAAAGCATCAGAATCCCTGTGGGGCTCTCAAATGCTGCCCTAACCAATGGCTTCTCTATCCATGTGAGAAACGTCCATTCCCAGACTGGCGGTGGTGACGCATGCCTGTAGTCCTAGCACTTGGGAGGCAGAGGCCAGCAGATTTCTGGGTTTAGGACCAGCCTGGTCTCCAGAGAGAGTTCTAGAATAGCCAATGCTACACAGAGAAACCCTATCTCGAGAAAAATGAGGTGGAGGAGGAAAGGAAGGGAGGGAGGGAAGGAGAGAGGAGGAAGGGAGAGAAGGAGGGAGGGAGGGAGGGAGGGAGAGTGGGTGGATGGATACAATAGATAGATAGATAGATAGATAGATAGATAGATAGATAGATAGATAGGTAAGTTGGTCGGTCGATCCCTAGGCTAGCTTAAGTCCTGATCTGGAAGTTGAGAGAGTGCCAGCTCCCAGGAGTCCTGGTGTCCCTCCCTCGTCCAAAGCCTTCTTTTCTTCCCTCTCTCCTGACTCCTTCTCCCTTCCCTTCTTTTGTTTTGTTTTAACATAGGGTCTTACCATGTAGCCACAAACTCATGGTAATCCCCCTGCTTCATCCTCCTAAGTGCTGGGGTAACAGATGTGTGTGTACACACCCAGTTGTTGATTTTTGTTGTTGTTGTTTTGTTTGCTTTCTTAATAAACACCTTTTCAGCAAGCCGGCCTCACTCTTTGCCTTGTCCTCCAGGAACTGGCTGGGGTTAGAGGCCCCAGGAAGGCCGGGGTGGTGAGAGCTCTTTTTCTATGGACAGTGGGACTCAAGGCGTGGCCATCCTAATGAGTGTCTATGTCACTTGGCAATGTCACTTTGCTATCTTTTGTGTGGAGATCCTAGGCACAAGTAGCTTCCCTGCCACCCCTTTGCAGTAAGCAAGAGGAAGAGTCACCTGGGAGCAAGCAGGTCCGAACTCCATAGCCAGGAGGGATTGACCCTCCACTTCCCTCCATGAACAGGACAGAATCTGATGGAATTTGTTTCTAAAAATAACCCTAGAGCCAATCCAGCTGCTGAAAATCCAGCTGCTGTAAAGCTGCTTTGTTCCCTAGGAACCAATGTGTGGAAAAACCACGGCAGCCCCAAGAAAGGCAACCTATGTCTTCCAAGAATGCGTATATACCGAATGCTTGAATGTCACTGCCCTTGAGCACTGAATGTGGCCCAGCAGCTTCCTGTTCTAGTTCTGAGGGGTGAGCAGCAAATACTCCAGCTGATTGTTTTCCCAAGCATTTCTCATGATTACAGGGCAGGGAGGCTGCCAACTCCCCAGATGCTAGCCCTTCTAGGTGGTACTCTCCCCCCCCCCCCCAAATCTACTGTCTACCAAGAGAAAGATGTGCTTGCTTTTTTTTTCTCTGCACACACACACACACACACACACACACACGCTCTGAGCACAGTGGCCATCTAGTCCCAAGAGGATGAAGATGACCTGGGCCAGTGTATCCCAGATGATTTGAAAGAGGACCCTGGCTCTGGGTCCCAGAGGTGGGCTTATCATGTCCTGATCATTTGAGTGCCATTATAGGATGGGGCTAGGAGTGGAGGGAGGGCTGTGACATTGCCCTGGAAGGAAGGCACATTCCTGCCCCCACCTCTATGCCTGTCCTGTTATCATCCAGTGAATCCTCAAGTCTCTTGGAAGTTCAAGGCTTCCAACTGGCTGTCACAGCAGATAATGGGCCAGGGAAGTCATTGTGCACGTTCTCTCCAGGTCCTGTATGAGAACTTTCTAACTAAGCACCTAGGCTTAGTTCGCTGAGCCGAGGTGTGCTTTGTACTTAGTTTAACTTAGAAATACCTGGTGGCTATGGGAGGAGGATGGATTGTGGATCTCTGAGTCACACTTTCTCTAAGTCGTTCCTTGAATGCTAACACTGCATTTCTTTCTTTCTCCTGTATCTCAGGTTAGCCTTGAACTACTGCTCTTCTTCCTCCTCCTCCTCCTCGTCCTCTTCCTCCTCCTCCTCCCATCCTGAATTGGGATGGGCTTAGAGACATGCAGTACTCACGTAATTCGGAAGCAGTACTATCCCCTTGGGAAGGACTGGCCCACTGCACCCAGGTCTAAGAGCTAACTGAGCACAACATCAGGTTCCTGGATCTGGACACAGAGTGCCATCCTGTGCCCCGGCCTCACTTAGCTTCCTGCCATGAGTATAGCTCTTGGGAAGAGATGAAAAGCAGCATCACTACCACCTAAACGTTACCAACTCTCTGGCAAAGTCCTGCCTCTGCCTCTGACCTCCTTCCCATGTGTGCATTCGTGCGTGCGTAAAGGGGGAGCATGGTTAGGTCAGTCTGCCTGGAAGCTGTGTGAAGGGCCAGCTCAGGACAGTTCAGACACAGCAGCCTGCGGGCCCAAGTTCTGATTTTGCCTTTGAGACAGTCGGCCTCATTGGGTAGCTCTGGATGGCCTAGAGCTTCTGTGTAGCCCCAACTAGCCTTGAATTCTCCATCCTCCTGCCTCTGGCTCCCAAAGACTAGAAGAATTGTATGGCCAGGCTCTTGTCAACTTTGTTGTTTTTTTTCTTTAAAAATAAACAAACAAAACTTTTAAAATTATGTTTACTTGCTTATATGGGGAGGGGGGTGGCAAGGCACTCAGATGGATGTCAGAGAGCAACTTGTGGCAGTCCGTTTCCTTTTTCTACCATGTATATCCCAGAGATCAAAGTCAGACCATCCGCCTTGACAGCAAACGAGCTATCAGAGCTCTCTCTCATTGGCCTTCCTTTTCCTTGTTTAGATGGGGTCTCACACAGGCCAGGCTGATGTCAAACTCGGTATATAAGCTGGACTTGAACTCTTGATCTGCCTCTACCACATACTAGGATTGCAGAGCCACTCTGGCTCTGGTTTATGTGCTGCTGGGGATAGAACTCAGGGCCTCCTGCAGGTTAGGCAAGCACCCCACCAGCTCAGTTCCATACACCAGCCCACTTGACTCTTTGGGGAGCTTTGGAATGCAGGAACTATGCAGAGCTCTGAGCAGGACCTCTCAGTGCAGGTCATTAGGGGTAGAAAGACCAAGATGGGTGGAGGGATGAGATGTGTATCTGCACTTCTTGGCTTTTCTCAGGTGGGGACTGCATGCATGCTCTTAGAGCCCTGCCAGCCTAGAGCTCAGCCTGTCCTGCTTTGGGATGGTGTCAGGGCGATGGTACAGAGTGGGCAAGTGAGGAAGGTTTGGGCATGATCTTCTCATGGTGAGCTTTGAGTCTACCACTACCTGGAAAAATCGCCTATTTCAAAGCCTTTATGGGCCATGAACAAGAGACCAACAGGTTTCTGTGGACCCTTGTGGTCTAGGGTACCTCTGTAGCTTTGTTTCCAGTTCCCTGTAGCTTTGCTTTCGTTTCTGAGGTAGAGTGGATTTGGATTCAGACTAGGGCTCAAACCCTGGCTCTCTGGAGACATATCTTTGTCTGCTGTAAAATAAGGTTGTTGATGGACATTCAGTGGGTGACTCGGTGTATGTAGTGATGATAATAATATCTACCGGGAACACAGCACCCAGTCCTTGTCAGCCACTGTACTAGTCACTGCATGATATTTTCGTTCATATTATATATACTTGTTATCATTCTCATTTTTACACGAAGTGTCAAGTATAGAACCTATCACAGTGAATCTATCTAGAAAAGAGTATTCCCCTCCTTTCCCACCTCTCTTCACCTCTGCCCTGCTTCTGACTGTGAGAAAAAGTGGAGCCCTCTTTGGGATGAAGGGCACTCATCAGAGCTGACAGCAGGTGCTGCTGGGCGGGATGTGGAGTGGGGCGGAGCTAAGAAGCAGCTTTCAGATTTGGTGCATCCCATTGATGGGGCCAGCCTTCCCACCTACCCAGAGAGTTCTTCTCCGTCACCCTCACATCACGCTTGATAGTGATTCCTGGAGTGTCCCCAGGCACTAACAGCTTACCCTACGGCAAAAACTCTTGGCCCAGAGAAAAGGACAGAACAGTGTAGAATGGTAATGTCTGCCCTCCTAAGCAGCTCCAGTAGAATGAGTCTGTCTGCAGTGATGCACCAACCTGGAGGCCTGAGTCAAGCCCCCGCCCTCTTTCTCCATTTCCCAGCATGTTTTGTTGCCTGTGCTTCATCCAGTTTCAGAGACATCTATGGAATGGGAGAATTGGGGAGACCATATTTGCAAAGATGATCTTCTCTGTCACCTACATAGGCAGAGTCCCTCCCTCTCCATGATGGTCTGGAAATGAGCCCCTTCTTCAGCACCCCAGGAGAGAATCTGGGAAGAAGGGGTTCCTGGGACAGAACTTAAGGAAAGACTAATCAGGCTGCGTCAAGCTTTGGTGACCTAGGTCATGGGGTTTTCTCCTTATTTGGGGTACTCGCTAATGAGTCTCATTGCACTGTTTGTCAGGAGGTGTGGGGTGGCACCCATCTCAGGTGCATCGGGAAGCAGGGCTGGGTGATCACATGAAGTAATGTGATTTCTTGCCCCAGGAAGAAAGGAGGAGACTTCAGTCTTCTAGCCTATTATCCCCTGGGTTAGAAAAGGCTGGAGACAGGATGAAGAACATACCTAGCCCAGAATGCTTTCCTCCAAGTGACTGACTACTCCTGACCCGACAGAGGTAACAGCTCCCTGGCTGGAGTACTGAGGGCTCACAGATTTCTCTTCAGCAATTGCCTAATAAGGGAGCAACCTCAGCAATTACCAAGAGCTCAAGTTCTAGAAACTCGTGTGTCCCTCAGTGCAGCAGGTCTTTAGTGGATCCCGCTGAAACTTGAGGTCACCATCACACACCCTTACTTGGACTCCGAATCAATGGCTGGACAGCTGACATGCTGGGTATATGTCTCTACCTCTCCTGGAGCAGTTCTAGCACTCTGCCTTCTAATCTTCTGTGTCTGCTTCCATAGGTTGTCTGTGTGAGAGGAAGACTTTCTCTCTCTTGAACCCACAGAGAGGTTCAAAGTAGGGAATCTGGACTTAGCCCTTTCTCATTCTCTTGAGACCCAGGATCATAGATGCTAATGACTCTTGCTGGTGGCTACAACCCAGCTCATGGTATTGCTAAGGAAACTGCCTTAGAATTTTCTTTTCCTTGGAGGATGGGGGCTCCCTGAAGAGGAAAAATGGAGAGGTTTGTGTTCTTCTGCTTAAAGGACAAGAAAACAAAAGTTCACCCAGATCAAGTGAGGTTTTCTCCCATTGCTTGAATGCCCTGTGCTGAACAGCGCACATCCTTCCAACGCCTGTTTATTACGTCTTCCAAATCGCTCGTTTATTAAGTCCAGAATCCCCTTCCTTTATTATTACCTTATCAAGATGTCTTAGGGCTGATTCTTATCCCAATTGAAGGTTCTAAGCAGGCTAAAGGTGACTGGGAGAGTAGCAGAGGGGGTTCTGAATGTGCTACCTGTGTATTCGGTAATAAAAATATCAGCTGAGTGCCCGTAAGATACAAGTTCTCTTTTAGGCCATGGAGAGAAGGAAGTGAGCAAGATGAGTAAAAGAATCCATGGCTTCACAGAATAAACACTGTAGTGGGCAGGGACAGAAACAATAAAAGTCTTCTGTCAAGAATAACGGCTCACCATTGACTGCTCTTCTGAAGGTCCTGAGTTCAAATCCCAGCAACCACCTGGTGGCTCACAACCATCCGTAATGAGATCTGATGCCCTCCTCTGGGGTGTCTGAAGACAGCTACAGTGTACTCATAAATAAAATAAATAAATCTTAAAAAAAAAAAAAAACAACACACAATACTGTCATTAAAAAAAAAATAGCAGCTCACACCTGTAATCCCAGCACTTGAGAAGCAGAAGCTGGGAGGATCATGAATTTACAGCCAACCTGGGCTGTATAGTGAGCCCCAGGACAGCCCATAGCAAGACTGTCTGTACAGGCTGGAATGATGACTCAGCAGTTAAGAGCACTGGCTGCTCTTCCAGAGAACTCAGGTTCTACCTCCAGCACCCACACAGCAGCTCACAACTCAAACTCCAGAGGATCTGACACCCTCTTCTAGCCTTTCTGGATATAAAGCATGCAAGTGCTACACAGACATCCCATGCAGGCAAAATACCCATATATGTAAAAAATTTTAAACTAAGAAAGTAACATGTGCTGGACAGTGGTGGCGCACGCCTTTACTCCCAGCACTCGGGAGACAGAGGCAGGCAGATCTTGGAGTCTGAGGCCAGCCTGGTCTACAAAGTGAGTTCTAGGACAGCCAGGGCTACACAGAGAAACTCTGTCTCAAAAAAAAAAAAAAAAAGAAAAAAGAAAAGAAATGAAGGAAGGAAGGAAGGAAACTAAAGTCTGACTTCCAGTTTCATGCTTATCAGCATCACCTTGAACATCCCCTTCAAAGGTTAAGGATCAAGATGGGTCTCTTGCTGCTGTAGCCCCTCTCAGCCCTTGGAGGCTTGGAGAACTAAACCGGAATAAAGTTCCCTGACAGTTGGTGGGGAAGATGCATTCCAAGATACCCACTGGATCCCTGAGAATAACAGAATCCTATGCATACTCATGCATACAATATGTTTTGACTCTCTCTCTCTCTCTCTCTTTCTGGTTTTTTGAGACAGGGTTTCTCTGTGTAGCCCTGGCTGTCCTGGAACTCACTCTGTAGACCAGGCTGGTCTCGAACTCTGAAATTCACCTGCCTCTGCCTCCCGAGTGCTGGGATTAAAGGCGTGCGCCACCACTGCCTGGCACAGTATGTTTTTCTAAATGAAGATACTTACTATAACATTTAATTTTAGAGGCAGGCCCTTGCTTTGTACCTCAGGCTAAGCCTTGAACTTGTAACACTCCTGCCTCAGCCTCCTGAGGGCTGGGATCATAAGAGTACACCACTGTACCTAGTGATCAAGTTTAGAGATAAGGCCCAGAAACTGGGGAGAGAATTTAGTTGGGAAAATGCTTGCATGTAAGCCTGGAGGTCCCAGTTCAGTCGCCATCACCCACATAAAAAGGCAGGGTGGTGGCATGCGCTTGTAATCCCAGCTCTGGGTGTAGGCAAAGACAGGAGGATCTCTGAAAGTCCCCTTCAAAGGCTAAGGGGCCGGCCAGCCTAGTCTGTGGGGTGCTCTAGGTCAATGAGAGACCCTAGCCCAAAGTTTACCTATGTCCTCTAAGCACATGTATGCACACAAAAATGCACACATGCTTGTGTGTGCATACAAGTGCACACACATATAATAAATTAGGTTCAGTAAGAAATTAACAAAAATAATTAGCAGAATAATTAGGCATAGTTATTTGAATGTGTGCCCCCTTCTACTGTCCGCAAGTCTTCTTTCCATGGGATTTGAATAGGAAGGGACTGCTGGTATGGGGCCTGCTCCTATGCCAGTCTTAGTGAGGGAGTTAGATCTACTGCCTTAGGGAACCTTTGAGGGATTCCCTGTTTGCTTAACTCATTGTAAGTCAGGGTGGGTGGGGCATGCTGGCTGAGAGGGAGAGGTGTGATAACCTCCATCTTAGAGGAATCTGACTGGAACAGGATTGGCTGGAATCAGCCAGGGGCTTGGGCCATTTGGAATTTCTGGAGAAAATAATTGATAAAAAGAACCAAGTACTTCTGATGACTCCAGAGTTGTGTTCACCTTCCAGAAGCACAAAAAGCATTTGTTTATTACCCAGCCAATTGGAGTGCCTTGCCAGCCCCTGGCAGCATAAACCAATTGTGGGGTGGTTATTTAGCTAGAATGGGGCCCTATGTACTTGAGCCCCTCCCACTGGAGGGACTGATGTATAATCTGCAGCCAGCCCTCATCTGAAGCGGAGCACGGGGCTCAGCTCAGCCTCTAAGCCACCTTCAGCCCTGCTCATCCCCACATACACTTAGCTGTGCCTGCACACCTTAGCCAATATGTGCTCCAGGTAACATCTGTCTCGCGAAGGAAAATGCCTATGTGTCTCTGATGTGTCACTATGGTAACATGAGTCCCCCTGGTGTTCCCTCATTCTAAGGATGGTGTTGAGGCCTGTTTATGGGCTGAACAGACCGTTCTCTTATCTCTCCTACACTGGAGAAACTTGAACACTCCTAGGTTTCAGACTTACTATCTTTCTTCCTCAGAGGTCCATCTGCCCTTTATAGAAAAACTGAATGCACCCTGTGTCACAGACTGTTAGTGTGGTTCAGTCTTTCCTTACCAGGAAAAGCCTCTGGGAGGGCTTGGCCCTGAGACCAAAATTTGGTGCCAGATAACTCCTGTAGGTTTCCAAATTTTCATACCACTGAAGGCTGAGCGTTCTAAGAGACCTTTTATCAGCCTGTCTTCCTGGTTTGTAAATGTCTGTGTCGGAAGGAGATGGTG
>JADRCH010000079.1:1196543-1249467 GCA_019843965.1 Rhynchomys soricoides | reverse complement strand
GAGTTTGGGGGGCAGGAAATTTGTTTTTGAAACAAGGGCTCCTTTCATAGATCAAGCTGGCCTGAACTTACTATCTTCCTGTCTCCATCTCTAAAGTGCTGAAATTACAGGTACATGCCACCATCACCCAGCAAACCCTCTTATTTATGAATGGAGAAGTTAAATTAGCAGCTCAACTCATAGAGGTTTAACAACTAATACAAGAGTATGAGTCAGGTCAGTGACATGCTAAGAACAGAATCTGTATCTTTGGGACCTCTATGTTTAGAGACTTTGTTTTGTAAAAAACAAACAAAAAAAAAACATCAAAAACCCTTCTAATGTCATTGTATGCAAGCAACAGAATGGGAGATTTTAATATAACTTTCTAAAGCTTATAGCTTTAAAAATTCTAGAAAGAGCATAACAAGCTAACCCCTGTTCATGTACCTTGTTGCCCTGGACAGGTCTGATCATGTCTGTCCTCACAGTTGTCATCTTGATTCTATACTTTGTGGTTGACAATTTCGTGATACAGCGCCGAGCATGGCTTCCCGAGTGCACTCCTGTCTACATCCAGTATTTTGTCAAGTTCTTCATCATCGGAGTCACTGTACTGGTAGTGGCTGTGCCAGAGGGGCTGCCACTGGCTGTCACCATCTCACTGGCCTACTCTGTAAAGGTAAGCCTGGAAAAATACTAAGTTCATTAAGGACAGAGACAGAAAGGGAGGGTACCATATGCCCTTCAGTTAAAGGATAAGCTCTCCTGCCCTTTGGACACTTTAGGAGTTCCCCAAAAGCAGAAATCCTTAGCTCTAGGAAATGGCCATTTCAATTGGCTGTTTAAATAGATGCATCTTAAAGTATTACAGAAATGGCACCAAGCATCTTTGTGCAGGACTAGAACTCAAATGAAAAATGTTGACTTAGCCTTCTGCCTGTGTTTGGGGGAACCCTGTTGGTCCTCTTTCAACTCCTTTCTTTTCTTTTGTAGAAAATGATGAAGGATAACAACTTGGTACGACACTTGGATGCTTGTGAGACAATGGGCAACGCCACAGCCATTTGCTCCGATAAGACAGGCACGTTGACCATGAACCGAATGACAGTGGTACAAGCTTACATTGGGAACACTCACTACCGCCAGATCCCAAAAGCTGACGTCTTTCCGCCCAAGGTTCTGGAGCTCATAGTCAATGGCATTTCTATCAACTGTGCTTATACTTCTAAGATTCTGGTAAGGTTTGCCATTGCCTGGACACCTGGGGTGGGTGACAGGAGGAAGAAATGTTCATTTTGCCAGAGATAAGTCTTCTGTCCTAGTTACTTTTCTATGGCTGTGCTAAAACACCATGACCAAAGCTTTTATTAAGGGCTTAACAATTTCCAGGGGTTAGAGCTCATGACTGTCATGACAGGGAACATGGCAGCAGGCAGGCAAGCATAGCGCTGGAGCAGTTGCCAAGGGCTCACATCTCCATCCACAAGCAGGAGGCAGAGAGCACACTGGGGAGGATGTGAGTGTGGATCTTAGTTAGGGCTTTACTGCTGTGAACAGACACCATGACCAAGGCAACTCTTATAAAGGATAACATTTCATTGGGGCAGGCTTACAGGTTCAGAGATTCAGTCCATTATCATCAAGGTGGGAGCATAGCAGCATCCAGGCAGGCATGATACAGGAAGAGCTGAGAGCTCTACATCTTCATCTGAAGGCTGCTAGTGGATGACTGACTTCCAGGCAGCTAGGGTGAGGGTCTTAAACCCATGCCCACAGGGACACACCTACTCCAATAAGGCCACACCTTCCAACAGTGCCACTCCCTGGGCAAAGCGTATACAAACCATCACAGTGTGTTTGAATCCTCAAAGACCCCCAATCCCCCACTGACACATCTCCAACAACGCCTCACCTCCTAATCCTTCCCAAACAGTTCTGCCAACTGGGGACCAAGTATTCAAATATATGAGCCCGTGGGGGCCATGCTTACTCAACCCACCATACCCTCTGTTATACATCCCATCTGAATTGCCACCCTACATTCTGTTTCTTACTCCTGATGGAACATGTTCAGGGTAAACATATGGCAGTGTCTCCAAGGAGGAATCTCATGCCTACAGCAGACTCACACTTACCCGATTTAATTACTCATTTTCCAGAAGCAGAAAGAACTTTAGAATATGACTTGCAGGTCATGAGACACCTCATTGCCAGAGAGTAGCTGTAAGGTCCCAAGACCTGCATAGCTATGAGTCAACACCACCTTTGAAAGAACAGCAAATCGTGCCTCCCCTGTAGGCACTGGTATGCCTACAAAGTTGACGTGCCCAAGTTCTCTCTCTGGTCCAGAGATCTCACTCATTGATTCTATGTCTGTTTTTGTTTCTGTTTTTTCTTTTCTCTCTCAGCCTCCAGAGAAGGAGGGAGGGCTACCCCGGCAAATAGGCAACAAGACAGAGTGTGGGCTGCTAGGCTTTGTCACAGACCTGAAGCAGGACTACCAAGCAGTTCGCAATGAGGTGCCTGAGGAGAAGTTCTTCAAGGTGTACACCTTCAATTCAGTGCGCAAGTCCATGAGCACTGTCATCAGGAAGCCGGAAGGGGGCTTCCGCGTGTTCAGCAAGGGTGCCTCTGAGATCATGCTGCGCAAGTGAGCCCCCTTCCTCCCATGTTCCCTTTTGAGATCCCCACCCCCAACCCCAGGACCGTCTGAGGGACCAAGCCAAAGCAGGCTGAAGGATGAGTGACCCTGCAGCTAGGTAGTGACATCTGAGCTTTTACTCAGGACTGCTTTTAAGAACTTTGCTGACTCCTTTAATAAACCCTCACATCTCGGCAAGGTGGGTACTATTTCGACCCGTTTTACAGATGAGGAAATAAACGCAGTGACGTTGCATAACTTTCTCATAGAAAGAGCAGCTAACGGTGTCACAGCCAGGATTCAAGCCTAGACCAGCCTGACTTTCCATTTCCTAGTGAGTTCACAGAGGTAGTCAGAATATGCCCCATGTCACTGTGCTCGAAGGAGTTGGTGAGCATAAGATGCCTCACACAAAATGCCTCACACATACCAAGAGCTAACGATGCTGCTTCTCTTCCCCTACTTTCTCATTCATGAGTCTGAATACATGTTATATACCTTTAGAAGTAGCTAAGCTGCCTGTAGGTTGTTACAGTCAAGCCGACTTAAGCATGTAGCAACCTATGATCCAAGCACTAGAGAGGCTAAGGCAGAAGGATTACAAGTTCATGGTCATTCTGGGATACTCTGTCTCAAAACAGGGAGAGAGACAGAGAGACAGAGACAGAGAGAGCACTGAGTGACAGATAAGTGATGTATGTGACCAAGGAATAGTGTCTATAGGAATAATACGAAATCGCCATAATGCCTGTGATTGTGTGGGTGTTGGAATGTGTTGAGTGGGAAGGCAGACAATGATTTCTGACTGTGCATCTCCCCAGGTGTGATCGAATCCTGAACAAGGAAGGAGAAATCATACCATTCAAAAGTAAGGACCGAGATAATATGATGCGCAATGTCATTGAGCCCATGGCCAGTGAAGGACTCAGGACTATCTGCCTAGCTTACCGAGATTTTGATGATGCGGAGCCCTCGTGGGACAATGAGAGTGAAATCTTCACTGGTCTGATCTGCATTGCAGTGGTGGGCATTGAAGATCCTGTGCGCCCAGAGGTAAGGCTTGCCCGTTTCTGAATTGAAGAGAAAGGGCAAGAAAACAGAAGTGCTTGTCTCCCCACTAACCACTGCTTAGGGTACAGGGTCCAGTGTAACCACACGAGCCACCTGGGAAGCAGGTGTGAACTTCTGGCCTAGCTGTAACCCCAGACACATTGCCACTTGTCACTTACAGAGACAGATGACTCTCCAATATCTCCTTTCCACATCAGCTGTGGATTGCCAAGTCAGTAGAAGGCAGCATCCCTAGAGTTTATGTTATCTAAGCGTCAGGCAGTGACAATTTGGTTGGGCTTATTACTTGGTAAGTAGGAATAGTCAGGGGCAGAATTAACCCGAAGACAACTTGCTCTTCAGCTACCTTCTTTCAACCGACATATTCTTTTCTGAGCCGTCCCTGTGTGCAGAACAGTATTCTAGGTGCCAGGTGAATTGCAAAAGCTAGAATGATGAGGGTGTCCTGTCCTCATGGGTTGGAGCCTGGACCACATGGGCAGAGAGCAGTGAGAGCTACTTCTGGAAGGAGATCAGTGTCCACATCGCCAGATGCTGCCCAAGCTTCCCAGGGACCCTGATTCCCCTTCAACCTAGAGGATCGTGAGTGAAATGTGATGTTCTCGTGAGATGGATTTATTAGCAAGAGGACACTGAGCACTACAAAAACAACAGACAGAGCCCCTGTTCTGTCCTCACTGAAGGGAGAGCTGAGCCAGGGCCATGTATCACCAAGCTCATGACCACCTTTCTTGTTTTCCTTTACTCCCTTAGGTACCAGATGCAATTAGCAAATGCAAACGGGCTGGCATTACTGTCAGAATGGTGACAGGTGATAACATCAACACAGCCCGGGCCATCGCCTCCAAATGTGGCATCCTGACTCCTGGAGATGACTTCTTGTGCCTGGAAGGCAAAGAATTCAACAAACGTATCCGCAATGAGAAGGGTGAGGTGAGTCACCCTCACCTCATCGAGGGCAGCACTTTCAAGGGAATGGCTGGTTCTGGTGTGCAGCATCTGAAGCAAGTGGGTGGCTTCTAAACTGAAATCAATCCATCATGAAACACCCCTTCCCACCACAGCTGCTCGTGTGGTGAATGGGGAGTTGTCTTGTCTTTGTTCAGTTACCTGTGGGGGACAGAAAGACTAACAGCATTATCTTTCTGTTTCTTTAACTCAACGAATAATTTTTTTGTGCTGCTTTCCCCCTACCTCGACCCCTCCAATGTCACCAACCTGTGGCTGTGGGTGTCACAGGCTTGTGCTTGAATGCAGTATGAGTACAGAATAGATGGAAGTGTCCTGATCTACATGGACTCAGACCTAAGCCCCCAGCAGCTCCATGGTAGTCTCCTGAGCCAGGAGTTAACCCTGATCCTCCTCCTGTAATGAGGCTAAGACCGAAGGATTGGCTTCCATACAGGAAATTGGGAGGGGGAACGAGAATAAAGCCCTGCATTGTCACCATCAGTGAAGCCATGTTGGCTGTTTCATGACCCAGGAGGTCAGGGAATAAGAGTCCCTCCGGGACTATAAAGTTCCAGTGCTCTTGGAAAATGGGATTATGTGAAGGGGTAAGATTCACTGAATACGATGCTCTGGGTTTGACTGATTGAGGTGCCTCTGGTATTGCCAGGTTGAACAAGAAAAGCTGGACAAGATCTGGCCCAAGCTTCGGGTACTGGCACGGTCTTCTCCCACAGACAAGCACACATTGGTGAAAGGTGAGGTTGATCTGTATAAGGCCTGCCAGAGATGAGGGCAGGCCAGGGTAAAAGCCAGATAAAGAGCCATCCTTGGCCAAGCTGGAGATGTAGCCAGTGGCAGAGTGCTTGTTTAGTATGCACAAGGCCCTGAGTTCAATTCCCAGCACTGCTCTCAAAAAAAAAAAAAAAAAAAAAAAGGCATACCCATTGAAGAGTTAGGCATGATCCTAAAATTTAAAAGGTGGAGGCAGAAGGACCCAAAGTTCAAGGTCATCTTCAACAACATAGTGAGTTCAAAGCTAACCTGAGCTATGTGGGACCTTGTCTCAAAATAAAATGAGCTATCAGCCGGACTACTTTCCTGTCCCCAGTAAAGAATCCTAGGAGTAGTCCCAAGCTAATGGGGAGAACATTGAGTTTGGCAAACATCCATCTGAGCCCCTGACAAGTTTGTGATCAAATAGTGTTGAGGTTCTGGTTTGCGGTTTTAGTAGGGTTTGGGGATTCTTTAGTTGTTGTTTGCTGTGATACAGTTTTCATGTAGCCCAGATTGACCTCAAATTCCCTAATAGAAGATGACCTTGAACTCCTGATCCTCCTGCGTTTACTTCCCAAGTACTGGGATTAAGGGGTGGTCCATCACAGCTATCTAGAGTGGGGAGTGTTAGTCTCTAGCTGGTAAGGCTGAAATGGTACCCCTGAACTTGGAAGTCAAAGCCACCTCCTGCTTTCCCAGCAACCTAGCATCTGTGTAAGGTACTGGATGAAGACTGCCTTTCTCAGCTCAGAGTGACCTTGGTGAATCAATTACCTGTGGGCGGTTACTCTAGACCCAGCAACAAAGAGACACAGGAAGGTGAGACAGAATGGTAGCGACAGGGGAGAAGACCAAAAGTGTCCCTTTCGTAGAAAATAGTACTTGCCACATGACCTCAGGTGGCACATGTGTGTTCACTGACATGTGTGTCTGGTTTTCCCAGGTATTATTGACAGCACTGTTGGGGAACATCGGCAGGTGGTGGCTGTCACCGGTGATGGAACAAATGACGGACCTGCTCTAAAGAAAGCAGATGTCGGTTTTGCTATGGTAAGCTCCTCTTGGGTCACCTTCTCCATCAGGAGCCAACGTCTGCTTCCTGTGCCTTCGAATCCCACCCATGCTCTTTCCTCACCTCCATCTCCTACCGACCTGGCCAGTAGTGTGTGTGTGAAAACCAGACGGTGGCTGTCCAGGGAATCACGGAGTGGCTTACCTAGAAAAACAAGAGCACTGTGGTGATGCAGTTTGCCTGGGTGAATGAGGGAAAAGTCAGCTTCCACGGTGAATATGGTTAGTGCTGTGCTCTTCGAATGGGAGGCCACAAGTATCTGAATCTTTTGGCAAATTCCTTTAAAAGTCAAATATTCCAAAGACACATCTTGCTTCAGTAAGGTAGGGTGGGCACCAGAAGTGTTTGGGGGCTTGGTTTGGTTTGGTTTAAGGTTTTTGTTGGTGTTGGTGGAGGTTTGGTGGTTGTAGCAAGCACAGCAGTAGATTCTGGAGCTCCAGAGTATGAAGCGAGTGCTCACATTGAAGTAGGTTATCACTCCCAGTCTCCCATGCTTATCTAACTGGTGTGGGGATCTAAGCAGTGGAAGGGAATTTAGGAAAGTGTGTGTGTATGTGTGTCTGTGTGTGTGTGTGTGTGTCGGTGTGTGTGTGTCTCTGTGTGTGTGTGTCTGTGTGTGTGTCTGTGTGTGTGTGTCTGTGTGTGTGTGTGTCTGTGTGTCTGTGTGTGTGTCTGTGTGTGTGTGTGTCTGTGTGTGTGTGTGTCTGTGTGTGTGTCTGTGTGTGTGTTAGAGAGAGAGAGGGAGGGAGAGGGAAAGAAAAGAGAGAGAAACCACATTTGAAGGTGCACACCTGTAATCCCAACATTTGGGAGGCTGAGGCAGGAGAATCTCGGGATTAAGACCAGCCTCTTCCACAGGCAGTTCGAGGCCAGCTTGGATACATAGTAAGGCTCCATCTCAAAAAAGAAGAAAATAACCTATCTTTGTGGATCTCTTTTTTTAAGGGGGGCAGTTATAGTGTTTTTGTAATACATGTATATATGTGCATCTGTTTATGAATATATGTACGAGTATGCTGATACCCATGAAGGCCAGACAGTTATGAGCTACGACATGGATGCTGAGAATCAAATTCTGATCCTCTAGAAGAGCAGTGTGTGTTCTTAACCACCTCGCCATTTCTCCGGCTCCCAGGCAACTCTAAAACAAAACAAGCAAACAAAAGTTTTAACTCTAAAACAAAGCAAACAAACAAAACCAGTTTTAATTCTAAGAAACTTTAAAAAAATACCCTTAAGAAGTTAGACTCATACAGTGGAGATCTCTCTCTCTCTCTCTCTCTCTCTCTCTCTCTCTGTCTCTGCTCAGTAACCCCACCAGCCTCCTCTATCCAATCTGTGTAGTTAATCTAAGTCATTTGTCATTTATATTCATAAATTTTTTATTATTTCTCTAAATATATCAATAAAATGTGTTTGTATTGGTACAGAATTTCTCATTTAAAAAAAATCTGACAATTCTAGCCAGTCGGTGGTGGTGCATGCCTTTAATCCCAGCTTTCTTGGGAGGCAGAGGCAGTCAAATCTCTGTCAGAATCCAAATAAGATCCACACCTTATGGATGTCTGAGGTATCTCTGGAGTCCAACTCCACAGCAGTGGCTTTTAAAGTGTGTCCTGTGTGGGCCTGGAGAGACAGTTTAGTGTCAAAGAACACTGTCTACTCTAACAGAGGGTGAAGATTCAGTTCCCAGCACTCACAAAGCAACTCACAGGCATCCATAACTCCAGTCCCAGGCGATCTGACTCCCTTTTCGGCAGGCACCATGCACACATAGGGTGTGTATACATCTATGCAGGCAAAACACCATAGACATAAAATGAATTTAAAAAAAAAAAAAAATGAATCCCAACTCCCAATGTACCTGCAGTACCTGGAAACCTATGGAAATCTGGGCACTCGGGCACCACCTGAGGCTCCTGGGCCAGAAGACTTGGAGTTGAGGATAATGTGCCCGAATGTTTAAAAAAGCACTGATTTTTATTTCAGCCTACGTCCCAAAGACTGTCCTTACATTCACAATGTACTAGAAGGACTCAATGGAGCCTGGTCTAAGCACTGTGTACACATGGCTGATGTTTATTACAGACGTGTGCTGAGGAGACAGATCACAAGAGATAAAGACACTGACAGAATTCCAGGGGAGTCCATGTTCAGCCTCCTTGTGCTCTCCCTGCCATGAGGGGAGTCCATTCTTCCATATTTGCAGCAGGTCAGCGTGTGTATAATGCTTCTAACAGGGAATCCCGTCACACTCAGCTCACAAAGCTGTTATCAATACTGGCCTTTTGGGAGCTTTCTATCACATACCAGAACTCTTGAAAGGGAAGTAGAAGCCAAACTATTTCAACATAGTCTACCAAGCGTGTTGAAGCTATAGTCTGTGGGCTGCATGCAGCCGAGGATGGCTATGAGTTAGGCCGGACACAAAATTGTAATATGTACCCCAAATATCATGAGATTTTGGGGGGGAGGTGTGTATGGGTTTGTTGTTGTTGTAGTAACTCCATTGCATCCTTTTTTGAGCATGCCTGTCATAGGTGACAGTGTTGTCGCAGTGTCAAAAGGCTGGACACACCTGGTGGAATGAGCCACCCTGTCTCAGTTAAGTACTGACCAGGAGTGCCCTGAGAATCAAGTTCCCAGGAGCCAGCCTAGCAAGTGGGCCACAAGGATGGCGGCCTCGGGGCCACTGTGCTGCGGTTTTGCACACTTCCCTTCCACCTTTGTCCTGGCTATTTCGTGTTGAAGGAACTGGGTTTATTGTCTTCACAGACTACTGTCCCAACATGAATGAACAACATGAATGTGTTCGTTGTATTTCTGTAGTCTCCTTTAACATGTTGAAGTAATATCAAGTCTCCTTGATATTGTTGGTTTTGATTTGGGGTGGGTTTTTCTCCTACACCTCTGTTTGTGTGTGTGTGTGTGTCTGTGTGTGTGTCTGTGTGTGTCTGTGTCTCTGTGTCTGTGTGTGTCTGTGTGTGTCTGTGTGTCTGTGTGTGTCTGTGTACCCACCAAGGTATGGGTGTGGAGATCAGAAAGCAATTTTTAGAAATTGGTTTTCTACTTCCACTGTGGGATCCTAGAACCAAAGAATCAACCGGTTTGCATGACAAATGCTTCTTGTGAGACAGGGTCTCACTCTGTACCAGACTGTCCTGGAACTGGCTACAGTGATCAAGCCCGCCTCTCCCTCAAGTGCTGGGATTAAAGTGTCCTTGGTGTGTTTTATTTGTTGTCTGTTCATCTGTTTGTTTGTTTCATTTTGTTTTGTTGTTATGCGTCATTTTGGATTTTGAGGCCTGTGGCCCAGGCTATCCTCCAACTTGAAGCAGTCCTCCTGCCTCAACTCTTGCTGGAATCACAGTGTACACCACTATGCCAGGTTAGTCCCTTGTATCTTCTATACATTAGTTCTAGAAGCAATCAGATTGTGTATTTCTTTGGGGGTTGTGAAATGGCAGTATGCTGATGTTATTTATTTATTAACTTGATTACTTACACAAAAAGAGATTTCCCTTCACCTCTGCCCTTACTCTGTACTTCAGTCCCCTCATGAAAGGCAGGTTAAATGCTTGATTCATTTCCTTTCCTTACCATGGATTACTTGCTTTATATTTTAAGTATTATTACACACATGTTATTTTTTTCAGTACTGGGATTGAACCTAGAGCCTCATGCATGTCAGACAAGAATTATACCACTGAGGTACCTACAGCCCAAGCAAGAGAATTTGGATATATATTTGATATGTTTCAATCCATTACTATTATCATTGTCTTGATGCTAAAACTGATCCCTCATTAACCAGGAGTCACCTCTTCATGTCTCTGAGTCCTTTTGATATAACCTAGGTGTCTTTTATTGCTTTGTTGTTGTTGTTTCTTGCCTGATAAGACACTGCAGAAAGATTGAGCCTTGCTGTTTCGGTTGTGGTTGTTGTTGTGGTTGTGGTTGTTCTGTTTTGTTTTGTTTTGTTTTGTTTTGTTTTATTGAGACATGGCCTCTGTGTAGACCCGGCTGTCCTGGAACTCTCTCTATAGACCATGCTGGCCTCAAACTCACAGAAATCCACCTGTCTCTGCTTCCGGGATGCTGGGATTAAAGGTGTGTGCTACCACTGCCTGGCTGAACCTATTTCTTATCTTGGGTCTAGTACCATGCAGTCCTTCCATGTGCTCTGCCTTGTTTTAGTGACCGGCCGTATTAGGGAATACAATCAGAGCATGAAGGTGTATCTCCCTTCTGAGCACACACCGTGTCGAATGCTACTGAGTGGATAACGAAGCTAAGAAATGAGCTTTCATGGCCTGTTTTGAAGGGGAAAGGCTCCCTAGGTTGGTGGTATTCATGTTTCTCACTTAAAATTCGGGAGTGCTAACCTCCTGTCCCACGTGGCTCCTGATTCCCTACCTTGTTTCTAGCTTCCCTAATTTTATATTTGTAGTTCTTCTGATAGAGCCTGTGATCTCTAATGCTGTTACTGCAGTTATTAACTTTGTCTAAAAACATATGTAATAGTTATAAAATAACAACAATAATAAAATAATTGCTAAAAATATTCTTTTATTATCTTATTTTGAGACAGCATCTCACTATGAACCTAGGTTGGTCTCAACCTTACTATGTAGCCCAGGAAAGCCTTAAACTCACAATCCCCCTGCCTTAGCTTCCTGAGTCCTGAAATTATATGCATGTACCATCATACTGAGCTAAATATTTATCTTTTTTTTAATTATTTATTTTTGTTTGGTAGTTCTGTACGTGTGTGTGTGTGTGTGTGTGTTATTCTTATTTTTTATCTGTAGATATATCTTACAAGGAATGTATCATCAAATTACTAAGAAACATAATTTTTAAATTAAAAAATGAAGGCTGGAAATATGGCTTAGAGATTAAGAACATGGGCTACTTTTCCTGAGGACCCAGGTTCTATTCCCAGCTCCCACTGTAACTCCAGTTCCTTGACATCTAATGGCCTCTTCTGGCTTCTGGAGGCAGCAGGCATGCTCTTGGTGCACACCCACACACATAAAATAAAATTATTTAACTTTTTAAATTAAAAAGTAAGGGCTGAGCCAGGCAGTGGTGGTGCACACCTTTAACTCCAGCACTCAGAAGGCAGAGGCAGGCGGATCTCTGTGAGTTCGAGGCCAGCCTCTGGCCTACAGAATGAGTTCCTGGACAGCCAGAGCTACACAGAGAACCCCTGTCTCAAAAATTAAGAAACAAAAGCAAACATAAATAAACAAAAAAGCAGTCACATAGGAGCCAGAAAGATGGCTTAGCAATTAAGAGCACTAGCTGTTTGCCAGAGGACCCAGGTTTGGGTTCCAGCACCCAATATGACAGTTAACAACCATCCATACCTCCAGTTCCAGGAGCCCTGATACCCCATCTGATCTCCACAGGCATCTGGTGCACAGGCATGCAGGCAGAGCACCCATACCCAAAAAATAAAACTAAACGGTTTTTGTTAATACAATATATTCGTACTCTTCGTACTCCGTCCTAGATAAATGGTAGTAACTTCTATACATTCTTTCCCATCTCTTATCTTTTATTCTCGTCTCTTTTTCTACTATCTATTTCACAGTAGTGAGTAGATGCCAGCATATCCCTCTTCTTGTTTCTTTTCACAGTGCACAGATGCTACACAGCTGGCTGAATGTAGCTTTATTGAAGGTTGGGGGAAGGGGGCAGGATTGCCTAGTCTAACCTCCTGCCGTGGGATTATAGACAAGCTACCATGCCCTGCACTGTAGAGCTTTTTGATAGGGAAACTGATATATATACTCGTATCTAGATAGTCTTCATTTGCTGCAATATGGACAGTAAAATAATATTGCTAAGCAAACAGAATAATCTAGTACACACCAAAATAAAGAATAAGTCCCCTGGGGCTAGAGAGATGGTTCAGCAGTTAAGAGCAATTGCTGCTCTTACAAAGGACCTGAGTTCAGTTTGCAGCACTCACCTTGGATGCTTCGAATCCACCTAGAATTCCTTATTCAGGGAATCCAGTACCCTACTGCAGCCTCTGCAGGTACCTGTACACATGGGCACATATGTACAGAGACACATAAATAAAAATTTTTAAAAATTTTACAAGAAGAATAAGCTCCTTTGGGTTAAGGGTTGCAAAATATATAACAGAACACAGATTGGGGTGTATACAGTGATGTGCACCAGCACTTGGGAAGTAGAGACAGGAAAATCAGAATCTGAGGCCACTCTTGGCCACCTTGTGAACTTGAGACTAGCCTGGATTACATGAAAGCTGTGCACAGCAGTGATGTAGGTGCTAGGATGTCAGTATTTAATTGAACTGGAGAATGAAGCTCATGGGATTCAAACATACCATGAAAGAAGATGTTTTGGGCTTAGAAAAATGATGCAAATAAAAGCCTGGACTCTAAAAAGGAAAGGGTGGGGATTGGAGAGATGGCTCAGCGGTTAAGAGCACTGACTGCTCTTCCAGAGGTCCTGAGTTCAATTCCCAGCAACCACATGGTGGCTCACAACCATCTGTAATGGAATCCAATGCCCTCTTCTGGGGTGTCTGAAGACAGCTACATTGTACTCATATAGATGAAATAAATAAATCTTTTATTTAAAAAAAAAAAAAAGGAAAGGAAGGGGTGATTTGGAAGATTTTTAGTAACCAGTAAGTTTTGAGCAGAAAGCTTGCCTAAAAGCAGGTTAATCTAGGATCTCTGTGAGGACAGGGACTGGTAGCCTAGAAAGTTCCAGCCATTGGCATATCTAGTCAAATGTCCTTCATGAGTCTCCAGTGACATGGCTTTGAACAAGGACAGAACATCGAATGCTACAGGACCACTTCTAGAACAAACCACAGGGTTTCTGAGTGTTGCCAGGGAGACAGGAACTTTTAGTCCTGCTCATGTTGAAAGAAGCCTAGGAATTTGGAAGTAGAATAGATAGGGCTTGCCTGCCCCTCCCTTTCAGTTCTAAGGTGGAGGAGTAGGCTGGGGAAAGAGGACTACTCAGAGAAGCCTAACTCCTTATCCTGGAGAGGAGTCTGACAACGATGTCAGGCCCGGGTGAGTGATAGTCATCTACCACCAAGCAGCCATGGACCCAGTTACCACAGTGGGAGCCTGACCAGGCTTACCACTTCCATCCACCACATACATATGTAAACACTGCTTTCTCTGTCACCTGTGGAACTATTTTAACCCAGGGTCTCCTCAAAACAAAGAGCAGAGGCAGTGATGGAGGCTAAGCACCATGTGTGCACACCTCACTGGCGTTGTTGGCAAGAGATTCTGAGAGGAGCTAGAGGAGGCTGGCCTTCTCTTGATCACGCATGGGGTCTTTTCTGTAGAGTGGTAGGGAAGCAAGGTGGGGAGGGGGATTGTTTTCTGTTTTGGCTTCAATGCCCTCTAGTGCCTGCACCTGGTTCTGAGGCTTTTGGGTTTTCAGCTCCTGGGTTCAGAGTGTGCTAAGTACTCATGTACTCTTAACTGCTTACCGCCTGCCTTCCTCTCCCACCTCAGGGCATCGCAGGCACAGATGTGGCTAAGGAGGCATCAGACATCATCCTGACCGATGACAACTTCACCAGCATTGTGAAGGCAGTGATGTGGGGACGGAACGTGTACGACAGCATTTCCAAGTTCCTGCAGTTCCAGCTCACTGTCAATGTGGTGGCTGTGATTGTGGCTTTCACTGGAGCCTGCATCACTCAGGTCGGTCGGGGCTTGGACGTCCAGGGTGGCTCAAGGGCTGAGGAACATAGGGTGGGGGGAACAGCGAATCTACTCAGGAGTTAAGGCAAGGGTTTCCCAGTGCTCCTTGGACAGTTATCTCTACCAGGTTTACAGTCTCTACCTACTTGATAAGCATGAAGATGTACCTACCATTAATTTAGCAATTTTTTGGTCAGCAACTATGAAGTGCACTTATGTGGATTAACTTTGTCTTTTCAAAGCAAGCCTGCAAGTCAGATGTTATTATCCCAAGTTCAAGATCTAGTGGGTAGTGGGAGCTAGGCCCCGTCAACTGGAGAGTGACGTGGGCTTGGTTTCTAGAGCAAGCTGAAAGGCCTGGTTCTTCTTCTTCTTCCTACCAGGATTCCCCACTGAAAGCAGTGCAGATGTTGTGGGTTAACCTGATCATGGACACGTTTGCTTCCCTGGCCCTGGCCACAGAGCCCCCGACTGAGTCTCTATTGAGGCGACGCCCCTATGGGCGAGACAAGCCTCTGATCTCCCGGACTATGATGAAGAACATCTTGGGCCATGCCGTGTATCAGCTTGTGATCGTCTTCCTCCTTGTCTTTGTTGGTGAGCCAGGGTTGGGAAAGGGAGGGCAGCTATTGGGTGCTAGCTTTAGTTAGGGACAGAGAATGGTTGAGAAGACATGGTAGCATAGTAGCTGGTGAAGTACAGACATGCAGGCGCGCTAGTAGCTTTACCACTGAGTGCTGCCTATGCATTCCCAGCACAGAGACATGGTGCACATAGCTTTCCATCGCACCACAGGGAAACAAACAGGATGATGCCAACTGACAGGCAAGATCAGATAAGTTGAGACCAGAGCCAACATTTAAAATGTTCCATTGAGTGGGGCTGGAAAAACAATTCTGCAATTAAAAGTACTTGTTGCTCGTGCAGAGGATCCAGGGTCTGCTCTCAGCACCCATGTGGTGGTTCACAACCATCTGTAAATCCTGTTCCAGGAGATCTGATGCCCCCTTCTGACCTCCAGCAGCACGGACATATATGCGGGCAAAACACCCATATACATAAACACACACACACAAAACAAAAAAACAAAAACAAAAAACCATGAATCTAAAATAATTTTTAAATGTTTTATTTAGAAAACAAACAAACAAAAAACTCATTCAATAACTAGTATAACTCAGAAACGGCCCAATTAGGATGGTCTTTCTAATGGCCATAAGCCATCAGCACAGTTGTCCCGAATGTTCTGTCTCAACCTGAACCCTCACTGAGACCAGTCACCCTCTAATAATTGTCCTGCCCTACTAGGCGACAAACTGTTTGACATTGACAGTGGGAGGAAGGCGCCCCTCAATTCACCCCCCAGCCAGCACTATACCATTGTTTTCAACACATTTGTGCTGATGCAACTCTTCAACGAAATCAACTCTCGGAAGATCCATGGTGAGAAGAACGTCTTTGCAGGCATCTACCGAAACATCATTTTCTGCTCTGTAGTTTTAGGCACATTCTTCTGCCAGGTAAGATTCTGTCTGGGATAGGAGTACTGGGGGAGAGAGAGGGCAGAAGCTTGGGAGCTAGGACTCTCTGTGTGCCCAAGATTAGGAGAGGGAGTTATGGGGCCAAAGTTATGAGTAAACACCTTGGGAACCTCAGTTGGTTTTCCTGAGCACCTTGTTTTTAAAGCTGGGCCCAGTCAGGTGCTCCAAGGCAAGGTAGCATGTTACCTGCAAGTATGACTTACAGAATTCTTTCTAAATGTACAGAAGTTCCATATGGTGACCAAGAGAAGGGTCACTGTCTTCTACCTCCTTCCCATGCCAGCACACATGAAACATATGTGTACGAGTAGGCTCTGCATCCCCACCCCTGCCCTTTTGTTCTGAATGAGCTTATGATTGGAAATGCTGCACAATCCACAGAAGAGTGATGGCTTAGTGCATACGTAGTGCTAGGATAACCCTGCCTTGACCCTCGTTCAAGAGCACAGTTGCTAGGTAGTGGAAAGAAGGGTTCCTTCCTTCCCTAGTTCTGACAAGTGAGTCTAGTTAAAGGTTCACTAAGACCACAAAGGATTATGGGAAGGCCACACAACAAAAGAGCATCTTGGAGCTGGAGACATGGCTCAGCAGTTAAGAGAGGCCCAGAGTTTGAATTCCAACACCCGCATCACTTGACTCCTGACCACCTGTAATTCTAGCTCCAGAGGATCTGACACTCTCTTCTGGCTTCTGTAGCATATGGATCAGAACACACACACACACACATACACACACACACACACACACACACACGCCTCCTCTGCAATGCCTTCTCTCTGTCACACGCTAGCCTACATCACAGGGAAGCCTCCAGCTTCCTCTGTTCCTGCCGACCATGTATGAATCGCTGGCATAGTACTCATAACGACTTCATGATTCCCATTTGAAGTGTTCTATAAAGATTGTATCTATTGCCCTTCTCCGCCTCTACAGTTCTTTTCTGTTCCACAAGAGAGTTAGGACTTGCACCCCAAGGGCCCTGCAGGGGGTGCTGTGGCCCTAGCCACCTTGGAGGTCTTGGCTGGTGGAAGGCTGACTCCCTGTGGCGGGCTGTACTTTGCTGTTTTAGATCATGATCGTGGAAGTGGGAGGTAAGCCCTTCAGCTGTACAAGCCTCACCATGGAGCAGTGGATGTGGTGTCTCTTCATAGGGATTGGAGAACTTTTGTGGGGCCAGGTGAGTGGGGTGTTGCCCAAGGCTGCAGACCTCTCCTCTCAGAATGAGAGAGACAAGTGGCTAGACCCCCAGCTCCCTATTTCACCTGACCCTCCCTTCCCCTTCCCTCCATTACAAACTCAAGCTCCCGTCTCGTCTCGGGGTGCCAGGTTGCAGTGATCACTGCCTTCACTTCAAGGGCATTAGGTTCTCTGCTCATACCTAGAGACTGAATTTTTTTTAAAAAGCTTTTTAAAACAAAGCGAAAGTTTTCCATTAAAAAATAAATCTAAGGATCTTTTAAAAAAAAAAAAAAAATCAAACATCACGCTAACAACGCAACAGTCTGACCCAGGGCTGTTGCGCTGCTGCTTTGGTGCTATTGTAGTCCAGAGCTTTCCCGTCTCTCCTGTGCTTCATGGTGGCTGGCTGAATGCCCAACTCCTCCCACATGAGATAAATCAGTCCTACAAATGCTCCAGAGAGGAGGGGTGACTCGTGGATCAGCACAGCCTCTGGAAACAGCTGGGCTGGAATCACCCTTCTTTTCACAAACGGGGTCGCCACGGGCAAGTTGTTTAACCACTCCGTTTATGGGGGACCTCCATATAGGATACTAGAGTGATCACTAATTGTTGTTAACTAATGAATTGTTACTGGACCAGAAATATGACAATACCTGTTGTAAGGACTCAGTGACGTTGTTGTAATTAATATTAACACCTTAGCTTCGAGTTCCATTCTTTCTCAAATACCACGCTTAGTTCTGGCCTGGGCTGTTCTCTGCAGACCTAAAGTCTGTACTGAGAATCCCCTAGTGCCCCTTCACAAGGTAAAAATGAACTCAACGAAGGGATGAAACTCTTTTTTTTTTTTTTTGGTTTTTCGAGACAGGGTTTTTCTGTGTAGCCCTGGCTGTCCTGGAACTCACTTTGTAGACCAGGCTGGCCTCGAACTCAGAAATCCGCCTGCCTCTGCCTCCCGAGTGCTGGGATTAAAAGTGTGTGCCACCACTGCCCGGCTGGGATGAAACTCTTAACTAATTGTGTTCCAACTCGAGTCTCAGTCCCTCGGCTTCTCTATACAACATATCCCTTCCAGCTTGGTTTGCCCCAGGCCCCACTTCCTCCTGATGTGTGCCTGCGTTATAGCTCTGTTGTGTTGTCTCAAAAAAGACAAGGACCACACTGGGAAGGAAGAGACAGAGTGTGAGTGTAATGACATGGCCGGGAGATTACAGGAATCAGGTTCCCTTCTGTGTGTCCACGAATGCTGGTACCTTCCCAAGAGCAATCAGCTGGAACAATGGGTTAATCTTCTGGGCAGATTGGTGTTTCTTGGTGCTGGCTAGGTGGGAAAGGTAGGAAGGATGTGGCTTAAGAGCCTCCCAAGGGCCTGGCCTGCTAACATCTTTTCTTCTCCGATGTGGCTGTTGGCCCCTTTGGCTGTGACTACTCTCAGGTCATCTCTGCAATACCTACTAAGTCTCTGAAGTTCCTGAAGGAGGCTGGCCATGGCAGTGACAAAGATGAGATCAGCAAGGATGCTGAGGGAATGGATGAGATTGATCTTGCCGAGATGGAGCTTCGCCGAGGCCATATCCTCTGGGTCCGCGGCCTGAACCGGATTCAGACTCAGGTATTCTGTGGTGGCTTGTTCTTACCCTGGGAGAACAAATCTCCCCATCGTGGGAAAGGGTAAGAGAGCAGTAATTCCTAGCAGTCAACACCTTTATCCCTTCTTTGTAAGGCTCACTGTTCAAGGGCAGCCTGTGTTCCTTAACTTCAGGGCCAACAGGGCCAGAGGTCTCTGTCGGATTCCTCTAGGAGGGAATGGTCAACAGACTGGACCATGGGCCACGCACGATTCACATTGTTCCTTGGCTGTGGTTAGCCCACAACCCATTCCACCCCCAGATTTGTCAGTGGAGCTGTCTTCCCACGTAAGATCTATTCCAGCACCAGCCTTGACCCCCAGATAGGGAATGTGTAGTCCCTTCCCTGCCCTGAAGGAAGAAATAGAAGGCCCTGATTTTATAAAACCGGAAGGAGAAGCCAGCATCCTTGGCTGTCACTAGGCATGACCTTCATGCTTCGGCCATTGTCTGGGGAGGTCTTTGTTAAAGAAGCTCACCTTCTTCCATTGTTCCGCCTTGATACAAGGCCTCTCTGGGGAATCTGATGATTAAGTAGCTATAAACAGCAGTCTCTCAGTGCCTCATATCTTTGGAAGGATTCAGACTTGCTTCCCAAAAAGGGAATTTCTGAAACGGAGCACAGGTGAGTCCCCTGCCTGTAGCCCTAACCGGATACTCCCCCACTTGCCATGCATAGCTACCTTCTGGGTGAGCTGACTGGCCTTGGCACTGATAATGCCTTTTCTCTGCTCCAACTCCTCAACTTTTTATTGGTTTAGGCCCAAGATTCCTGAACAAACCATCAATTCCAAGATCTTGAGGGAAAGCTCGTTTCTTCATCCTAGTTGGCGAGAAATCAAAATATTTTATTTTCAAAAATTGGCCTTCTGCTGGTTTAAAAAATTGCCTGGCCAGCCTCCTCCCTTCCCCCCCCCCCCATCCCCTTTAGTGTACAGGAAAGACAAGTGAATTCACATTCTAAACTACTTACCTGGTAGGAGCTGTCCTCCCCCGAGGGTAGAAAAATGGGCAAGATACAGGTCGGAGACCTTGGGCTCCTTTCTTCTCTCTCTCCTAGGAAGGGAACTGAATCATGACCTACATACACCACCACCCCATGCTATCAACCCCCCACCTCTGCCCATCCGCCCCACCCCGACACTGAGTCCCTTGGGTGCCTGTAGATCTTAGCACCCTGACTCCCATCTCTGAAGCCCCAATTGCTGTTCTTCAGGTCTGCTTCTTTCAAAATAACCTCTTCGATTTTCTTCCCTTCAGGATCACCCACCTCCTCTTCTACTGTGTGATTGCTAATTTTTTGTTTAGTTGGTTGGTTTTGTTTCTGTTTTCTCCTAGCCAGGATCCCTCGTTCCAGAACCTCCTTGCTTCTTGCCAGAGTCTTACTTCTGGGGAGCTGAGATTCCCCCCCCACACACACACTTCCAGTTTGCAATCCCTCTTCATCCTACTCAGTTTGATCTCAGCACACAGAGCTTTAGGCATACTTTTTCCCTGCTAAAGCATAAGGTAGCTGGGCCGGCCACATTGACTTTAAAGCCTAAATCTGAGGCCCACCTTGGTGGTACAACCTCAGCGTAACTGGCACCTAACTGAGCAAATGAGGCTGGGTATGCTAAATGCATCTCTCGTGTCCAAAGCTCTCTCACCGCCATCAGTTGTTCAGTCTCAGGAGGATCCTAACAAAAGCCCTTACTGTCTGGCTGCTGGTCTCCCATTGCAACATGTGCGGTGAGAGATGTTGCCAAGCTACTGCCCAATCCTGGCTGGGATTTCCCCTTTCCCTGGTTCTAGGCAGTTCTCTCCCTTCACATTTACCCTTTAGTTTGGGGGAGGTAAAAGCACTAGAAAGCAAACATTTGAAGAATTAAAGGGCTGGACCCTTAGAACAGTAAACTCGGAATGCAGTTTCATTGTGGAAGTTGGACCCTGTAACACTCTGAGCTCCTAGGAAGGAGCCTCTACCTTCTCTGTGGGACTGGAACCCTCCCAAGGGCCGCCCTCACCTCCTATAGCTTCAGTCTCTAAAACAGAAAAGTGCCAATGTAGGGAAGTGTTTTAGCTCACACTTGGTCTCCAACCCTAAGCATTTCATGGCTTCTCTGGAGGCTCTGTATACCAGAACAGGAATCTGACTCAGGACGCACCTGCCTTCTGGGGATGCAGTCACAGGATCCCAGCAGATCTCTAAAAGATAAAGGAATCCCTTTCTATTTGTTCCTTATTACTTAAGGGTCAAGGAAAAGGGTGGTAGATTGATTAAGACCCCAGATCATTGCTACTTCGGGAGCCTGGTGATGTTGTCTCCATCCCTAAGAAGGAGCAAGCTGGAAGCCAGAGGGCTGCTCTGATAGGCAGTAGGCGGAGAGCTGCAGCCTCCCAGCACCTCCAGCACCAGTCTGCCTGTGAAGGTCTCCAGTGCTTAAGTAATGCAATGAGTGGAATTGTGTCTCATGGACCACTAGAATCCTGAGCTCCACTGCAGCTAGACGAAGTGTCAAGAAAGACACCTCCTCCAAACCCAAGCCACTCAGTCCAGTAGTCCTCTCACCAAGGCCCACTGCGTGTGGACTACTATACTGCCCATTCTTTACACACGTGTTAATTTCCTGGAAAGTTTGCAAAAAAACAATTAGTTGACTTACTTAGTTTAGAGGCTCCTGGGCCTTACATTTCACTAATCTATACTTTGTTTCTGGTATGTCAAATTGCATGCCTTATTTTTCAGAGTACAAGTCAGCATAATGAAAACACTACCTGTTAGTGGTGGGGAGAAGTTCTTTTGCATTTTAAAGGCCTTTAGACACCTGTCCATCCTAGGCTACAGGGGAAAGAAAACTGAATCCTAGCTGGGTGTTTGAAAATCCATAGCAAATTGTTCCTTAAATGACGAGGGGTTTGCAATTACTGCCCTTCCCCACCCAACCTCACCTGTTGCTCTGGGTTTAAGGAAATCTCTCTCTTGCTCTCCTATCCCTCTCCCCAACCCTTCTGACCCTACCGTCCTCTTCCTTCTCTCTGACTGTGGAGCAAAGCTGTCTCACTCTCTGATTCTTTGCAGATTGACGTAATTAATAAATTCCAGACGGGAGCCTCTTTTAAGGGAGTCCTAAGGAGACAGAACCTGAGTCAACACCTTGATGTTAAACTGGTTCCTAGCTCCTATTCAGCTGCAGTTGCATCAGTCAGAACCTCCCCCTCCATCTCTTCTGCAGTTACCACACCTCCTCCTGTGGGCAGTGAGTGAGAGTATGTTACAATGCATGATTTACTAAAGCAACCACAAGAGAGCACGTGGCATCCACTTTAACCAACTGTGGTTACTTGTCCTTAACTATTTTAAAGACAATAATCCTGTTTTCCGATTGTTCCTCTTCATTGCTTGCTGCCTCGTTCCTTGAGTTGTTTTGTTTTTCTTTGTTTCACCCCAGGTTCTGCTTGTTACTTTGTTTCTCCCCTCCTTCTAATTCTGCCTCTTTAGATGTGAAGTTAGTCCCCCCGAAGGGCTAGGAACTCTGTGTACTTGGGAGTGAGGGAGCCTCTGCCCAGGGGGCGCTTAACTAGGGTCTGTCCTAGTGAAGCCAGTGCTGAATTGTTCACTGATTACAGTCCTTTTGGCTACTGATGTACTGTTAGCTGGCAACAAAAGTTGTAATTTAGATTGGAAAGAGGAAGTCCGTTCAACGGGTGTTGTTTTACCTCTCAGAGATGACCTTAAATCAAACTCTAGTCCCAGAACCAATTAGTGCACATACAAGTAGGAAAAATAAAACTTCCTTTTGGCCCACATGCTGCTATATGGCCTCAGGAGGCTGAGGCAGAGGGATTGTGAGTTCTCACCCTCCCCTCTCCCTTCTGATCTTTTCGTCTAGTGTGATTGCCCGCCCAGCCCTTGTATCATACTTTGCATATTCCATTTTAGAAAGCCCTGTCTGTCCAGACTTAATTAGCACCTGTCCGGTTTTAACCTAGGACTTGCTGCTCCCCCTGGTAAATTATTGGACACTTGCTAATGCCTTACTGGATTATTTACCTTCCCGGAACAGGAAGCAGAGGGGAGGCAGTCAGCACGGTTTTCCGGTGAGGGAAGGTCCTCCATCACCGCGTTTCGGACTTTAAATACTTGAGTGTCCAGTCCATCGCTCCCCATGGCCAGCCCTGAGTTGCCATTTGCCTGTGATGACCTCGGGGCAGCGTTTCCAGGCTTCCAGTTGTTTTTGCCTTTTAGCTATCCATAAGAGTTCTGGTATGAGTTTGGAATTGAGTGTGGGACTACAGTGATACTGCTGTTCTTGAGGCCCAAAGGCAGACCTGAAGACACTAAATAAGTCTTGCCCTGCAAAGTGCAAAAACCTCTCCTTCTAGTCCTGCCACATTCCTCTCCTAATCCCTTCTCTCTCTTAGTTCTGCCCGCCCTTTCTAAGAGTCTGGCTTAATCATTCACTTCTCTGGTAGAAAGAGCTAGTGCTGGCTGTCCTGGGGACTTAATGGCAGAGGACAGAGGGCAGTGGGCTCAGAGGAGCTGGAAAACCGTGTACCCTGAGCCCCTAAAAGTTTAGACCAAAGAAGAAATAGAACCCCTGGCATCTCTGACATGTCCCTTCCCTGGAGGTCCCAGGAGTTGCGGTTGTGTATTTTAAAGCCCTCTTTCCCAGCCCAGAGTGTTTTTAAAAATGACTTCGATTGTACATCCAGTCTCCCCAAGGTCCCTAAGGCTTCCCTCTGGATGGAAGTCCCATACCTCTCTATCCCCAGTGTATTAAAGGGGAGTAGAAAAGTACAATATTCCAGTGGGGAAATGGCACCTTCATCTGATCAGCACTAAGCTTCCGAGTATGCTCCATACTTACCTGGTGGTCCAGCCTGCTTTGGGCTCCTTCCTAGTGAAGGAGTTACCCTCCAATCAGCCCCTCAGGAAACATTTCTAGGCTAAGTGGGGTGGGGGGAAGGGGGTGGAGAGCATGGGATGCTTTCCCCACCCCAGCTCCAGCAGCCTTCCTCCTCCCCACACACTGCTCACACACCAGATCTTGTGCTCCAGGCCGAGAAGATCAGCCTTGGATCAGCTGGTGATATACTTACAGTGTGACTGGGCCAGTGCTGGAGTTGAGCTTTCTGGCACTGCCCCATGCCTCCTTGCCTCACCCTTTCTCCCCACCCCTGGGCCAGGTGGTTCTCCCCAGGTCCCTAACTCCTGTTTGGGCTTCCTTCAAGGTGGTACCCCTTAGTCCCTAGAGTCCTGAAGTCTAAGTGGACAACTACTCTTTGCTTCCTCCAAAGATGGCCGTATTTTTCCCACTGGCCCATCCCTCTTCGCTCTATCTCCTCTATTTGTTTGCCCATAAGAGGGTGATTAATCAATCACCCCAACAGGAGAAAGGACAAGCCAGCAAACAAGCTCCAGACCCTTCAACCCTAATTTCAAAAATCAGCTCTTTTTAAAATGCACATATAATTGTTGCAATAAAGTATCCAGTTGTCTTCCAAGCGCTGAGCATTCCAGTCATGCGTGAGTCTGTAGCTATAAAGGAGAGAGGCCAGGGAGGAAAGCCTTAGCCAAAGAAGAGAGAGCCACATTTCTGCTGCTGAGGCTCCTGTAGGCAGGATCTTTGAGGAATCTGTAAAATGATGAGAGGACCCAGGACAGGAAACCCAGCTGGGTTATTTGGCTGACTGTTTGTGTGCGCTGCTACCTCCACGCTCTTCTTCTCTAAGGATGTATTTTTTGTTTAAACAGCAGAATTAAAGAGACATTCTTACCACCTGGCATCCACTCCTCCTCCCTAACCTCCCCACCCTAACAATTTCTTTTGCATCAGTCTCATTTCTTTTCCAAGGAAGAATGGGTCTGAACCAGACTAGGACTGAGCACTTCCCCCAACCAAAGACACCCTAGAACCACCAGCTTTTCCTGGCCTCCCTCTGTTTCTCTCTGGCATCCAACCCTTCCCAACACCACATCCCAGTCTGCCAACCCAGATTCAAAGCCACACTTGAGTGACACACTTCAGACATGTAGAATTAGCAAATCAAAACAGTGACAACAAAAACACCCAAGGAGCAAAAGCTCCTTGCTTTTAAGCAAAAGCTGCCCCCAGGATTCATTGCAGTCTTTCCTAGACTCCTGAGCGACCAAGTCCCTTCTTCTATGCAATAGAACGAAGGCTGCAGGGCAACATGTGTGTCCATTTACCCAGGAACACTGCAAAGTGTTTCCTTCATTCTTTTCAACTGCCTGGCAGAACAGCCACTCATTTGAAGCCAGCCTCCTGGATCAGGTTTCTCTCCTGGTCCTCTGCATTTTCACACTAAGTCCCGTTCCTCTTCACAATATGCAAATGGCTGGGCAAGGCAGCATGAATGCACACTTTGGGTTTGAGCGGTATTACTGTGGATTGGACATGGACGTGCACTTGAAGGATGGACACCAGGCCTTCCTTAGTAGACAGGGAAAGGATTCTTCTCATACCTGTGTTTTATCTGCATCTTCTAGGGGAAGAGGGCATGGAAAGGAGGAACTCCTTTCTGTGGGGGAGGGGACACAGCAGAGGTTGTGGGATGTAAAGGGATATGCATGTCTTCTAAATGAACAGTTAGGGACTTTTCATTTCCCTGCATGCTGTGGAATGAAGATTGGTTTTGTCTGCCTATGCACAGTATCCATGGTCACTTGTCACCCAGTGTTTATCATGTGCAGTTTGATGCACGTTGGCTTTTGAGAGGTTTAAACAGATAACAGAGCTGCAGTGTGTAAATTTTCCCATCCCACATTCACAAGAGGTCTGGCCTCAATATAGAAAGTCACCTGTGTGAATTGCCTTTTTAAGTTCGTCCATTAATGTCTCCTAGTTTCAACATGCTGTTCTCTATCCGAAAGAACTAACCAATCTCTTGGTTTGTTTTGTTTTAAGGGTAGAATTTTTTGAGGAATGCTAAGTTTGCTTTATGCTACTTTCTGGAATGCAACCTTTGAAACATCCTCATTGACTGTCATCAGTCACTCCACGCCCTGTGCTTGAGACCTGAGGCATGTGCTGGTTTGGGTTGTTGAGCCATCATGTTTTGTAGTTGGGGGTTTTGTTTCTCTCCTCAAACCAGTAATTTTTCTTGTTCTGCTTGCCAATTCTCACCTCCCTGTCTTCTCATCTTCTTTCTCATTCCCCTGGTTATAGATCCAAGTGGTCAAAGTGTTCCATGGTTTCCAAGAAAACATTCATAAACCCAAGAACCGTGTCTCCATCCACACCTTCATGACCCAACCTGAATACCCCATAGATGATGAATTGTCACAAACATTCCTGGATAACCAAGAGGAAAATCTTGCATCAGTTTCTAAGACGGAGACTAGTGTGTTCCTGTTGGATGGTGAAGCTGCTCCACAGGACAACACAAATAACAATGCCGTGGACTGCCATCAAGTGCAAATCATTGCCTCCCATTCCGACAGCCCTCTGCAAAGCCTGGAGACACCGGTCTGAACTTCCATTCTCTGAGTCCCGTCCCTGCTCTCCCTTTTTCTCTTCATCTATCCCATCTGTATGTGATCCTGGGACTTGTCATTGCTATGTCAGCTTCTTCTAAGTGTGTAAGAACCCCCAACCTGACCATGAAGAAGCAAGAGCCCAGACCTACACGGATTCAGTCAAACTCTGGGCAGGTAATGGTAGATCCACTCCTCAGGTGTACCAGTTGTCACTTTAAAGAAATGGTGACAATCCTCTTGGCATCACCCAACCCAAAGTCTCCACAGCATTCCCACATGTACCACCACCTCCTTCTGACTGGGAGATTTCATGCAATGAGTTTCTGCCATTTACATTTATGAGCTAAGTTGTGGGCTCAGTGAGAGACAAATACCCGTGTTTGTGTTTCAGTAGAGTGATTATTCTTAAAACTCTTTATTTTGAAAATGTATACTCCAAGGCCTCTAGCTCTTCCTGCCCTTTAGTCTGATGTCCCCCAAGGTTCTTTGGATCTTATATTACCTCCCCCCCCCCTTTCTCTCTCGTGGTAATTACAAGAATGGAAAGGACATGGACAAGTTGAATCAACTTTGGCCCTTTCTGGCCCCAGTAGAAACTTTCATTTTGTTCTAGAGGCAGGCAGATTTCTTTGCTAAAATGGTCTTTTTGGAGCAAATGATCTGGTGAAATATTTCCCTATTCTTACCAGGTCAGCACCAACTTCTGAATGTCTGTCCTTTCTGGTGAATAGGGGTTTTTAAATGCCAGGGAAATCAGCCATGACCATGAAGCTTGTATATATGGAATATATCGCTTTTACCACAGGCCTGACCTTCCTTCTTGCCTGGGATAGTAGCAAAAGAGTGAATGGGTCATGACCCTGCCTCCTAGCTGGAGGAGGATGTCAGGATCAACACAAGGCAGACCTAGGACCAGAAGTCACGGAAGCAGACTACTTTCAAGGGTATTTGCCAAGGCTCTCCCAGGGCAGAAGCTTCTGTTGGGCGGAATGAGTGTTAAGAAACCTTGGGAAGAGCTAAAGAGCCAGTCCTTCAGGATCTGAGAAACCACCCTACACTTTGTCGTGTCCCACAACATTTTCCATCTCTAAGGAAGTCCCCAACTTTTGCGAACATTCTAATGTCGAAAATGCATATCCAAAAGAGGAGGCTCCCAGACTGCAAGCTGATTCAAGGAACAAAAAGCCCTCCATGGGAAGCTCCTCCAAACCCCCCTGTTTTCACACACCCTCCTCTAGCATCTTTACTGCTGCCTGGGAAAGTCTGTGCCTTTCTGTCCTGAACACTGCCCAGAGCACCCTCTGCCCAACCACCTCTCAGGAGCTGGGAACTTCACCAAAAGGGATTTTGCCTTACTGGGACAAGAAGGGGGCACAGTCCCAGGTGCTCCATTTGTATCTCTGCTGGGCTGACTTAGGCATTTTTGTGCAGGTGGATCAAATTTATGTCCCCGAGTCCCATCTCCTGTTAGGTGAGTGAAGCCTGCCTCCCTCTTTCTAGGGTAATGGGACTAAGAGGGTGCATGAGGCTCATGAGAACAGCCAGATTTCTGCTTGGGAGGGAAAGGTAAAATGAACTTGCCCACTTGTAGCCTTTTTTTCTAGTGGTCTTCCTCACCCACCTTTCACCGATGCTGCTAGGGGAGGGTGATCGAAGGAGCAAACACCATTCCACACCCATCGCAGCATTCCCCATCATTACAGGAAGGAGGGAGGAGGTTTGGATTTGGGTTTTGTAAAGCTTACACACTTCAGCAATCTTTCCTCGTTAGGGAGAAGATGTCTCACCCTAGGTGTTAGTTGTTCAACTACATATATTTAAGACCATTAGAAGATTTGATTCCGTCAACTCTTTTATTACCTCAAATCATTTTTAAAAAGTAAGCCAATAACAAGTTTTGAAGGCCATTTTACCATCCTTGCTCCCAAAAGACTCTTGTGGTGCCTGACAGGTTACTCCTGAGGGCTTATGTCTACTTTTTCAAAGTCAACTCTGTGTGTGTGTGTGTGTGTGTGTGTGTGTGTGTGTGCACGCGCGTGCATGTTCTGTAATTTCCATACTAAGAGAGAAATATAGAAATATTATGCAAAAAATATAGTTTTCTTTAGGTCAGAAACTGACATTTATGAGTCAGCCATATATATATATATTGTTTAAAGAATTTCAAATAAAGTGCCACCATGTCACACGGTGGAGAGAGTACAGCACCGGCTGTTTGGCTTGGCAGGTGACTCAGTATGTTTGTGATTGGTTAACAACAACAATAACCAGTGTACCATTCTCCCTTCCTCCACACAGCCATCTTTATATTTAGGGGAAAAAATTGTTGGGTTCTCGACTTTTTTAATATAAATTTTGTTGATACGGAATTGAGTAAGTTCAAGTGTTTCTGTGCATACGTTTTTATATGGTTTTTTTTTTTCTATTCAGTTTCAGTAATCCAGGTGGCAGTGAGTAAATATGACATAAGTTAATGACACTTTCCCCTAAATGGTGCTTCGGATTTGAAAGAGGTCTGATGGGGAGAAAGAGAACGTATCCTAGAGTCCTCTCTTGATAAACCCAGACAAATGGGTAAGAACCTGCAGGTAGTGAGGGAAACACCCACAAAGAGGCACCTTAGCTGTTGGGCCACAGATGGATGCTGCCTTGCTGGTACCCAGGAGTGAGGATCAGTTGGGTTTCTGTTTCTTGAGGAATTAGCAGGCAGAGTAGTATCAATGATGGATGGTTCTCCTGGTCAGCAAGGGTACTCCGATGTGGGATCTACATTTTTTTCATGCTTCTTTCTCTTTCTCCTCCTCCCGGAGAGACCCCATTAGTGAGGTTCTGTGTATGACTCTGAGTTGTAACAACCTGCTGTTTTGCGTGATTCAGCAGATGGGAACCAGAACTCCAAACTGGAAAAGATCAGTGTAACAACAATGGCTACTTCTAGCTCTGTCTGACAATCTCAGGACTAGGTCCTTCTCAACAGTTCTTCGATGTCCCTATAGTACTTTTCCCATCCCAAAAGTTATAGGAGGGACCAGTTAGAAACCCTCTAGGCACTTGTGGGTTCCTCAGGGTTGGATTTCTTTTGGCCTCCAAGCTTTAGGGGAGAGTTGTAACGAACAATCAGAGGGATTACTTCACTGCTGAAAACCCAAGGGAACTTGAGTGTGCCCGAATCTTCTCCCAGATCCCTCTCTTTCTTCCCATTCCCCTAACCTTACAGTTGAAGCTATCTTGTGGCACCATTCCAATCTGCACATTCAATCACTTTCTGCATCTAGGGTCCACCCTATGGCACTGGTAGGGGTGGACACTTTCGATGCCTGCTTTTCTAAAGCCATTCCAGCCTCCTCCTCAGAATAGACCAGTCCTTTCCCTCCCTTCTATTTAGCTCAGAGCCAGAACTTTTGCCTTCCCAGGTCTGCAGTTCAGCCTGCTGCCCCCTTTCTTCTTGTTTGGGAGAGGTGAAGGGAGGTATGATCCCTGCAACTGAATAGGCCTTTGGCCCGTATTCTCTCCCGTATGTATATATGCCATATGTAAATATGCCATATATGTGCCAACAAATTGCTCTACACCATCTTTTCTAATCGGCATGCAGATAGGAATTTTGAGTTTCTTCTCAGTAACTAGTATAATGAGCACTGGTATTTTTGTACAAAACAAAAAGAAAAAAGAGAGAAAATTGACTTTTGTGGTCTGCATGACAGACATTATGATATCAAAGCAATGTGTATCGTAGCTTGTGTTGCCATAGTTTGCAGTCCAGCTGAACAGTGCACCCAATCTGTATTTGCATTTGATATTATTTAAGCTCTATGTATAATGTTTTGCATGTATTTATATGGTTCTTGGAAGGGGAGATGCTATAAACTGACAAGTCTGTTCTTCAAATGTGTTATCTAACTGACACGGGAAGAAAAGGAGTTTTAAAGGGATTAACTTTTTGGAACCAATAAAGCTTTTTGCTGATGAACAGAAACCAATGGCATGCACTTGTAATGTGCCGTCGTCCAGGTCCCCGTGTCTCCACTTTGGGGTCGCACCACCCGGGCTGGCTGGGGCTGAGTGGCTTTACCTTCACCACCTTTGGAGCAAGCACCGGGCCCAAGCTTGTCTCCTTACCATGACGTGCCTCCTTCAGGGGCTCACAACTCCTGGGACTAGCCTCATTTCCTTGAAGAATCAGCTTTTCTGAGCACACTATGGTTAGAGTTGGGTAGAGTTCACAAACCAGGCCCTAGAAAGTTGTCCTGAGGGCTTGGGAAGGATGAGCAAGGGTTTCTGGGCACAGGTTCTCCTCCCTCTCATTCATCCTCTCCTCCCCGTTTCCCCCCAACCCCCTCACTTTGCCCCCTCCTCTTCCTAAAATGCCTTTGGACAAAGTTAGTCCCCATTATAGTGACTGCTTTTCAGGCAAACATTCTCCATGATTGTTTTGACTTTAATGGTCCCTTCCATTGCCCTTCAGCATGGCTGGTATTAGACCCCAATTTCTGATCAAAGAAGATAGCCCATTACCCTCTGAACTGTCATCAGATGAGTCCTTCTTGTAGCTCTCACCTCAAGTATAAAATCACCCCCCTCTAGAAAAGGACCCTTCTCTTACCTGGGTTTTCTTAGGAAAAATATATTGGTGAAGGGCAGCCAGTGCTCCCCGGTGGTTTCTGAGAGTGATCGTTCAAAAGTAGGGACCAGACTGGATGGGAAAGACTCAGGCTACATTGTTTTTTTTTTTTTTTAAGTTTTTGGCGGGGTGGTGGTGGCACACACCTTTAGTTCCAACACTTGGAAGGCAGAGGCAGGAGGGTCTCTGTGAGGTCATGACCAGCCTGGTCTATAGATTGAGTTCCAGGACAGCCAGGGCTACACAGAGAAACCAAAACAAAACAAACAAACAAAATTTTTTCTTTTGTTTGTTTTTTTTTTCATTTTTTAATTTTTTTATGTGTACTGGTGTTTTGCATGTATGTCTGTGTGAGGATGTCAGATCCTGTTACTGGAGTAACAGACAGTTGTGAGCTGCTATGTGGAGGCTCTCAACTGCTGAGCCATCTCTCCAGCCTGTTTTTGTTTTTAATAATTTATTTATCTATATTTTACATACATTGCTGTTTTGTCTGCATGTATGTCTGGCATGAGGGTGTCATGTCCCCTGGAACAAGAGTTACAAACAGTTGTGAGCTGCCATGTTGTGCTGGGAACTGAACCCAGGTCCTCTGAAAAAGCAGCCAGTGCTCTTAACTGCTGAGCTGTCTCTCCAACCCTTGGATTTTTGGTGTGTTTGTTTGTTTGTTTGTTTGTTTTACTATGTATGAGTGTTTTGCCTGCATGTATGACTGTGCACCTCCTGCCTAGTGCCCAGGAAGTCCAGAAGATGTCTTTGGATCCCCTGAAACTGGACTTACAGATGGTTTTGAGCTTCCATATGGGTGCTGGGAGCAGCAGGTGCTCTTAACCACTGAGCCCTATCTGCACCCCTCAGCCTAAGAATTATCTCCTGCTTTCTTACCTATCCCAGATTGTTCTCCATAGGCATGGACATATGGAACACTTGGTTTCTTTAAAATGGAGTCTGGAAAGTAATTAAATAAATTGAAACTTTAAAGGAGTTGGGGCCTTATTTGATAACTGAAGTCATAAAACAGTCACAACAGAACTTGCTTTTTTCCCATTGTAAGTGCCCTCCTAAATACCCCTGCTAGAAAGGATGTGTGTGCGCACACACACACACACACACACACACACACACACACACACACACACCAGCCTGCGGGAGCCTGAGGAGGGGGCAAAAGAATGGGGAGACAAGAGACATGAAGGAGAGCAAGTCATGATCTGATCAAGCTCTCAAACTTTATTTCAGGGCAGTGGCTTATAAAGGCAAGCAAGCGGAAGGTGACACATGGCCCAAGGCCAACCCACTATGCACCCCTTGCAGGTGCCCACACCAATACAGGCGAGCATAAATCTGGGTGTTATGCAGCTCCCAAGAGAGATATGTCATCATAGGACTCGGCCAGACCTCTATCAGACAGATCGAACTTACGGTAATGAACCTGTAGAGGTTTGGATGCCAGGGAGTCAATTTGTTGTTTGATAAAGCCTGTGAGCTGACTAAAGGCCCAAGGCCCAAAGGCCAGGAGCAGGAAAAGACCAACCAGGGGCCCCAAAATAGAGGGAAGGAGGGTGATGAGCCAAGGAGAGGTGGAAAACCAGCTTTGAAACCAGTCCTCTTCTTGTTCTCTCTGTTTCTTTCTTAGTTCTAAGCCTTCTCTAACCTTAGCCATACTGTCTCTGACTACCCCAATATAGTCAGTGTAGAAGCAACATTCTTCTTTGAGGACCGCACAGAGCCCCCCTTGTTGAAGGAAGAGCAAGTCAAGTCCTCTCTGATTTTGGAGAACCACTTCAGATAGTGAGACTTCTCCAAGTCGGTGATGCCAATTTCTAGCCTTTCTATGTCCTTTTCAATGGCTCACCAGAGGTTAATATAATGTCTGTTGGAGAGAGTAGAGAGATTATGCCCATCCCAGTACCCGCAGCGCCAAGGCCGAGGAGGACAGCCAGGGTAACTGCTGTTATAACCTCTTGTTTTGTTCTAAGTAGGGCATGATCAGTAACAGGGTCTCACATTGAGCAAAAATCATTTGCGGTATAGTAAGTTAAGTGGGGAATCAGCTGACCAAGCACACAAAAGGCAGTAACATTATTTGTTAAATTAGGAATATAAATGCAGGGTGTGAGGCCATTGCTACAGGCCCAGCATGCATCATTAGAAGGAAGGAGATACGTGGAAGAAGAGGGAATAGGGAGCGTCTTATTGCAAAGACGGGCATGACTAGAGGGAATTTTGTTGCCGACACAGGATCCTTGACCAGAGCCTGCGCTCAATGTTGTTAATCTAACATCTTTCTGTTGGTTCCACCTACATAAGGCGGGGTCCTGAGTCTCTAAAGCATTCACACTTACTGTAATCCCTTCATAAAAGGGCGGGTCAGGCTGGGCAGTGGTGGCGCATGCCTTTAATCCCAGCACTTGGGAGGCAGAGGCAGGCGGATTTCTGAGTTCAAGGCCAGCCTGGTCTACAGAGTGAGTTCCAAGACAGGCAGGTCAGAATGGTAACACAATCAGAAAGACTGGGTAAGTTCAAGACAAGAGTGATTAAGCACAACAAAGGTTTAATTAACGATGTCAAGGATAATTGGAGGGTGTTAGGCTCATAGACTCCATTCGGAGGCAGGGGAGTAGCAAATGGCAGGGGGGATGAAGCTGAAATAGTTGGGGAAGGGTTAGGAGGTGTTTTTTTTTTTTTTTCAGTGAATGTGAGGGGTTCAAGGCTAGATTTGGTCCAACAGTACTGCTGGCTTATCAGCCCCAGGCTAGCGTGTCAGCAATTTTATAGTAAAGATCACACCATCATCATAGTGTTCCTTATAAAGCCTCAAACCCAGTGAAACACCATTGGTGCAAAGATTACATTTCCTCCCTGGATCTGTAAATTGGATATGTAGTGGGTGGCACCACCCTGAGCACTCCTGTATGTTTGTCCAGCCCGAGCTTCTAGATTCATGGTATGTATAGTTAGCAGTAACCTTAATATAGTCCCAGGAGGAAGAAGGATTCCAGCAAGTGTCACCTGTGGCCTCACAGCCCCAGTTACGGCAGTAGTATTCCGCTTTGCCTCTGCACCGTGGGTTTAAGACGCGGTCTCTATGGGGGCAAACATAAAAGGTAAGCGTTCTCAGCATGCTCCTTCTGTCTTTTGTGCCACAATCACCCCACGGATCAAGACCATGCCTCCAAGGAGGGGAGGGTGATGAGGGAGCTTTTTGGAGGTCATCATATCTTTCCGGGTCCCAATTGGCTGGAGCACCCATGGTCAACTTGCAAAAATCGGGATAAAGACTAGGCCACCAGGAGTTGGGGTAATTTTAGACGTGTTCCACACAATGTCACCCTCTCCATTTATGACCAGCCAGGTATGATGGAGGGGTTGGTGAAGATTAGCTCCTTCTTCAATCGCAGGCAACAAGGACATCAACAAAACCAGAATTCTTGACAGTGAATAACTCAGTTTTCGTGGCCCGTGAAAGGAAAAGAAAAGGAATCTTGGGGAAACCCCTTTCCCTGGATTTCATAATTTTCTAATATCTCTGGGAGTGGGCCATTTTTCTGGGGGGCATCAATATGTTTTACCAGCCTTTCTGGTAGTCATCTAGTAGTACCCTCCTTGGTGTCGAATAGAAACACTGCCCCTCTGCGCCTCTGCCCCAGGTGAGCACTGGTTGGGACTGTTCCATTTAGAGGTAAGAGGGTCTTTCCACAAAGCTGTGGCATAGTTTTTATTTCAGGATGCCAGAGGCAATCGGCGGTGGATCTCCCATGGGTAAGATTCAAGAAATTGAAGACAAATAAAGCATGATTTTATGGGATATAAGTCACCCTTTTTCAACTTGTGGAGGGTATTTTTAAGAGTTTAATGGGTGTGTTCAACAATGCCTGGACCCTGAGGCTTGTAAGGAACTCCAGTAACATGTTTAATCTGTAGCCGGTGGCAGAACTCTTGGATTTTTTTCCTGTATAGCCAGGGCCGTTGTCTGTTTTAATAACCTTAGGTTGACTCATAACCGAAAGGCAACTTAAGACATGGGCTGTAACAGTGTATGAGGCTTCGCCAGTGTGTAGGCTGGCAAGAATAATCCACTAAAAGTGTCTATTACCACAGGAAGATATTTAAGATTTCCAAATTCAGGCACATGAGTAACGTCCATCTGCCATATATCATTGGGATCAGGCCCCTGGGGTTGACCCCCAAGTGAGGGTTAGGCAACAATGTGACACAAGCTGGGCACTGTTGAACCATCTGACGTGCTTGTTCTCGGGTTCAGCAGGAGGACCAGGAAGGCCCGGATCTGGCATAGTGATGGAAACAGAGTCACAAACTGAGGGAGCCTGAGCATGACGCTGTAAGACCTTTTCACCCTCGCTAACTATTTCTTGGACATCTAGCCATGTCTCATAAACCTTTAACACCTCATTAATTACATTCCAATAGGAAAAGGCTTGAACAGGGACCCTCTCCGGGCCAAATGACTTATAAAAATCTTTCAAACAATCTCCTACCCTGGCCCATGTCTTTTCATCAATAGTTCCTTCTTGGGGAAACCAAGGGCAGACAGCCTCAACAAATATAAAAAAACTAACAAGATCTTTTTTCTTAACCCAAGTTCCTCTTGCCTTGAGGGATTCTTTGAGGCCCTTGGGAAACAATTCATGTTTACTCAATGCTTGTCTCATGATTGCGTTGCTCGATCTTACCTTAGGCAGATCGGACTCACAGTGAGTGGCTGTGGTGATCACAGTGTGTATTTTCTCTCTCGAACTCAGGGAAGCTGTGATCCTATGAGAGGGGGACATCCATGGGCAAACAATGTTCAGTTGGACACCACCACCCCCTACCCCCCAACCCCCTACCCCCGGTACCCAGGTCCCATGTTGAGCGCCAATTGCCCCATCCTGCGGGGGTTCAGCAGGAACCTGAGGAGGGAGTGAAAGAATGGAGAGACAAGAGACATGAAGAAGGAGAGCAGGTTATGATCTGATCAAGCTCTCAAACTTTATTTCAGGACAGTGGCTTATAAAGGCAAGCAAGCGGAAGTTTACACATGGCCCAAGGCCAACCCACTATCGTCACCATCCTCCAGAAAGTACCCGATGTTCTTTTGATTCCTGGAACCCAAAAATACAAATGGAAGATGTTCTTCTTTTATTGTAACTGGCTAGGTTTCCCAGAAACAGAGGGTGTATACGTGGGCTTGGCTCCCGGTCCACACATGCGCCTGTAGGAGCCTTTCTGAAGCATGACCCTATATTTCTCCTTTTACTTTTCCATCTACCTATCATTGTGCCTATACATAGGCCTCTCTGTTAAGCCAACAGATCTTAAAGATACAACCTCCTGATTCAGGTTTGTGGTAAAGAATGGTGTCTGGCCAAGACTGTTGTATCTTAAGACATTGGTTTGTCCATGGGGCATAAAAGCCAGTTTGGTTCCTCGGGCGCAAATGCACATGAAAGAGAGCATTCTCTTACTTCCAGTTTTAGAAAATAATTGCTTTGACCTCCACCTGTACTTTCTCATAAGCTCCCCTCTTTTGGAAACAAGTCCTCTCTATGTGGCCACTGAGTGATTTAAAACTCTTACCATGTGTCTGTTTCCTTCCTAAGCATATACATGGCCGGGGGCTGTAGCAGGTCCTTAGATAACCCATCAGGTACCAACTCAGTGGTTACCAGCTCCTGGTCTCCATCTGTTAGGACATGATCTTGTCGCTGGAATCAGAAAGGCAGGGAAGAACAGCCTGTTTTCACAGGCAGATGATTTTGTAGCTTTACTGTAAATAAACAAATGTGTCCTTGTTTGTGTGTGATGTCCTTAGCCTCTTATTACACTGAGTGTGAACCTAAGTCATAAGAAATAGGCTGGACACGGTGGCACACACCTTTGATCCCAGCATTGGGAGACAGAGGCAGGCAGATCTCTGTAAGTTCAAGGCTGACCTACAGAGTGAATTCCAGGATAAGCAGGGCTATGTAAAGAGGCCCTGTCTCAAAAAACAAAACAAGGGAGCTGGAGAGATTGCTCAGTGGTTAAGAGCACTGATTGCTCTTCCAGAGGTCCTCAGTTCAATTCCCAGCAACCACACAGTGGCTCACATGGGATCCGATGCCCTCTTCTGGTGAATCTGAAGACAGCGACAGTGTACTCATATACACAAAATAAATAAATCTTTAAAAAACATCAAACCAAAACAACAAGAGAAATAGCCTGCTATGTGTATAGACTAGGAAGCATTCATCTTGGAAACTGTTGCTTTCTGTATCTGCATCCTGATATAGAGCCACCTAGCAACAAGGCTTAACTTCCTTCTCTAAGACTGTTCTCAAGTAATAGCTCCCTGGACTAGCACCACTTCCCTATCCCTAGAGAACATGAGAGACCCCTTGAAATAATGAACTTGTTGCCATCTCTCAGCGAATGATGTCACACACACGGCATGCGGTCTCTGCATTTAAACTAAGGAGGTAATAATTCCTGTGCTTGGGAAGTCAAATGACACCCAGAAATTAAGCGCCTTTTCATGAATTTTTAAAAAAGCAAATACTTGAACTGCCTGCATGGCTCAGTGGTTCCTGATGCTGTGACCTTTAGTACAGTCCCTCATGTTGTGGTGACCCCTGACCAAAAAATTATTTTCATTGCTGGTTCATAACTGTAATTTTACTACTTTTATGAATCATAATGTAAGTATCTGATATTTCTGATGGTCTTAAGTGACCCCTATACAAGGGTCATTCGATCTTCCTTCAAGGGGTGGTCTAGACCCACAGGTTAAAACCCACTGGCTGGCATCATCACACTCCAAGGGATGGTTCTGCTTCCATTTCTCAGCAGACCTAGGCTCTGTGTAGAAACCCAGCTGCCACTCAGTTTCCTCCATGTCCAGTAGAGAGGCATCTCCTTTTAGCACGCACTTGGTCCCAGCATAGCACAGGGGATTAGATCTGTGATTCCCTCCTCCTAAACTCAGGAATACTGCTATTCCTTGTGACTTGTTCCAAATCGCAGATGTTCACCCTAGGCCTACTTAAATTTTTGTTTGTGACACTGAATACAAAAACCAGACACACACATTGATGATCAGAAAGTCCTCAAAGATGACTCAGAGCACAGGTGTTGGATAAAAATAGTACTTATTTATTTATTATTTTTGTTTCGTTTTTGTTTTTGTTTCTTTTTTGACCAGTGTGGTGACTCAGGCCAGTAATCCCAGCACTTGGCAGCCTGGGCAATGAAGACAGCAATGTGTTCAAGAACAGCCCATGCTACATACTGAGTTCCAGATCCACCTAAGCTGTAGAGTAAGGCCCAGCGTCAAAAGACAGTAGTTTGTTTTTTAGATTTATTTTATTTCATGTGTCTGAGTATTTGCCTGCATGTATCTATGCACCGTGTGTGTGTGTGTGTGTGTGTGTTTGTGTGTGTGCGTGCGTGCCAGGTGCTCACAGAGGTCAGAAGAGGTCAGAGCCCCTAGAACTGGAGTTATAGATGGTTGTGAACCACCATATGGGTGCTGGAAATTGAACTTAGGTCCTTTGTAAGAGCAAAAAGAGCTCTTAAGTGCTGAGGCATCTCTAGAGCCCCCTTATGGCGGCTTGGTTTGGGTTGGGTTTGCCTTCCAAAGTAGCTGTATCTTTTTAAATGGCTTGGAAACATTGAACTAGGGACTGAAGAGATGACTCAGCAAGTGACTCAGCAAGTCCGAGCATCTGCTGCTCTTTCCCCAGGACCCCAGTTCAGTTCCCAGTACTGATATCAGGCAGCTTACTAGCGTACTGTCTGTAATTTCACTTTTCAGAGCATCTGAAATTCTGGCCTCCGCAGGTACCTTTGCACACACAGCACACATATACACAGCAGGCATGCATGCATGCACATAAATTAAAATGTACAAAAATGAAAAGAAAAACCACTGACCAGCTTATATAGAAGGTCTCTGCCAGCTCTACAGATTCTAGTTTAACAACAACAAAAGAAATTAAACAGGGTGCTTAGGCGATAGCTTAGTTGGTAAAATGCTTACCAAGCAAGCAAGAAGACCAGAGTTCAGGCCCCAGAAGCCTTGTAAAAAAGCAAAGCATAGTGGTGTGTGCTTGTAATCCCAGTGCTGGGATGACAAAGACTGAATACTAGGATTCACTGGCCGGCCAGCCAACCAACCAGCGAGCACCAGATAATAAGAGACCCTCTCTCAAAAAGCTAGGTGGGCCAGGCAGTAGTGGTATACAGCACTCAGGAGGCAGAAACAGGCAGATCTCTGAGTTGGAGGCCAGCCTGGTCTACAGAGTGAGTTCCAGGACAGCCAGGGCTACACAAAGAAACCCTGTCTCGACAAAACAAAAAATCCTAGGTAGATGACTGCTGAGAACAACATTCAAGGATAACCTCTGGCCTCCATATGTCTATATGCACAAAGGAACACGCCCACACGCAAATAAAAATCTACAAAACTTAGAGATTGGAGCCCAGCCTGTTGATAGTATTATTCTAGCTGTTTGTATAGTAGAATGAAAAACTCTTCTGGAATTTGATGTAGAAAGAACAGTAGTTTGGAAATCCAGAGATGTAATCCAGCCGGAATGGTGTAAATTGGAGAGGATGGAGGTGCCACCTGAGGCAAGGTGAAAGCCAGGCCTAGGAATGAAAAGACAGGGTCAGATCCTCGCCTGCTGCGAGACTTCAGGGTCTTTCCAACTCTGACCCTCTTTCTATTCTTGCCCTGGTCTTTAGCTGCTATTAATAACTCTCGGAGCCTGAATGGAAGTTCTCTTCCACTCTTTTATCTCCCTGGAATGCAGCATAATTGTGTGCTTTGAACACTACCGAATACCGGGACATGTGCCAGCAGGCTTCCCCTCCAGCCCAGCCACCTGTGTCTGGAACAAAGACAAAAGCTCCACATTCCTGAAGTATGAGAATTCTTTTGTCAATCAACTGACCAAGCTTGTGCCTGGCAAGACCCATGGGAGACCACTGTACTCTTGTCTCTTGTCTTGGATACAGTCCACTCAATCAGTAAGCAAGTACAATATTGATCACACCAGGGGCGTGTGCACTGAAGCTGAATCATGTGAAGTCCTCAATCCCCCCCCCCCCTTTCAATTTAGTCTCATGGGAAAGGGTCAACACAAATATGTACCTTGTCAAGGACGAGGATGGAGAGACTAAGGTGAGGTAAACGGGAGGGGGGCAAGGGGTGTCAGGACACAGATGACTAGATGGGAGAACAGAGTGGTCAGGGAAGGCTGTTGTGACAGATGTTTGTGGATCCCCCCAAAAATACAGACAAGTTAAAGTGAGCCGAATGAAAAGGGGCCAGAAAGGGTCTGCCCTGAAGCAAGAGATCTTACTTGTTTGGGGGCCAGAAAGGAGCTAACAGGTTAAATTGAGAGACTAAAATGAAAAAGTCAGAGTCTAGAGGCTTCTGGACAATGATGGTTCACTGGGGGATCTTAACTGGAAGGTGCAATGACCTACCCCCGCTGTCTGCTGGGCGGCTGTGATCTGGAGACAATGGAAAGTCATACTCGGGGACCTAAGCTCCTAACAGTACATACAGAGAGGTCCAAGCCCCATTGCCATGCTGTTGTCCTATGGCACACAAAATAGCAAAAAGGAAATGCCACCCCTCAAGTGTTTGGGGCATCCAGTCAGTGAGATGACACAATGGTTAGTGCTGGGCGTCTCTACTCACCTCTAAGAGACACAAAGAAACCAGCTCTGACCTACACCTTCCGTCTTCTCTGTTCATCATCTGGACCACAGGTAGGTGTTGTGCCCATCCCCTCCCCTGAGACTTGCTTCAACCATCTGGTTCCTGCTGTGGCTATCACTATATCCGGTGCTGGTTGCTGCCGTTTCCTGCCAGGGCCCAGGGGTCTGCTTTTCCTCTTAGTCAAGGGGCTCGGCCACTTGCAGCTTGAGGGACAAGAAAAGTTGGGTTGTTTAGAGCAGACCGTCCCTCCCCCAGATGCACCTCATCACCACTATCCTGTGGCTGACAGGCTGCTAGGTCTCCTGGGACACTGTAGAGACTGCTAAATAGAGAACCCTATTAGGACCAAGCAGGCAGAGGCCTGGTCTGCCCTTGAAACTTCCTTATCTGTCATCAATACCACCCACCTCCCCTCTCAGGGTCCAAGTCTTAGTGAGTGTGCAGAGAGCGCCCTCAGGCCTGGCTTCAGTCCTCACTTCTGAAAGTTACTCAAGCTGCTCAAAGGTCTTGGGAGGGGTGGAGGCGGAACCGAGAAGGGAGGGAGGGAGCCATTCTGGTTCTCTCACATCCTTAGCTCAAAAAGAAGGTATTTGCTGCCTTTGTTCTGCTTCAGACCTGTCTTGACTGGAAAGGCCTCAGGGACTGAACTAAGAAGGGAGACCTCCTGGGAGGTTTCCCTGTAATCAAAGGTTGTCCCAGCCCCAAAATACCCCCCCAAAGGAAGCCTGCTTTGGGTTTTTTCATTCTTTCATACAAAGGCAATTTAGACATCCCCCTCACCCCCCAGAAATGTAAGAGGTACCTGTAACACCTTTGTGGGACAGAGACCCGTCACAAGGGTCCAGGCTTCCTCCTTGTTACAGCAGCACTGACCTTCGTCCCTTGTCTCTTGTCCTCTGTGTTCACAGCAAGAAGAATGAAAAAGCCACTGAGTAGTCCCCAGTGTGTCACACCGTCTTGCTGTGGATCAAAAACTCAGCAAGATATGCTGAAGAAAACTTGAGAGGCCCAGTCAACTCTGTGCCACTCTGTGTTCTTAGACTCAGGGGTTCCACTCTTTTGCCCCAAGGGTCTCAGAGGCCAGTCAGGGAGACAAGATGCACTTCAAAGGCAGAAGTCCCCTACAATATGCTTAGGACCATTCCATGTCACATACAGATCTATAGAGACCCAGAAGAACACCCAGGTCCCTAGAGGAGGAAGCTCACAAAGATGACTGCTAAGTTTCAAACCCGGGGCAAATGACTGAGGTGTCTATTTAACATATCAAAGCAGACCTGGCCTCCAGGTGCTCTCCCTCCATTCCTACCTGTCACACTCTAAGGCTGACATACTCTGCCTTCTATCTCAAACTCTCCAGCCCAGGGGCCCGAGCTGCCCTTTCCTCAGAGGCTTTTCTCTATATAATCCAGACATTTTGGGTTTACCCGGTCCTTTTAACCGTTTCCCTCCTTGGCTGCTGCACCTGGTTCTCCGTTCTCCTCAATTCCTTCCCCTCCCCCATCTCCTCACTTGCCTCAGAGTCAGATCCACCCTGGACTCTCTCAGATGTCTCTGCCTCTGGCTACGCTCTTCCCTTTTACCTACATTTTTACCATTCCTAGGGACACTCCTGTCCCATCCCTCCTTTTTATTTTTCTTTCATTCAGCAGTGACTCTAGAGCCACATTTTTCTTTTAGGCGCACACGCGCTCTCTCTCTCTCTCTCTCTCTCTCTCTCACACACACACACACACACACACACACACACGTATGTGTGTGATTAAATTTTTTTCTAAAGGTAACATTTGATGTTTTTAACAATCCAAGAGTCCAAGGGGAAAAGTAACAATGACCTCAAGATCTACAAGCCAGAAAGAACCAGCACAGGGCTCAGATATGACTTTACAGGACTTTTACAAAAGAAAAAAAAAAAAAATGCTGATAAAATGAAGATACTTGGGCACCGGCCATACAAAGTGAGGGTGGATAGGGCCTGTGTGTAATGCATGCACCCACAGGGGAGCTGCCATCTAGACCAGATGCCATGCCAAGGGAGAACCTAAGACTGGCTCCCTCTGTGAGCGGTGCCTCGTAGGTGTGGGATGGGGGCGTTACAGATGTTTTGTTTGGGATAGAGCCAGGCTGGCCCTGTGTTTAAAGGAACAGTGGGTAGGAGGGCAATGGGGATAGTCCATTAAATAGTAGTCGGTGAGATTGACGTCACTGTAAGAGCATAGCGGGCCCGTGTGTGTGTGTGTGTGTGTGTGTGTGTGTGTGTGTGTGTGTTGGAAGTTCAGAACCAGACTTTTTTCATTAGTGGACCAATTAATTCTCACAACAATATTGTGTACAAACTGAACCCAGTCGATGATACCTTTAACGAGAACTTGTGCCTTCCTAAAGAAGATGTCTGAAAAGAATCTGGCATTACAGGCATTGATGACGTAGCATGCAACCCCCCCACCTCCATCAAGAGACTTTGCTCACCAATATACATAAATTGAGTTTATTTCAAGCCAGTCTAAACCTAGTATGGCAGCATATGCCCATAATCCCAGCACTAAGGCAGGAAGATTGAGAGTTCAAGGTCAGCAAGACCCCGACTAAAGAAAAGAAGCAAGAATAAAACCAGCCCTACTAAATAAAACCCTAAATAAACCCCTACTAGTTTATAATCAGTCACACTCGGCTTCTAAAATGATTTTTGAATGGTTTTAAGGAACACTAGAAGAATCTGGTTTAAAACATGCGCCCTGCCGGGTTGAGGTGGCACACGCCTTTAATTCCAGCACTTGGGAGGCAGAGGCAGGTGGATTTCTGAGTTCAAGGCCAGCCTGGTCTACAGAGTGAGTTCCAGGACAGCCAGGGCTACACAGAGAAACCCTGTCTTGAAAAACCAAAAAAAAAAAAAGAAAGAAAGAAAAAACACGTGCCTTGTTCCTAAGAAAGTACTCTCCACTTTATCTTAATCTCTTAGTCAGATTGTGGAAGGAAAGTTAACAGTGCAGTAGAGGGATGTGGAGCATCAGCCTGGGGAGAGAATCCCTCTGAGGTTGTTTTCTTCATCCACAATATTAGAATGGCACCCCAGGAGGGAAGGCTGCTCTGGCTGCAGCAGACTGGGCAAACAAAAGAGATGATCACACACACAGGGGAAAAGATTTTGTTTACCCTCATGCAGGGCTCTGGGGTCAGCTCCACCTGTCTTCCCTTGAGGCGCCACTCATGCTCTCAAGGGCAGCCTGGCCACCAGTCTCTAGTGCAAGGAATCCAGTGCAGAATCCTAGGTTGGTTGGTTGGTTTGTTGTTTTGTTTTGTTTTGTTTTTTCTGAGACAGGTTTTCTCTGTGTGGCCCCGGCTGTCCTGGAACTCACTCTGTAGACCAGGCTGGCCTCGAACACAGAGATCCTCTTGCCTCTGCCTCCCGAATGCTGGGATTAAAGGCATGAGCCACCACTACCAGTTTAGAAGAATCCTAGTTTTTATTCAGACTTGATCCCAAGGAAATGTAGGCAGAGACCTAGGTCCCAGCCCTGGAGCTAATTGCCACCAAACAATCTGTCTCTAGCTAAGCAGTATCCCCAGAGGGAAGGTGGTCAGAGCCTGGCATGGCAGGGTTTCCTGAATAGTACCCTAGGCCCTGGGAGAGCCAGAACAAGTAGTGTATGTCTGGGCTCTGGAAACCAAGGACTACAGTGTGCACCTGAAAGAGGTCCCTGAGAGGCAGAATGACAAAGGCACTGAAGCCACCCCTTTCATTTACCTGGAGCTCCACCTGGTTTGGCAAATGTAGTGAGAAAGGCTCCCTGCATGCTCTACACACTTAGTGGTTCTGTCTGACTCACCAGCAGGGTTTCTGGACACGTGTAAAGCGTAAGGGAAGGGGGGTTAGAAACAAACTCAGAACATTCATTCTCTCAAGCTTGGGAGCTTGAAGTAAATGCTGGAGAGAAATCCACCAGCACCTGAAGTGGGAGGCTACCCAGGATTGGGACTGGGCTGCAGAAGAGCCAGGCCAGCAACAGATAACCCCTCACCAGAAGCCCTGAGGAAGAAATAGCGTCCAGCAGCCCTGTAACCTGGACTCAGTGCCATTCTCACCATGATACCGGGAACAGAGGTTCTCAAAATATGAAAGTCAGCTCACCTCTGGCATTATCACTTGCAGAAGATCTATTTATAAAGCTAATCCACCCACGGAACCACAAGCAGGTGCCAGATCTGCACGGCTCTCTAAACAACGAATTCTAGGGCTCTTTAGACCTGCTAAGAACCATTCTAAGGCCAGGCGCTGGTGGTACACTTTTTTAATCCCAGCACTTAGGAGACAGAGGCTGGAGGATCTCTGTGAGTTAGAGGCCAGCCTGGTCTACATAGTGAAATGCAGAACAGCCATGGACGTGTAGAGAAGCCCTGTCTTGGGGTGTGAGTAGGGGTAAGAACCGTTCTGTGCCCTGGGCCTGACTCACACCTGTAAGCACCCCACCAGGGACATTAAGACAGGAAGGTACTATGAGGTCAGCCAACTTGGCCTGTGAAGGGAGATCTACCTCAAAAAATCAAAAACAAAAAACAAAAAACCAGAGTCAGCAAGAAGATTCATTGGATGAAGAAAACACTTGCCTCTGTCTGACTCCCGAGTTTGGTTCTTGAGACAAACACAGTAGGAAAGAACATACTCCCCCGAGTGTTCTTTGACACCCACTCATGTGCCGTGGCATGTGTTCAGACACATTAAATAGAATAAGAATAAATAAGTAAAAATAAACCAATGACAGTAGCTACGCAAACACATTGTTTTAAACCTTTGCATTTTGACCCTAGAGGCTTTTAACGCTTAGAAAACCAGGGTGAACAGTCAAGTCTCTGACTCTTTAACCACATGGACCCCAGATGCCAGAGTGCCTGTGGGAAACTGGAGGGCTGAAGATGGGTTTCCTGCTGTCTGGGTAGAGCTGAGTATTTCCTGTGCCCTGTGCCTTGTTAGCACACCGGTGGAGGGTGCTTCCTGTCAGTGACTCTTTCCATTCTGCCAAGTGGTTTGCTGCTTTCACACTGCCCTGGGGGTTGGAGGAAGAAGAGTTTCTCACGAATCCTCTGGGCCTCTTGGCAGTCGCCATCCCCCCCACCCCGCCAGTCCCTCATGTTTCCATCAACCGGCAGAAACTAGAGAGTGGCCCCACCACTTCAGACTGGGAGCAACAACAGCTGGATGCAGTGTTGTGGCCACCCCCAGTAAACCCAATTTGATGCTTTTGAACCTTGTACCAACTCAGCCTGGAATTTCAGGTGAAGGTAAGGAAGTTGGGTCTTATTATTATTGTTGTTGCTGTTAGTAGTAATGGTAGTGGTGGTGGTACAGTCATTTATGTTCCCTCTCTCTCTCTCTCTTTGTGTGTGTGTATGTGTGTGTGCACGCGCTCGTGCGTGTCGGAAGATCAGAAGATACTTTGTGGGAACTGGTTCTCTCCTACCTTGCAGGGGGTAAACTTGGGTCATTAAACTGGCAGTGAGCACCTTTACCTGCAGAGCCATCACACCAGCCCAAAGAAGGTAGTTTGTTGGGAGAAAGTTCTAGAACAGAACATTAGAATCATCAGAAAGAAATAAAAACTAAAAACTGGTTTTGTATGAGAGAATTTTGGTGAACATGATCTAGGAAGAATGGCTGGGAGGCTGCTCCACTGCACGAGGTGTGCACAAAGCCCTGGGGTTCCAGCCCTGGAACCACATACATGAGTATGGTGGCACGCACCTGTAAATCCCAGTACTAAGGGAGCAGAGGCAGAGGATCAGAAGTTTAAGGTTCTTCTCCCTACGTATGTATCATGAGTACTTAAACGTTTCAAGCTGCCCCCAAGATATGGGAAACTCTACATGAATGGCTATACTGCAAGTGCCCGGTTGTCTGAGATACATTAGACCCTAAATAAATAAATAAGAAATCTCAAGAGTACAAAATGATACATTTTGGAAAACACGGGGGTTTAGAGAATTTTCTGTCATTCTATTATCTACTTTTTTAAAAAATGATGATTAGATGCAAAATATATACCAATTTGCCTTTTTTCCTACGAATCAGCAACTTAGAAAGAGCTAAGAAAAGTGGAAGCCATACTGGCTAGTTAATCACGGCACTGAGAAGGCTTAGGAAGCTGAAAATCCCCTCAGAAGTCCAGTGATGTACACCACCCCGGCCCCTCCAGAGGTCACAAGAAGGAACTCAGAGCCCAGCACTCAGCAGGGGACTCTTGGCAACCTGGAAGGGTGAGTGCTTTGGGAAAGTGAACCCCAGGGTCCTACAGGAATGGTCAAACTGAGAGCTGTTTGCTGAGGGATGCTGGGAAGGAAGAAAGAAAGATACTGGGGTTCAGGGGAGAGGGACTAACTGAGAGATGAATTTCTGACTGGATCTTCTTCCTCTCAGAGGCTCTGACCTCTGCCCTCAAGCTTTCCAATCTCTTGTCCTAACCCCCAGCAGTGAGTTTTTAGATCCTAAAGCCCTTGTCATGAGTGAGAAATGTAATAACAGATGTCATAAAGTTTTAGGACCTTACAGAGCTGGTCATGGATGTAAACTCACTCCCGAGGTTTTCAGTCTCAAATACACAAAAGTAAAAAGTCAATCGATTGGGTGCTGAGATTTTAGGAATATTAGTAAGCATAAATTTCAGGGCTCTCATCACAGTAAAAGCCCAGTGAAAGTGTATTTTGTTTTTACATTGGTGTGGTTTTAGGAAATGTCAGTGTCATTACCAGAGTAAATTGGCATCACGTGCAGGTAAAACACGGATGATGAAGCCCGAGTTCCTATCCATCATTGAAGCCTGAAGCACCCTCTTAAAATGAGTTCCCCTTTTATTACGTTTGTGGGGGATAGAAGGGTGGAGAGGTCTGAGGGTAATTTGCAGAAATCAGTTTTCTCTCTCTCTCATCATATGAGTCTCAGGGAACAAACTTAGGGTGTTAAGCTTGGCTGCAGGTGCCTTTACCCACTGAGCCCCTCTTGCTGACCCCTAAAAACTATTTATTTTTTTAAGCTAATATTTGTTTTGTTGTTGCTTTCTCTTTATTTTTCACTTTGTAATCAGTAAATAAATTTTGTACTTATGTATCATGTTTAGCACATAGTTTTGCAATGCATACATGATGTAGATGGCTAAATATCACATGTATTACCTGACATATTCTTTTATGAGAGGATATTTCAAATAATACTTTAAACAATGTTCAAGAATACATTATTTTCCTCTTTTAAAAGATTTATTTATTTTTTTCTTTATATGAGTACACTATAGCTATCTTCAGACACACACCAGAAGAGTGCATCAGATCCCATTACAGATGGTGTGAGCCACTGTGTGCTTGCTGGGAAATGAACTCAGGACCTCTGGAAGAGCAGTCAGTGCTCTTAACCGCTGAGCCATCTCTCCAGTCCAAGAATACATTATTTTCAACACTGCCATGTTGAACTTCTTCCTTCTACCTAGCCTTTGACATCTCTGGGAACCCTCCCTTTCCATTCCTGGTGACTTCATTCTACTCTCTGATTCTATGCTTCAATCTAGCTAGACTCTGCATACAAGCGAGATGGGGCAGGATCTATGTGCTCCTGGCTTCTTTCACTTAACACTATGTCCTCCGGAACCATCCGCCATGTCACAAATGACAAGATCTTCTTCCCTTTTAAAGCTGAGTGATACCCTTTGCTTGTGTATTCCACATTCTTTCTATTCATTTATCTGTTGATAGACACTCAAGTTAATTCTGTATCTTGGCTATTATGAGTTTTGCTGCAAAGACTATGACAGTGCAAACACTTCTAATAGACATGGGAATACAGACACTGTTTTCATTTGCTTTGGATATAGTTCTAGGAGTAGGACCCACAGAGCATATGGCGATTCTATTTTTAATTTTTGGGATAATTGCCATAAGACATTTTCCACAATGACTGTGTTATTTTCAAAGCTATTTCCATGTTTGTTCGTAAAAGCATTATTTCATTTGCTTGTCATTGAACAATATTCATGAAGCTCCTACCATGCTGCTTGAGATGTTGAGTGAACGAACAGTATAGACAAGTCCATGACTCCTTGAGGCTCAGTCAGCAGCAGTGTTTGATGGCAAACATAAGCAAATAAATTTATACTCTCAATCGGCTGTAAGTGCTTTGAACAAGAAATAGAATTGAGTAAGAAAGTTGTGAATGGTGGGTGTGATCAGGGAGGATCTCTCGAAGGAAGTAAAGACACCTGAGACTTAAATGGAATGAGGGACTCAGCCATGCAGATCCAAGATAGAATTATTCTTCATATGGATGGACAGGAACAGCAAGAGGTCACGGTAGTCAGCTTCAAGGGTAAGGGGGTTTGAAATGAGTCCGCAAGTTAATCAGGAGAAGACAGATCACATTATATTAAAAAAAAAAAAATTCCTGGCCGGGCAGTGGTGGCGCATGTCTTTAATCCCAGCACTTGGGAGGCAGAGGCAGGCGGATTTCTGAGTTCGAGGCCAGCCTGGTCTACAGAGTGAGTTCCAGGACAGCCAGGGCTACAGAGAATCCCTGTCTCGAAAAACCAAAAAAAAAAAAAGAAAGAAAGAAAGAAAGAAAAAAAATTCCCTACTGAGTACAGACTAGAGATTCATTGTCAGCATGATGGGAAGTCATGGAAGATTCTCAGTGGAGGAGACACACAGTATGACTTACTCTGTACAGTGCTCATACTAGCTCACTGGTGTGCATGATATATTGAGGTCAGGAAAGAAAGCCAGGAGGGCCACCAGGGAGGGGCCCACTGTAAAAGTCGACCTTGGCTACCATCTTGGCTTATGCCAGGGTGGTAGTAGGGGAAAACAAGAGGTGACAGGACTTAAAGCAGATGCCCTTGCCCAGGCCAAAGCTGATTAACTGGAAGTAGGCCATGAAAGAGCAGTCAGTCAGGAGTGATGCCAAGGGTTTAGACTGTACCACTAGATGGTGGGAAGCCTAGAAGATAGCCAGTGTATGAAGGCACAATAGGAGCCCAGTTTTGGTTTGAGATATCTGTTGGACAACCTACAAGAAATGGTCAATAGAAAGTTGGATCAGTAAGTCCAGAACTCAGAAGGACAAAACTCTTTCCAGGTATTATCTGGTGTTAATATTTGGGGGTCAGCTGCTTGTTCCTGCCAGACTTCCACAGCCTACTTCCTGCTAGTGATGTGGGCATGGCTGCTTGATGTTGCAATCATCTGGTCCCATTTCAACCCCCAAGCAGAGCCATGACTGCAGCCTGCCAGAGAATTGCAAGGTTGCTCAGAGCTAGTGTTGGTTAAATTTCACCCAACAGTCTGGTGTTGCTTAGAGACAAGCTCCAACATTTTGGGGTTACTCAAGTTCTTGGAAGCTGGACTCTGTCACAGAGCCACTCCCTAATTGTGAGTTGAGTAATCCTCTCCCAGCAAGCCAGAAAACCCAGGAGCAGGAACAAGGGGGTGCCAGGCCAGATGTGTTTGGAAGCTTGCTGATAGTGTGAAAACAGAAAGAGAATGGTCTCTGGGCCTGAGCTACCCTAGATTCTTATTCTGTCTCTACACCTTCTGACCTATGAGATCTTGGCTATGTTACTTTTCCTTTCTGAGTCTCAGGATCCTTAGGTGCAGAGCAGGATAGGAGTTTTGTGTAGATTAAATAGTAAATACCATGTGCAAGCCCCCTAGTACCTGAAAGGCATTCAGAGGAATGGCTCCCTTACCCATGTGCAAAGCTCCTCTCCATGAAGTTGTGCTTCACAGATGACTTTCTTTTCTTTTTATTATTTTTAGTTATGTATAGTTGTAAGTGTGTATGTGGGTATACTCTGAGGCCAAATTTAGTCCACTGGAACTAGAATTGCAGAGGGCTGTGAGACACTAGTGGGTACTAGGAATTGAACCCTGAAACACTGGCAGAGCAGAAAACACTCTCAAACCACTGAGCCATCTCTTCAAGCCCCTGAGATGACTTTCTCAGAAATTATTTTGTCTCCTCCACTGCTCTGAAGAGACACCACGACCATGGCAACTCTTAATAAGGAAAACAGTTAAGTGGGACTGGCTTACAGTTTCAGAGACTTTGTCTGTCTTTGTCATGGCAGAAATATGGCAGCATGCAGGCAGATATGGTGCTGGAGAAGGATCCCAGAGTTCAGAATTGGCAGGCAGAGAAAGTGACACCAGGTCTGGCTTGAGCTTCTGAAACCTTAAATCCCCGCCCCTATGACACACTTCCTCCAACAAGGCCACACCTCCAATAAAGCCACCCTCTCTGGGTCTATGGAAGCCATTTTCATTCAAGCCATTATGACATTTTTCATCTGGCTCCCACTCTAAGTCCGTGTGTTACAAGAGGCTCCTACTCAGTCCATATGTCACAAGAGGAATCTTCTTGAAGGAGAGAATTCAGGCAAGAGACCTATACAATTTAAACCAAGGTTTATATAGCAAAGCTAAACAAAGCAATCACTCCAAAGAAAGATTAGAGTGAGTACCCCAAGGCAAGGAGCCACTCAATGAATTGATTTAAAGGAAGTTTTTATGAATATGTATGAAGTAAGTGGCTTAGTCACAGAGTAAGGTGACCTTTTCTTCTTCCCAAATCATGGTTTCCCCTTTAGAGTATTTTTTTTTTCTCTCATGATTCCTACAAAAGGTGGTGGAGCTCAAAATCATAATGTAGATGACATATTAACATCAGTCTCTTGAATGCACCTGTATAGGGAAATGCCAGGATGCCTTGGTTTCTGATATAACAGGAACAACTTAACATCAGATTCTAGGATGTCTAACTACAAAGGGGCATCTGACCATCAGGGGAATCAGCTAAGATACAGGGTGGCTTCCCTCCTGGTTTCCTTGTATCTAACTCTTTGCCTCTCTGCTATCATTTGGGCTCTATCTCCTGAAAGAAATGGCTTCTCCAACTGCCCAAGCCCAAATCCTATGGCCACCTGGATCATAACACCTGGTTTTCCTCCTAGAGAGAAAGGCCAGATCATCTTCCCTGGCTTTGTGGTGCTCCTGACCATCTTCCTGGTCATCATAGCTGCCTGTATCCTGTGGAGCTGGAAGAAACATAAGAAGCGTGAGTCCGTGTGTGCCTCCAGTTAAGCTGCAGTAGGATCTGTCTTCCAGCATTAAAATCCTGGGGCAATTCCTAACGGGAAGTCACCTCCTTGGAGTCCTATGTCCTCTTCTGAAGTTTGGGTCCTAAGCTGTAGCCATAGTACAGATCTGAGTGCCATTGAGAAGACATTGCTTTGGTGTCCTTGTGGCCTGTTCCCTCTTCCTTCCTCTGCCCACTGAGTTCCTTATCCTTTGGCTGAATTGGAAATATATCTTTGGTGACAGCTGGTGAGGGTGAGGACTATTGCTGGGGACTATTGATCCTGAGTCCCCATGGCCTGTGTTCTGACCTATTCTCCCACTGTGTTTCAGGGCGTGTTCCTTACTTCCAAGTAGCTCCGTCACTGACTCTGCCTCCACCCAGACAGCGAGCCAAAAATATTTATGACTTCTTGCCCCGGCAGCAGGCAGAGCTGGGTAGGTTTCTCCTAATCCATGGAATTCAGACACTCTAAACTCAGGCTTCCAAGATGTATCTCTCATTACTCAGATGCAACTTTCTCTACGTGTCCAGGTTATGGGACAATACCAAGTGCTCTGAACCTCCAGTTGGGGGCTGGACAGCTCTGAACAGAGAGGAGTCAGCTGTGCTTGGGGGCTGCTTTCTCTTGGCTGTAGGCAGCAGAGGACAGCCAGTTACATCATAGGTAGGGAAGACATGAATACAACCATAATGCCAGCATTGGAAGCAAGGGGTGGGGACTTCTACACAGGTACACCTTAGAATATGTTCAGGTCTCAGAGCAGCATCCTGTAACTCTGACCCTCTCACCACAGAGTGCCAGACATGGATTCCAGATTCTCACAAGCTGTACAAACCCCATTCATCTTCTATGCAGAGATAGTTGGGGCTGAAGCCCCCGAAGCCCACTGTCTTCTGGATTCATTTTTTTGTTGCAGGGAGATGTCAGTTGAGTGATTTCAGTACTGAGAGCCTCCTCTCCAGAGCATCTGACAGCTCTGAACCTGAGGTAAGAGCCAAGTGAAAAGATAAAGATCCAAAAGAGTGGCAAGAGAGCGGAGGGGAAGGGGGTTTGATCTGGCTTTACAGCCGATGAGTGGCATTTGGCACACATCCCGCACAGCTTCCTATTTTCTGAAAGAAAAGAAATAACACTTTAACTTATGGCTAGTGTAGCGACACATTCCTTTAACACAGTGCTCCAGAAGCAAAGGGCAGGTTGACATTTAGAGGCTAGTCTGAAGTACACTGTAAGTTCCAGGCCTACCTAGACGATATAGGAATATCATGCCAAGAGAGAGGTGCAGGATTTTAAGAAAAGCACATGCATTCAAGTATATGATAATAGAACTGAAAGTGATTATTTTAATAAAGACATGGCAATTTTTTTGTCCAAATAAATGTTGCTCCGTTTACAGTGGTCACTCCAGGAGGCCATAGTTCTACCAACAATGCTGTCAGT
>JADRCH010000079.1:1171442-1196533 GCA_019843965.1 Rhynchomys soricoides | reverse complement strand
CAGTGGTCACTCCAGGAGGCCATAGTTCTACCAACAATGCTGTCAGTGGTCACTCCAGGAGGCCATAGTTATACCAACAATGCTGTCAGTGGTCACATCACACTTTAAAACCATCCTTTTAAAAAAGTTTGCACCTTTATTTTATTGTTTATGTGCAAGTGTTTTGCCTGCATGTATATAGAGCACCATGCATGTGCCTGTGGCCCGGAGAGGTCAGAGGAGATGATTCTGAACTGGAGTTACGGATGGCTGTGAACTACCATGTGGGTGCTAAGAATTGAACCTGGGTCCTCAGAAAGAGGACTTGAAAGCAAATGCTCTTGACTGCTGAGTGCTCTCATCAGCTCCTAGAACCTGCTTTTTGGGAGTTACTACTAGGACCTATGCCAAACAATTGCAGTGATCCTAAATAGCAGAAATTTCCATAAGCTATTCAGCTCTGAGGCTGATGTAGAATGTATTTGGTCAATGAGAGTGTGCTGGTCACTCGGGGCAGAAGATAATGAATGCAAATGTTTTTGGCTCCCCATTCTTGAGGCTGGAAAGTCAAGGTGAAGGGATGCATCTGATGAGGTTTTCATGCAGTCGCAACCTGGCACAAGGCATCATGCAATACGGTTGAAAATCAATTTTATCAGGACCCACCCTCCATCTTTAAAATCAATTTTATCAGGACCCACCCCTCCATCTTTAAAATCAATTTTATCAGGACCCACCCTCCATCTAGCCCACTTCTGTACTAACAACATTACTTGTCTCTCTCTGAAAGCTATGCAGGATGTACGCCAAACGACACTCACCTGCCGTAAAACCAGATCTGTACTGGGCGATGGTGGCACACACCTTCGATCCCAGCAATTGGAAGGCAGAAGCAGGCTGATCTCTGAGCAGCCTTAAGGGCAGCCTGGTTTACATAGCGAGTTCCAGGACAGCCACAGCTACACAGAGAAACCTTTTCGGGGGCGGGGGGGGGGAGGTATCATGCTATTTCGTACTCATTTATTTTGCGTGTGCATGTGTGAGGGTGTGCTCATGTTACGATGTGACTCTGTAGGTCAGAAAACAACTTGTGGCCAGCGTAGAACAAAATGGCTACAGCTATGCTTGGGGAGGGGGGGGGAGGTAGACTTCAACAAAAACAAAATAAACTAAAATTAGAGGAGGTTTGTTCCTGCAAAAGCACTCAGAAAGCAGGATGGTCCACCGATGCCTAACCTGGGCTATTTAGCAAATTACAGATGAATGTAAGCAACAGGAAAAGACCTTGTCTCCAAGAAGAACAAAAAGAAAAGTTGGGAGTTGGGGGTGGATTCCACATTAAAGGTGCACATGCTTTTCTTGAAATTCCTGGAGTCCTAAAAACTAACATTCTTCATTGTTTTAGTGTTTTCTATATGCTAACACCGTTCTGAATACATCATACACAGTAATTCTTTTACCACAAGCAAAATCCCTGTAACACAGACATGGTGGCAATCCTCAATCCATAGACTAGGAGGTAAAGGCACCAAGGTAAGACTTTCAGATTCACTCAGCACAAAGTGGCAAAACTGGGATTTGCCTTCCCAGTCTGAATCTAAGCCTCCATCTTTAGTCGATACTGCATTGCTCCTCCAGTGCGCTTTGGTCAAGTGTACTTTCTCCGGAGCATTCTACGGTCCTCCCCATTGAGTGCTCCCTCTCCACCAGAGCCCAAATCCATTGTGATTTAACACCTCACTTCAGCTTTCATTTGTTTGTTTTGCTTTGTTTAATGTTTTTGCAGTACTAACAGTTGGACCTGGGGCCTTGTACAGCCTCAGGCCCAGCATTGCTTTTGCTATTCTCAGCCCACTTCATCCATCCCCCAGACATACCTGTACCCAAACACTTGTAGTGTGAGCCCCTGACTTGGAGCTGAGCTCTAAGCCACAGGACTGAATGAAGGGACTGGAATGCCAGGCACTGCAGAGAGGAAGAGCAGCTGTGTCCCTGTCACTTTCTCCTCTTCTTCATAGGCCCCCCGAGCCAGTGGTTCCCTTCAGGTGCATAGAGTGTCCGTGCATGCTGTGGAGTACACAGTAGGCATCTATGACAATGGCACAGTGCCCCAGATGTGTGAGCACCTGGCCTCCTCAGCACATCCCATCAGTGACAGAGCTTCCAGAAACAACCCCAGCATTTCTTCCAAGGAGTCAAATGATTATGTCAATATCCCCACAGCAGAGGACACTAGTGACAGTCTAACCTGCACCAAAAGCACTCCTGAAAATCACTTTGGTCTTCCAAGTGCACAGCAGCTGGAGTTTGCTGAAGGAGGGCACGCAGGCTGTGGTAATGCCACTGACCACACTGGTCTGTGGGCTCCAGGACCCAAGTGCAGCGATTCACTCAGTGACGGGGACAATTCATCTCAGACTTCAAATGACTACATCAATATGACAGGGTTGGATCTTGAGGACATCCAAGAGAATCAGCCCAGGGGAGCTTTTCAGTGCTGCAGAGATTATGAAAATGTCCCAGCAGTAGATACCAATGAAGGCCAGCTGCAGACTCCGGAAGAAGTGACATCGTCAACTACAGACCATGGGGAGCCTGTCTGGAGGACTCTATCTTCAGTGTATTATATAGCATTTCAGCCATCTGCATGGATTGAGGACAGTGCCATGGTCCGTGGAGAAGAGCAGTCAAGTGAAGACTCTAGTGACTATGAGAATGTACTGGTGACTGAGTTGGAAGACAGTGATTGGAAACAGGGACCTGGCATTCGGCATCCTTCTGATGAAGGAACACCGTGTGACCGAGCTGGAAAGCTCTGTGAGGTGGTCTACCCTGCTGGGTCTTTGGCCACTGAAACATCCGGTGAAGATGCCTGAATGCCCTAGCATCATGGGACTCACTTGGTTAGGAAAGGAGGCTGAGAGGAATGGGGCACTAGCAGGCTTCCCGAAAGCAAACGTTTAGGAAGTCCAGAGAATCCTTCCCGATCAAGATTGCTGTTAGCTCTCAGGCCAACTGAAGAAAGTTAGTGACACTATATTATGGGGTTGTTGGGGATAAAAAGGCACATAGCACTTAGGGTGGAAGCGTGGCGTGGTAGAAAATAATCACCGTCACACACTCCAGCTGGCTGCCAAGTAGGAGAGTAGATTATTCTGTGGCCCGGGCTGGCCAGAAGGAGCAGGAGCAGGCTGGGGTAGGGAGGGCGATTTCCAGCTTAGGAAGAGCTAGCGAGAGTGTAGAACTACAGGAGCCCTGTCGCTGCTGGGGGATGGCAAATCAGAAACCTGCCATAGGAGCCGCCCATTTCATCCTTAGGAACTGAAACTACTTTTAATGTGTACTGGAGTCGTACAAATATGTGAATCTGTTGTAGATAAGGAGGGGCAGGTTCCCTTTAAACTGTTTTTATTAACCTGAGTGACATACGGCCATTTTCTTTCTTTCTTTTCTTCTTCTTTTTTTTAACTTTTGGTCCTCTGTGCATTTCACATCATGAACTTCAATCCCACTCCTCTCCCCATCCCTTTCTATCTGCCCTTTTGCAGCCTCCACAGTGAAAATAAATAAATAAATAAAACCTCGTAGTGGTTTTTATTTTAACCAATTTTATTTTAACATAATATTTAAGTTATTATGGAAGCTGTAGTGGGTCCCACAGTATACCCTTTTGTCCACACGTCTGGTTTGAGGTCTCTGGATTCTGCCACACTATCAATACTGGATCCTTACGGGGACTCCTCTCGGCTCTCCTGTTGTTGCCCTGTGTCATGGAGATCCTATAGTTTTGGATCTGCAGGACTGGCCCACTTCATGTACTCCAGAAGTTCATAGATTGGGTAGAGGTTGGAGAGGAGCAACTGAAAGCCCTGGATCTGGGCCTGGGTGGGAGCTGAGTTGGTCAGTCTGCCAGCTGTTCCATCCCACCAGGGAGCGCTCAGCAGGCAAGGGGCAGGGCCAGCTCACCTATGCCTATGTCTCCAGGGCCAGCTCCACTGTGTTACCCTGGCGGGGCACTCTCTTTCTCAGAGTCTGGCAGCCACTGAGGGGTAGAGCCAGCTCTTCACAGCCCTTGGACATCAACATGGTCTCAGGCCACAGGTGGTGATATGAGCCATGGACTTCTACACAGACCCCTACTGCTACATAGCCATGAACCCAGACATGGCCCTCAGCAGCAGCATGGGCCAAGACTTGACCATGGCTTCAGATGGCATGACAGGCTACTCCCGCAGGCTGTTCCTCTCTACCCTTGTGTCTTTAGTTCCACCTCTCCTCAGAATGTTCAAACTGTTCTGCTTCTCTTTCTCTCCCATCTGTCCACCACACACTTGCATATTGTAGTGGCTCCCTTGAGGGCAGGCCATGCTACTGCAGGAAGGCCTCTGGGTGTCTTCCAGCTGCCCACACCACATGGCTGCGGGTGGGCCTCTCTATATGGCCATTTTCATATACGTACATAACATACTCTGAGATATCCATCCATTCCCCAAGACTTTCCCTGTCTCATTTCTTCTTCTCACGAGACCATTGCCTTCCATTAGACAGCCTCACTTCTGCTTTCCTGTCATCTGTACACAAATGATTGTATGTACCTTTATAAAATCTAGGGCCTACTAAGGAGAGCAAACATGATTGTTTGCTTGTTTGTTTGTTTGTTTGTTTTGTTTTGTTTGAGACAGGGTTTCTCTGTGTAGCCCTGGCTGTCCTGGAACTCACTCTGTAGACCAGGCTGGCCTCGAACTTAGAAATCCACCTGTCTCTGCCTCCCAAGTGCTGGAATTAAGGCATTCGCTACCACTGCAATATTTGTTTTCTTTCTTTCTTTTTTTTTTTTTTTGGTTTGGTTTTTTCGTTTTGTTTTGTTTGAGACAGGGTTTTTCTGTGTAGCCCTGGCTGTCCTGGAACTCACTCTGTAGACCAGGCTGGCCTCAAACTCAGAAATCCACCTGCCTCTGCCCCCAAGTGCTTAATCAGTGTAGTACTGACTGTGGCCAGATAAAATTTCAGTGTGGTTTTACTTTGAATTTCACCGAGGTGTTGGTGATGGTAAACACTTTTTTTATGTGTTTACTGGCTATCTGTACTTCATCTTTTGTACTTCATCTTTTGATCTTTTGAAGAGTATCTATTCCTCTCATTAGTTCTGTGAATGAATAAATGAGTGCATGAATGAAGTATGTGTCCACTAGGATGACCCAGAACCTAGACAATGTCATTTGAGGAACCCTGAGCACACCGAGCATTCAGATCCTTGTCCCTAAGTACTGCTCTCCAGGAAAAGGAACAAGGACTTGCTGGAGAAGTGGCCATTTCTAAGGCTGCTGGTGCATATTGTCAAAGGAGGGGGCGGGGGAGGAAGGGAAGAGGGGAAAGGGAGGCAGGGAGAAAGAGAGAATGTCCAAAGGAGGCAGCTGCAAGTTCTCAGTTCTGAAACCTTGGCAATTGTTAGTGCAAATTTAAAAGTGGCAGGTTTTCTCTAACCCAGCTAGCTCTCAAAGAATTGAGCCAGAGATGATTAGATTTTTTTTTCAACGAGCTTTAAGGCACAATAACCAAAAATAAATTATTGGCTAGTAGTCTTGGAATAATAAATTCACCAAATAAATTTCCATAGATCCATACCAAGGGTGAATAAGTAAATCCACCATGAGGAAAAGATGTGTCTGAGCTATAGGTGAAGTCCAAATACTGTGTGCAAAAAGGATGAGGCAAATAGACAAATTGGCCATTAAGCAGGCAGAACAGTGCTGTCAGTAAACCCACTGACGATGCTAAGACTAGTGAGTGACACCAGGAGGCAAGGCCACAGAACCAAAGAAACTCTTCCATAAATAATTCTTCATTATTGTGGTGGTTTTAACACGTATTCACAAACTTCCCATAAGTCTCCTGAAACTGAAGCTTTCTCCCCTCAGATACAGGCTGCATTAAAGGATAAGGGTTGCATTTAATAACTCATTCCTAACATTTAGAACATGAAAAGCAGAAAATACTAAGTTTGTGGTGGAAAAACTTGACAGATACCACTTCATCAAGAGGTTACAGCCAGTCAGTCCACCAGCACTAAGTCACATTGATGTTGTGTGCTCCTGATAAGACCAAGAACACTATCAAAAATTCCATAATCCCAGCCTTATCAGACATCTGGACTAAGGCTGGAGAGGCTCACTGGTCAAGACCACACACTCTTCCTATAGAGAGCTGAGTTTGACTCCTAGCATCTGTGCCAAGTGTAACTAGCTGTAACTTCAGCTCCAAGGAGATCCAAAGCCTCTGGCTTCCAAGGACACTTGCTCACTCAGGCACATACCTACACACAGACCCACACATTGACATGTAATTAAAAACAACAAAATAGATCTTTAAAAGAGAAAATAAAATACCGATGTCTTGACCAGAAAAGATGGAGAAGCTATCATAGATTAGAGAAGACTAAAGAGGAAGAATCAAATGCAGCATGATGCCTCGGATTGGATTCAACAATAGAAAAACAGATGAGATTCCAAATGCCCATATTTTAGTTAGTGACAAAGTGTTTGTGTTGGTGTCTCCAGTTTCATGGCTATAAAATGATTATGTAACATATCAACATTAGAGGAAGAGAGATAAATATGTATGAGAATGCCTGAAGCTATTCTTGCAATTCAGATACAGGCTGAGTCTTCTTACTTCAAATATCAAGACACAGGAATGTCCAGCAGTTGGGTTTTAGTTGAGTCTGGATGCAGTAAAGTCAGTAACCAAGAGTGACCACCATCACCTGAGCTTGTGGTTATTGTCTCCCCGTTCAGAATACTACCTTGTATAAAATACAGAAATTTAAGTCCCTCCTGCCCTCTAGAAGACCCCATACAATGGTGGTGAGCTGAAGACAAGTTTCTCTCTTCTTTTGGCCTCTGTCTTTCCTGATCCCTGCGTGTCATGGGACAGTATGCAGGGCCTGCAAATACTTCTAGAAGCTGGAATAAGCCAGTGGTGGCTTGCTCTTCTAGAGTTACCAGAAAGTGGATATAAACTGGCCTCTCTTCCTCTTGCCAACCATGTTCCTCAGCACTCCCAATTCCAGACTGGGTAGGTAGATGTCCAGTTCAACCCTGAGGGATTAGGGTCTTTTCCAAAGAACACAATATGGCAGGACTGTTGCTCCCACCTCAGATGGCCTCCAGTGAAAAGAACTTGAGACTTTGACAAGAAAGGAATTCCCCATGTAGGGTCAGTCCCTAAGTGCACATAATGATCCCCTGTCACCTCCTTGAAATACCTTTTTTTTTCCCCAAGCAGGGTCTAATATGCCCAGAGCAGCCTCAAACTCATGGTGTAGTTAAGGATGACATTAAATGTATGCGCCTCCTGCCTCCACCTTGCAGGCGCTTGAGCCACCACATCTGGCCTACCATCTTGAATTCTTGACTTTGAAAGAAATTCTTACTTTTGTACTTGTGTTTTGTGACTTCAGTCCAGTAGGACGGTGGAGAACTCAGTAAGAAAGAGAAGATACAGACAATATGCTTTCCTGTCTCCATTCATAAGTAGCTACTGTTTACTACAGCAAGAAAGCAAAGAGGTGAATACTGGCCCCCAGCTTGCTTTCTCCTCTATACTCAGTTTGGGACACCAAGCCGTAGATACTCTGCCCGTATTAGGGGTGTGCTTACTCAACTCAGTCTAATATACAAGTTTCCTTGTAGATATGTCCAGAAGTTTGTCTTAGGGTTTCTGTGGCTGTGATGAAACCCCATGACCAAAAGCAGGTTGGTGAGAAAAGGGTTTGTTTGGCTTACACTTCCACTTTGTAGTTCATCATGGAAGGAAGTCAGGACAAGAATTCAAACAGTGCAGGAACCTGGAGGCTAGAACTGACGAAGAGGCCACGGAGGGGTACTGCTTACTGGCCTGTTCAATGTGGCTTGCTCAGCCTGTTTTCTCCTTGAACCCAGACCCACCAGTCCAGGGATGGCATCTCCTACAATAAGCTGGGCCCTCCCCCATCAATCACTAATTAAGAAAATGCCCCACAGCTGGATCTTATGGAGGCATTTTCTCAATTAAAGTTTCTTCCTTTCAGATGATACTTTCTTGTGTCAAGCTGACATAAAACTAGCAAGGACAGGTCCAATCAAAATAAAAAGTGGTTGGTTACTCCCATAACACTGTGCTAGTATTGCTCCAGTATAATTTGCAAGCAGGTCACTGCTGTAGGTTGCCGGGATTAGAGCCGGGGGAATACTGATGATTGCCTCTCTCCTATGCATGCAGAGTACCTTCCCGCACCATGAATGCTTCTGATTAGGAGTGACTCTCCTGGTTGGGCACTAGCTTGACTTCTGCAGGTTCAATGACAGTAATGTTGTCTTCAGCACTAGAACCTTATCATCCTGTACCCCAGTCCGGGTCCCACTCATCTCTCCATCTTCTCATAAACTGCCCTTTGCCCTTGTAACCTCACCCCAATAAAATACACACACACACACACACACACACACACACACACGACAAAAAACAAAGCAAAGAAAATCTCTCATCATGGAAGCTGTAGTGTGTCACAGTGTGTCCCACAGTATGTCCCTCTGTCCACACATCTTCACTTGAAGATGTTCCTTGCAATGAGTCATTCATTGGTCTGGTCTCTGGCTTCTGTGTCACCATCAGTATTGGATCCTCACCAGGACTCCTCCTGGTTATTCTGTTGTTGTTCTGTGTCATGGAAAACTTGCATCTTTGAATCAGCAGGACCAGCCCTTTCATGCATCCCAACTGTTCACAGGTAACATAGATTTGGGGTGGATCAAATCAGAGTCCTGGATCTCAGCCTGTGTGGTAGCTGAGCTGGTCAGCATGCAGGTTTTCCCTTATCAGCACCACCAAGGTAAGCTCTCCAGCACTGCTCTGGCTAGACCACACAATGCCACCATCAACAGGAGGTAGGTTCAGCTCTCCTGCTCTCAGGCCCTCAGAGCAGCTGACCAGCACCCATGCCTCCAGAACCAGCCCCGTTGTGCTCCCCAGTTGAGGTGTGGGGCCCACTCTCGTAGCCAGTGAGGGACTGGGTCAGCTCTCCTGCTTTCAAACCCTTGGGGCTGGCTCACCTGTGCCTTCACCATCAGAGCCAGATCTACTGTGTTGCCCAGGTGAAATGCAGGGCCCAATCTTCTGAGTGCTACAGTTGGTGAGGAGGCCGGGTCAATTCTGCACAGCCCCTGAATATTCACATGGTCCCTGCCAGCTCACTTGACCAAGGATGTTTCCATGTTCTCTGGTGGTAATAAGAGCTATAGATATTGACCCTATTGCTGCTTAGCCACAAACCCAGACATGGCCCTCAGCGGCAGCTTGGGCTGGGACCTCACCATGGCCCCAGGTGGTGGGGCTGGCCACTCACAACTCCTCTCCACCCTCGAGTCTCCAGTTACATCTCTTCATAATGCTCAAGCTGCTCCACTTCTCTTTCTCTTTCTCTCCCATCTGACCACTGAGTACTCCCAAATTGTGGTGACTCCTGTTGCAGGCTGGCTGACCCCTGGGTGATATCCTCCAGCAAGTGGGTGTCTATGGCTCACGGCCCACCAGAGGGCAGGTCTGTGGGTGGCATGGTGGTCCACAGGTCTCTGTCTGTCTTGCTCCTCTCCTGCTATGCTGCCTGGATTTGATTTGATTTGATTTTTATGAGCCCTGGGCATAAGACAGCTTTGGTCACCAAGCTAGACATCGAGCTAGTATGAACAAAGGACTGCTATCTGCTCTGCTCTGACTGATGTAAGAACATTACCAACAGTAAGGTATCTCTGCCCATTGTGTGTGGGGGGGGGGATCATTTTTTTAACGGCTGAGTAATATTCCATTGCATAAATGTACCACACTTTCATTATCTGTTCATCAGTTTATAAACTTCTAGGGTGTTTGCAACTTCCGACTGTCATGAATAGAGCAGCAAAAGGTTTCATACTTGTTTATCCATGTTCACTGTCACTCTATTCTAGGCAACGAGCCACCATACCCAACACACAGTCCATGTACCCTAGAACATAGCTCATGGTACATGTCTAGCATGCACAAGGCTCTGGGTTTGATTCCCTAATGGGACTGTCTTAGCCAGGGTTTCTATCCCTGCACAAACACCATGACCAAGGTGCAAGTTGGGGAGGAAAGGGTTTATTCAGCTCACACTTCCATGCTGCTGTTCATCACCAAAGAAAGTCAGGACTGAAACTCAAGCAGGTCAGGAAGCAGGAGCTGATGCAGAGGCCATGGAGGGATGTTTCTTACTGGCTTGCTTGCTTCCCCTGGCTTACTCAGCTGGAATTCTTATAGAGCCCAAGACTACCAGCCCACAGATGGTACCACCCACAAGGGGCCCTCCCCCCTTGATCACTAATTGAGGAAATGCCTTACCGATGGATCTCATGGAGGCATTTTCTCAACTGAAACTCCTTTCTCTGTGAGAACTCCAGCTTGTGTCAAGTTGACACAAAACCAGCCAGTACAGGGACTTTGCAAATGCTAAGCATGGGTTCTATCTCTGGGCTGTACCCTAGCTGCCCCGTCTTCCTCCTTATAAAAAATATCTCAGAGATGCTATTTCAGCATAAACTAAGAAATATGTACCTGAAGATGTTTTGTAGATTCCTCAGGATTCTCATGATAAACATTATTAGTAAATACCGAACCCATCTCCTGATCTGTAGTCCCTTATTTTTCCCTTTTCTTCCCACTTGCAAGATGTTCCAGTGTGACATTGAATAAAAAGCTGAAGCCAGGCTTGGTGGAGCACACCTTTCATCCCAGAGGCAAGGGCAGGCAGATCACTGTGAGTTTGAGGCCAGCCTGGTCTACAGAGTGAGTTCCAGGACAGCCAGGGCTACACAGAGAAACCTTATTTCAAACAGACAAACAAACAAACAAGGATAGAAATATGATAGTGAAGGTATAAAACCCCAAGAGAATTGTTGCTGCTTCAGAATGGCCCTTCTAGCTGGAGGCTTTTTACAGGGTTTTGTATAGCTATTCCTTATCCAGTTCAGCAAGTTTCTATCCCAAGTTATTTAGAGCTTTTATTTGGAGTGGGAGCCATCATCCAGCAGCCTGTTGATAAGATGAATTGCTTTGTCCAAGTTTTGATTCTTGGGCTAGATTTATAGCCCTACCATAAATTCTAGCAAGTCCTGAAAGGGGGAGGGAGGGAGGAGGGGAAGTCACCTTAGGTTCCTTGGTCTCCATTTTGTTTCCGGCTTCTTTGTTCTAAATCCTTCTGTTCAGCAGTCACGAGGAGTCCAGGAGCCACCTGGTCTGACGGAGAAACTCCTTGTGATAAGAGTGGATGGAATCTTCCCCTGAAGCAACAACTGCCTTCTTACAGAGGACAAGGCCATCCAGACCAAGCAGATCACAGTCTGAAGAGGACCAATGAGAGAACTCATTGCTGCCTGCCCCCCCCCCCTCCTTACAATCTGGGAGCTCACTGTTTTGTTTTGTTTTGTTTTCTGTACCCAGAAGATAGAGCCTCTCCCTTGTCTTCCTAAGATAGTGATGCTGATTCAAATTTCCGTTTTCCTCCTTTACCTTTCGCATTTGGTTTTTGGGCAAGTTGCTGGACCTGATTTGTTGGGATCCTCAGAGCTGGGCTTGTGATCTAGAACTCCAGGATCACATACCCCTGTGTGTTAGTATTCCGCAACATCAACTTTCTTTTCTTTTTATTTATTTCTTTGTTTCTTTCTTTCTATTTATTTATCCTCGAGGTGTCTCTCTACATAGCTCTGACTATCTTAGAATTCACTACAAAGATCAGATTAGTCTTGAAGGCACAGATATCAGCCTATCTCTTTCTCCTGAAAGCTGGGATTAAAGGTGTGTTACATCATGCTCAGCTTTTAACACGAATATTTTTAGTTTAGTTTTTTTGGTTTTGAAACTGGGTTTCTCTCTATAGCCGTGGCGGTCCTGGAGCTCACCTCGTAGATTAGGCCCTGCCTTTCACACATAGAGCTCCACCTGCTTCTGCCTCCCAGGAGCCAGGACCTGCACCACCACCGACAGGCAATTCAATGTGATTTTTTTAACTTGAATATTCTTTTTTTTTTAACATGAATATATATATACATATAAATTTTTTTTGGTTTTCTGAGACAGGGTTTCTCTGTATAGTCCTGGCTGTCCTGGAACTCACTCTGTAGATCAAGCTGGCCTTGACCTCAAAAATCCACCTACCTCTGCCTCCCAAGTGCTGGGATTAAGGGTGTGCATCACCACTGCCCGGCCAACATGAATATTCTTAATAACAGCATGGAACCCCATTTTATGGTTGCATTTTTTTAATTAAAAAAAATTTTTTTTTTTTTTGTATTTTTGCTTGTTTTGCCTACAAGTATGACTGTGTAACACATGTATGTCTGGTGTCCCTGGACTCCAGAAAAGGGAATTGGATCCCCTGGAACTAGAGTTACAGATGGCTGTGAGCCACTGTGAACCTGAATCTTCTAGAAGAGCAGCCAGTGCTCTTAACTGCTGAGCCATCTCTCCAGTCTGACTATAATATTTAATATTTAGTCCCGGTAGTATTTACAGGCATAAGGGATACCATGTTCTTGTCATATTATTTTTGCCCATGTTGTAACTACAGCTATAAAAGAAAATAGCTCAGTGTAGAATTGCTAAGTCATAATAGATTTTAGAAACCAGTTTTCCTATAATAAAAGTAACCCATGTATAGTAAAAGGAGATCAGAATCACAACAAGATGATAATAAAAATGTAAACATCCTCCTACCTCAGACATCTACCCCTGTTCTCAGCAGTTTACCAATGTTAGTATAATGAGACTAAGATAATGCCATCTTGTCCCGACTCCATTGTGTGATTACTTAGATACTTCTCAGTTTTCTACACCACAACTCCAACAGTCATGTCTGCCCTGACAACACATGTGGGATTTCCATGACTCCAACCATGTTCCAGAATTATTAACCAAAATGTTAATGTTTATGTGAACTTAAACTAAAATAACTAAAGAAGGTATAAGTCAAAATTGTCATGTTGTGTCTGAAATAGCTACTATATTCTATTGAAACAAATGTTTCAAGGTTATTCTGACCTTTATTTAACATTGATGTATATAACCATAGGCCTTCTTCTTTATTTTAAAGATTTATTCATTTAATGTATATAAGTACACTGTCACTGTCTTCAGACACACCAGAAGAGGGCATCGGATCTTATTATACATGGTTGTGAGCCACCATGTGGTTACTGGGAATTGAACTCAGGACCACTGGAAAAGCAGTCAGTGCTCTTAACCACTGAGCCATCTCTCCAGCCCTGCATAAGTTCTGTGCATTCCCTAGCTCTAAATAATGACACAGGGACTTATATTTATTTAAAATAGCTTGACCTTTTGTTATTCTAGCTACCCACTAGCTCTTACATTATTATAATTTAACACAATTATTTACACAATTGATTAGTACAAGATTATGAATACAATTAATTAATACAAAATTAATACAGTTTAATACAATTATTACAAATTAATACAATATTAACTTATCTATATTATTGTATGTCTGCTAGATGTCTTGTTATCTCTCAGTCTCTAGTACCAGGTTTGCTTCTTCCTCCAGGTCGGGCTGGCAAATGTTCTATCCCCTGACTTTCCTGGAGTTCAGTCTCTCCCCAGAAGTCTTGCCCATCCTGTCCTGCTTCGATATAGCCCTCAGATTTTTATTAAAACCAATCAGAAGGTGAGAGAGGGAGAGTTTACAAAATACAACGCAAGTGCTGGGTAACTGGAATAACAATACCGAAGTCTGACCTGTAATCAGATCTCTGTAAGACGAAATCAGAATCTGAATAATACAAAGACAGTCTTCTGCCAGACAAATGATTATCCCTACAGATGTCATTGTGACTTTTATGAGTTTTGCCTTTTAAAATATTGTACCTCTGAGCTTCTTTTGATCATAGGTCAAAATTAAAAGTCTCTTATAATCTTAACTGGCTTAATTAGTGTAGTAGTCTGTATTGTTCTCATGTGGATTTATTATAGTAGATCTTTGTTGGCTTTTGAGACAGGGTCTCACTGTCTCCTTGACTGACAAGGGTCTCACTATATAAACCAGGCTGGCTTCATTTTTGCAGTGAGCATCTGGCCTGTATCTCATAAAATTGGCATTAGTTACACCATTATGACGTGCACCACCACATTTGACTTACTTTTTTTTTTTTTTTTAAAGAAAAATGTCTATGAACAAGTTAGTATGTGTGTATTAAAAACTGTTCAAGAAGCTGAAGGGATAGCTTCTTGAGTAAATGCTGACTCCAGGTTCTCAAGGCCCCGAACTTGATTTTTAAAACTCATGGGAAAACTCGGGCATGCCATGGGGTGTGGGACTGTGAAGGGACAGTAGGAGTTTTGCCTGTTCCCGGGCACCAGTCCCCTGTCACTAGTCACAGCCCCCCATAGATTTGTGGCCATTAGTTAAGTAAGGGCAATGCCCCATTCCCTCCACATGTAGAGGATGTGACCCCTTCAGTGTCTCTGGGGTTTCAAGCCTGAGCTCAACCAGGTACCAATCTACCTTCCAAGGTCCCACAGTGGGGTTACAATCCCAGCACTGGTGAAGCTGAGGCAGGTGGGGTCCTGGGGCTTGCTGGCCTGCCTGCAGTTCCAGGACTGTGGGAGATGGTGGGAGAGGACAATAGCATCTAAGGGATGACCCCTGAAATTGTCTGCTAATTTCCAAAGGCCCAAACCCGTGCCACCCACCCCCCACCCCCCATTCCCAGTAATTTGAATCTCCGGTGAGCACTCACACCTACTCTCTTTCTTTCTCTCCTGCTCTCCTTAAAAACCTCAGAAGACATGCTGGTTCTTGGCCTGCACTCCATCCTTTCTAGGTACAAATGGGCCGGAGTGAAGAGTAACAGCGTGCTTGAGTTGTTGTCTTCCCATACTCACACATACATCTGTCTGGATCATGTAAGAACTGAGTTTGTAACTTCTGTCTAAACCACGGCTTGAGCTTAGGGTGCACTGTCTGGGAGGATACTTCCCTCAACTTCAGGAGAACTCCAAACTGCTATATGGGCAGGGAACATATCCTATTTTGGAATTCTCCGATGCCTACCTAGTACAGTTTTCTAACTATAGCTGAAGGCCAGCTGCGCAGGCCTGTAAGGGCTGCAGCTGGAAAACTGGGGCAGAACAACAAATTCATGGCCAGCCTGAGCTACAGAGTGTATCAAAATACAACAACACCCCCCCCCCCCCAAAAAAAACCCACCAGTAATAGCAAAAACAATAAACAAAGCAAAGGTTTTGCAAGCACCCTGGCTGCCCCTCCATAGGCTTGTCTATCATTATGTCTTAAAAGTTGCAAGGGCAGATGTGATTTTTGTGTTGTTTTGGTTTTCCAGATAAGGCTATAGCCAGGCTGGCCTTGAACTCAGAGATCCACCGCCTCTGCCTCCTCCATGCTGGGACTACTGGTGTTTGCTACCACTTCTCGGGTGTTTTGTTTGTTTGTTTCTGAGACAGGATTTTATTGCATAGCCTTGACTAGCCTGTGGTAGTCTTACTGCTATTGCTGCATGAGAACTGGAATTCCGGGTGTATACTACTATACAGGCCCAGAGGGCACACCTTTCTCAAAAATTTTCTGAGCGTGTGAGCGCCTACATGCGTTTGTGTGTATGTGTTTCTGTCTTCGTATTAAAAGGAAAAGTACAAGATAACATGAATAATGAGAGGCAATTGCTCATATTTTTTTTCCTTCTTGTCTCTCAACCTTAATAAATTCCTCCTTCCCCACTGCTCTTCAGACCTTCCTGACACCCCCAATCTGGGGATTGAACTCAGAGCCCTGTCTCTCCTTACAATTTGATTTACATTTTTAAAAATTATTGTTGCCGGGCAGTGGTAGCACACTCCTTTAATCCCAGCACTCGGGAGGCAGAGGCAGGTGGATTTCTGAGTTCGAGGCCAGCCTGGTCTACAGAGTGAGTTCCAGGACAGCCAGGGCTACACGGAGAAACCTTGTCTCGAAAAACAAACAAAAATACCCAAAAAACAAACAAACAAAAAAAACCCCACAAAAATTATAAAATTATTGTTGTGGGTGTGCCTGCCACAGTATACCTTTTAATGTCGGAGGGAGGACAACTTTATGGATTCTGAGGATCTAACTGAGGCGGACATGGAAAGTGCTTTATACATTGCACTATCTTGTAACTTTCATATCAAGCTTGGATTATTTTTCTAATACACGTTATTTTAAGAAAACAAACAAACAAAACTAGCCAGGCATGAGAGCAGATGCCTGTGACCCTAGCAGTCAAGAAGCAGAGGAAGAATTGCTAAAGATTGGAGGCTAGCCTGGTCTACAGAGCAAATTCCAGGCTAGGGGTTCATAGTGTGTCTCTGTCTCTAAAGACCAAAACAAACAAATAGATAAATGTGATTAAATAAAGGAAAGCATCCAGAGCAGAACTTCTGCTATGCAAGTCCTTCAACTTTAAGAGAAAAGTAGTTTGTTTGTTGTTTGTTTAAATGGAAGTATGATTTATTGTTTTTTTGTGATACAGGACTCTCTAAATAGTCCTGGCTGTTTTGAAACTCACTGTGTAGACCTGGCTGTTCTCAAACTCACAGAGACTTGCATGCCTCTGCTTCTCAAGTGCTGGGATTAAAGGCGTGCACCACTGCCACAACCCGCCAGTTCGGTGCTAATTTTTAATTACATGTATATCAGGTTTGGAAGACTCATTACACAAAATCTGGTTAACATAAATTGAATGTTTGATATCTGGTAGACAGGTTTCTTGCTTTATCCCCCTGATTTTACAACAAAACAAAACTTTCGTGAAGAATAATTTTCTGAGAGGCATCCGGGTCCACAGAAAGAAAATCCGCTCCCCGCGCCTCCGTGACACGTGACCCTATGACCCAAGAAGCCATCTTAAGGCTGGCCTCATAGAGGAAACTACACCTCCCAGAATGCCTGCGCTTTGCGTCGTGCTGGCACTTTTACTGGCCCAGCCTTAAAGCCGAGCCTGTAGCCGGGCGCCATCTTTGACGCTGGCAGTCTTGGGTTTCTGCTTGTTCGGCTGCTGTGAGGACGGCGGGCGACCGCAGCTAAGAAAAGAGAAAGACGTGGCAGCACGCGGGAGTCGGAGACATTGTCATCGGTTCGGTAAAGTTTCTGTTCTCTGGTAACTAGACCCGTTTTTTGATTCCCGGGTGACTTGGGGCCTGGGAGGGAGAAGAGGGCGAGGGGAGTGGCAGCGGCCTCCCTTCGGCCGAGTTTCGGCCTAGCCCGGGAAGTCCGAGCCGGGCCCTTCAGCACGGCAGCTACTGGGACTCCCGCCGGCAGCCCTGGCCTGCTGGGCTCCTAGCCAGACTCCGGCTCACTTTCCCACCCTCCCTGCCCCCACCCGCTCCGCCCCACCCCCACGGCGCCTGCTCCCTTACTTATCAACCTCTTCCCCTCCCCCCACATCCGGTGTTCCTGAACCGGGATCCCCCGGTAGCCCCCGAAAAGTGACTGTTTCGGACCTCCGGTGGAGGAACTGACACTAGGTTGCTTTCTTCCCAGAATCAGTTTCTTTAGTTAGCTGACCCTCCCTCCCTAGGTCAGAACAAGTGCCTGGACCCGAGTTTACCTACTCTCCTTCCTCTCTAGGGTACCACTACTTTGGGGATTTTTTTCATATTCCACACACATAGTCAAATTCTGGTGACCTATTCCCATTCCCCACCCTGATTACTCTCCCACCCAAGCCCTCATCATCGAAGTCAAGAGCTACAGGGACTCTTCGTTCTTGTAGGATTGGTGAGATCGTATGAAGAACACCCCTTAGACGCCCATAATCGGTGCGGATCCCCATGGGGAAGGCTCGTTTTGTTGACATCTACCAGGCTTTGATTCTGAACCCAGAGAAGGCGGCTGTGGAGCTAGTGATAGCCATGCTTTCGTAGGGTAAACGTGTTGGTATTGAGGGGAGGGGAGGGAATCCACCGAAAAGGAATGGAAGTGGTTTAAAGCTCTTTTTAGTTTGGCTGCTCATAGAATGTCAACTTATGAGTTATTTACAGGTTGTATGTAATGTTGCTTCAGTTTAAAAATATGAATTCTTGACAGAAACCGTAAATGAGAATACAGCTTGTTATCTTGAAATTTTATTTCCAGTTAATTTTTTTTCAGCTACCTACATTTTTCAAAATTCAGAACAGAAAGGGCACAGCTAGCGTTTACTGCTAATGCCTAGTATGTGGAATCTGATTTAGCTTCCCAGAATTGACTTTTTGAGTTGTATTGGCAAATCAGTCTTAAATGATGACTGTTGAGTGATGCACTATATTTAAGTGAAATTTCCTGAAAATATTCCCAAAATTAAAGGAAAATCAGTGTTGTCATGTGGATTCATTGAAAGTACTTATTTTAAGAACTGAAGGCATTTCCAGCAGATGAAGTTCTTGATTCGGCAGCAAGAACATGAACCTGCGATTTGGAAGACTTGACCTTTAGCTACTCCAGATCCATGACTGTGGGAAAATGGGCCTCAGTTCTGTTTTCTATAACATAAGGACCCTGGACGATTTGAACTCGAAAGTTAAAAGAACTCCTAAAGCCCTGCAAGACAGAGTTTGGGAATGTTCTCCATTGCTGTCATTTTTCCTCCAAAAATAACCTGTCTTGGAAGTCACTGGTTGAAAGGGAATTTGACTCCCCATAGAAACTGGAGGAAAGGTAATACAAGTGGAGAGGTTCAGCTGTATTTCTGCCAGCGTGATAAACCCGCCGAAAGGTTCTGGTACGGACTGTGGAGACATAAAGAGAATGAGTGTATGTACTCTGAGTGTACCACCGGTGTCCTCACTCTCTCCTGGCAGAAGATGCAGGACTTTCGGTGATGCTGGGATTCTGGGGTGTGTTTCCATTAATTCAAATACAGATGAAGACGATGTGGTAGAGGGAAAGATGGTGGCAGAAGGTGCGAATAAAGAGACAAAATTGCCCGCTAAAAAGAAAAGAAAGAAGGGTTTGCGAATTAAGGGGAAAAGGCGCCGAAAAAAATTGATTCTTGCCAAAAAGTTTAGTAAGGACTTGGGGTCTGGGAGACCTGCTGCAGATGCCCCGGCTTCATTAGCTTCCAGTGCCCCTGAGCAAGATGAAGAAGGTCTTTTTGAGGGCAATATAGAAAAGCAAATCTACCTGCCCAGTACCAGAGCCAAGACCTCCATCGTGTGGCACTTCTTTCACGTTGACCCCCAGTACACCTGGAGAGCTGTCTGTAACCTGTGCGAGAAGAGTGTCAGCAGGGGTAAGCCAGGCAGCCATCTCGGGACATCGACTCTTCAAAGACATCTTCAGGCAAGGCATTCTCCCCACTGGACTAGGGCCAACAAGTTTGGAGTCACTAACGGGGAGGAGGACTTTACCTTGGATTTATCGTTGTCTCCTTCTTCTCCTGGAAGCAATGGAAGCTTTGAGTATATTCCTACTGATTCAGTAGATGAAAACAGAATGGGTAAGAAACGTGATAAATCCGCATCTGATGCTCTGAGGGCAAAAAGAGGGCGCTTTCTCATTAAAAGCAACATTGTCAAGCATGCCTTAATTCCTGGAACAAGAGCCAAGACATCTGCAGTTTGGAATTTTTTTTATACTGATCCTCAGCATATCTCAAGAGCTGTATGTAACATATGTAAAAGAAGTGTGAGCCGGGGGAGGCCAGGCTCCCACTTAGGAACTTCAACACTTCAACGACATCTGCAAGCCACACATCCCATCCATTGGGCTGTTGCCAACAAAGACAGTGGTGCTATTGGAAATGGATTAGATGAGACTGAGACAGAGAGCAGTGATCTCTTGAATGATACTTTGCATGGAGAGAAGTCATCAGGCAGCCAAGATTTAACAGCTGAGGACCTCAGTGACTCTGATACAGATGAACCTCCTATTTTAGAGGTTGAAAATAGATCTGAGAGTCCTACTCCTGTTGCAGAGCAAGATAATCTGGTGCACGAACAAGAGAGAGAAACGACGACACATTGTGAAAATGCAGCCTCAAATCAAATAAGTCAGGCAGTTATTCAGATGATTGTGGAGGATCTGCACCCTTACAACTATTTCTCAACCCCAGCTTTTCAAAGGTTTCTACAGATTGTTGCTCCTGACTATAGATTGCCATCAGAGACTTACTTTTTCACCAAAGCTGTACCTCAGTTATATGATTCTGTTAGAGAAAAAATTTTCTTAACTTTAGAGAATGTTCAAAGCCAAAAGATCCACCTGACTGTTGACATATGGACTCATGACCCTTCCACTGACTATTTCATTGTGACTGTACACTGGGTCTCTTTGGAAACTGCATCTTCTCCCAGTAATGGTGGAACTCCCAATTTTAGAAAGTGGGCAGTACTTTGTGTTACAGGGTTAGCCAAGGACTGTTTGATAACTAACATTTTACAAGAATTAAATGACCAGATCGGTCTGTGGCTCTCTCCTAACTTCCTTACCCCTAGCTTCATTGTTTCTGACAACTCTTCTCATGTGGTGCATGCAATCAAAGGTGGTGGCTTTACCCATGTGCCATGCTTCCTGCATTGTCTAAATATAGTGATTCAGGACTTCTTCTGTGAGCACAAAAGCATTGAGAATATGTTAGTGGCTGCTAGGAAAACCTGCCATCATTTTAGCCATTCTGTCAAAGCCCGCCAGATACTACAAGAATTCCAAAACGATCACCAGCTTCCATGGAAGAATCTGAAGCAGGATGAAACTGGCCACTGGATTTCTACCTTTTACATGTTAAAATGGCTTCTAGAACATTGCTACTCTGTTCACCATAGTCTGGGCAGAGCCAGTGGGGTTGTACTTACCTCCCTTCAGTGGACTCTGATGACATATGTGTGTGATATTCTTAAGCCCTTTGAGGAGGCCACCCAGAGAGTGAGTGTGAAGACAACAGGATTGAATCAGGTGCTACCCCTAATCCACCATCTCCTCTTTTCTCTGCAGAGACTCAGAGAAGATTTTCAAGTCAGAGGTATTACTCAGGCCCTCAATCTGGTGGACAGTTTATCTTTGAAACTTGAAAGTGATGCCTTACTAAGTGCCATGCTCAAATCCAAGCATTGTATCTTGGCTACTTTGTTAGATCCTTGTTTTAAGAACAGTTTGGAGGACTTTTTTCCTCAAGGTGCTGATTTAGAAACTTACAAACAGATCCTTGCAGAAGAGGTTTGTAATTATATGGAATCTTCACCTGGGGCCTGCCAGATTGCAAGCCCTGAAGCCTCTGGCCCTTTAGGTAGATTAGGAACTGATTCATTTACTTCTATAAAAGAAGGCACCTCCAGTGCAGGTTCTATGGGTAGTTCAGCCGCAGACAGGGTTGCTGTTGGGAGCAAAAGCGTCTTGTTCCCCTCTGCGGTAGCAGTAGTGGATGAGTACTTCAAAGAGAAGTATTCAGAGCTCTCAGGAGGTGATGACCCTTTGGTTTACTGGCAGAGGAAGGTGAGCATATGGCCAGCCTTGACCCAAGTTGCCGTTCAGTATCTGAGTTGCCCCATGTGCAGTTGGCAGTCTGAATGCATGTTTACTACAAATAGCCACTTTCACCCGAAGCAGATCATGAACATGGACTTTGATAATATAGAACAGCTTATTTTTCTGAAAATGAACTTGGAGAATGTTAACTACGACTATTCTACATTGGTTCTGAGCTGGGACCCGGAAAATACGGCTGTTCAGAGCAGTGAAAAAGAAACGCTACCTTAATTTCTTTTTCCTTTGCCTACTTAAAATGGGCAGCTTTTTGCTATATTACTATATCTTATTGCTGTTGTTACTATATGTAGTCATACTATTTATCCTTTAAAAAATAGCCAGGTGTGGTCACAGTGCCTGTAGTCCTGGCTATTTGAGACACTGAGGCTGGATTATGACTTTAGCACATGAGTTTGAGACCAGCCCAGGCAACATATTAAGATCCTGCCTTACAAAAATGAAAAATCTGGGGAAATCCAAAATTACAGAAAGGCTGAAAACTCCACAGAGGCAGTGTAAGGATGATGAAATGAAGGTTAACTTTGAGGATTTCACAGTTGTACTCGGTGTAACCGACATCTATCAAAGTGTCATTTGTATCACTTGAGATAGAGGGTAGTGTTAATGAAAACACAGGGCAGCACTGACGGGCTTAGGCGTTTCTGGTTGGTGGATTGAGCTAGTCGCTGATTAGAGTAAAAACTTCTTCCACCACGGAAGATTTGGCTACTCAAAAATTATGACTTGTATAATACAGTGATTCAGGACTTCTATGAGCACACGCCGTTTAGAATGTGTCAGTGACTGCATTAACGTATTCTTTCCCTTCCCTGTTTTTAAAACCCCTGACACAGTTTGACAGGATGAAAACCCACAAAATTGTTTCCTATTTAGAAATTCCTAATTGCCTCACACTGTCAGATTATTGGGTATGATAGAATTGTCTTTTATGTTTAGGATTAGGTCGACATAAAAGGAAACATTGATTAGAAAAATGACTGTTGGTCTTTGATTTGCTTTTTATAATATAGTACAAGTACAGGGATTATATAGGTGCCTTTAAATAACCTATTAGTAAAAAACAATAGATGTTTGTAAAATCAAAAAACATAATGGAATTCAGAATTCAAGCCCCGTGAATGTGGTGGACCCTGTGTGAGTTTCCCAGAGAATATTTCTATAGCTTGTTCATTTTTTTCAAGAGTGCTTCTGGTCCATAGCATGGTGTTCCTAACAGAAGTTTGGGCCGCTGTATTTTTAACTGAGATAAGCAGTTGAGACTTTACTGTGTTAGGCGCCATTGCAGAAATGAGTGACTGTCTCAGTGGCCCACCAAGTGCCTTTCCACTCCGAGAGTCTGTTTCTGTGACTGAGTGGGAGGCCAGAAAATGATGACTTTTAGTAAGTCTATTAGATGTTTCAGACTGAATAACTAATGTAAGATCCCAATTTTTCCTTTTTTTCATTTTAGATTTGGGGATATTCCCTGCCCAAAAAATTCCTGGAAAATTGACTAGTATTAAGTGTGAGTAAAAGGTGTCCACTTTTTTTTAAGTCTTGATATTAGTTTTGTCTTGGATAGTATTTGGCAAGATTTAGCCTAGAAAGTATGTAGTGTTTATTACATAAGAAGCAAAGTGGCTTTGTTACTGGGCTGGTTTTGAAACTCATTTCTGTGTATTAAAATAACTTTTTTTTTTTTTTTTAATTTTAAATTCTTAAATGGTAAACGTACCATTCATTGTGAAGTGAAATTTCATCTCCCCCAAATTTACCCTTTTACCAACTGGAGTGAAGTCTATAGCTCTAATCATCAATTATCAGGAAGCCTTTGCAGGGCCAGCATTGAATGCCATGCCAGTGATGCTTGTGTTGATATAAAGGAAGAAGAATAAGCATCTTTAGCATCTCTGTGCTTCGCCTGAGCTGGTTCAGAATGGCTATAATGCTGCTCTGCCTTCTTCAGCTCGCTGCCCCACTCTGTGGTTACTCTGTAACTATACATTTCTACCTTTTTTGGTTAAACACTCCCTGACGATGATTGTTAAACATACCATATACATTGACATATATAAGTATCTATCAATACATCCATATATATGGATTTCTCTTCATCTTGATTTTGTGGCTGGGTAAAATTTAGTAACATTAACTTCATGGTACTTTGGTATAAGAGTAAGTTCACTATTTTTATATTGATCCCAAATCTAAAGGTTTTTATATTATATTTTAAAAGGATAATTACCCAAATGTTTTATTTCTATACATTTGTGTGTGTATAAGCTTGTTAGTATATATTATATGGATATTATATACATGAAACACTTTATATTTTTACATACAGTATGCTTTTATTATACAGATAATAAAGATGGGGGAAGGTTTCTGTTTTTTTTCTTAATAGGTGAAGAAATCTTGAAGACCAGAAATTGGATCTTATTGAATTTTGGTGGTGTTTTTGCTTATTTTTTTCCTTTTTTTCGTCTTTTTATTTTTAAATTATATTGCTCAGCTATGGAAGATGGATTTTTTTTTAATTCTTTGAATTTTAAGTTCATCTTTAAATGAACTTTTTCTTTTTTCTTTTTTCTTTTTCTTTTTGGTTTTTTTGAGGAGATAGCTAATGCTAGCTGTCTCCAGTCTGACAGAGGTTATGCAGATGGACTTCATCTTCCAGGAGTTGGGAGATGTTTTAACGATGTCTTAAAAACACGTCCTGTGTTTCAATTGTGGCTGAGAGGTTTCCTTGGCAATGTGAGGAAGAAAATTCTTTCTACCTCATTATTATTAATTCATGGATTGAGTGTTGGTTCGACCTACAGGCGTAATAGCTTGGAACTGAGTGAAGACACAGATGTCCCTGTTGAGAGCAACCAGCTAATGTAAGTGGGGATGGGGCTTTATCATCAAAGGGGAGTGCACTGTAATTTAAGGCATGCTTGCTGTGCTAGTGGCAGACTCAAAAGCCATTGTCCACACTTTTAAATAAGCTTTTAATTTTTTTGAGTGGAAACTAACCTTTCTTCCTGGAGCTAAGGTGAAATTCTATAATTCTGTTTTGAGAAAAAAAAATCATTAATTTGTTAGCGAACAGCTCCTTATCGAATAAGTGGCTTTATTCTGTCTTTAAAGTAGCTATGTGGCACGTACTCCACGATGTGGATGTGCCATAGTGTAGTGTGTCACTCACTGGGGGACACTGAGGGGTTTGGCATCATTAACAGAAGCCCTGCATCCAGGAAGTTGGATGCACTCGTCTGTGTGAACTTAGAACCCGTTCATTCACAGAATCGTTACCTTACTCAGAAGAACTTCTAACAGTTTATTGAACAACTGAGGCCCTCCTTATTTATGGAAGCTCTTGATTATATCCTTTTTAGTAAAGATAGCAAATCTTTGGCCACTTGTTGATAGATCATTGTTGTATAAATGTTTTCTCCTTATTTTGTTAATGGCTTTTAATTTTTGTATTATAGGAAAGGTATTTTCACTCAGCATATTAAGAAAACAAGATTTCCATATGCTGTATATTCATATACTTAGATATGCTGTATATTCATATACT
>JADRCH010000079.1:1130171-1171432 GCA_019843965.1 Rhynchomys soricoides | reverse complement strand
TATATTCAGATGCTGTTTAAGGATTATAGCCATGACATAACCTCTCTACCAGTAGGGAAGACTTCATCAGATGGGGCTTACCTTTCTGCTGACTGCACTTGTGTGTTCTGAACGTGCTTTAGTGGTCTAAGGATCTGACTTCTGTTATCATGGCACTTTAAGGAGACTTTTTCCTCAAGTGACTGACTTTATTGTTAATTTCAAACTGTCTTAAATCAAATTTGTTGCCTTGTGCATTGTTGATCTGTGTAGTTGCTTATATTCTCTGTTTAACCATTTTATACTTACGGTATAATCGGGTGGGGCAAAACTCTTCCATTCCTGTTTTCTTCCGGGGCGTGTGTGTGTGTGTGTGTGTGTGTGTGTGTGTGTGTGTGAGAGAGAGAGAGAGAGAGAGAGAGAGAGAGAGAGAGAGAGAGAGATATGTATGCATGTTTGCATATATGTGGGGTACATGTGGAGGCCCCAAGATTATGTTGATCTCATTGGTCCAGATCTCACTGGTTGTGTCTAGAGATAGTATGGATAGATAGCTCATTTCTGGTGCTCCTTATGACACTTTTCAGGGAGAGACTTGTTGATAAGGACTGTCTTGCCCACATAGCATTTTTTGTGGGTTCTGGGGATCCAAACGCTGGCCACAATGCTGGCATAGTAAACACTTTAACCCCGAGCCATCTCCCCAACCCTTCTATTCTTTATTTTTCTCAACTATTGATAATGATTTTACAGATTCAAATTGCGGGGAGGAACTTGGCTTTGGTATTCTGAATTGAGTTCAAGGTGTTTATTACTTGGGTGGTGAATTAATATCCTTAATCCTCTATTGTCCCAGTTATGAATTATCCAGGCCTTGTATTTGGCCACTGCCCAGTGACAGGCACTGGGTTTTGTATTTAATATGGCTTCTGCATGCTTCATTTTTCTCATCTTTTACAGCCTCACTCAGAATTGTTACCTGAATGGGACAATTGTACAGTTTCAGGGTTATCTTTCTTTCTTACAATCCTGCTGTTTTCAGTACTTTCTGGTTAGTTGTTAGATTTGCTAGTTTGCAAGCATATAATTTGCAGACACTGGATTGTTCTTGATTTGGTCCCTCCAGCCCCCTGAAATTGTTTTTCTGTGTAGCTGTGTAACCCTGACTGTCCTGGAACTCGTTTTATAGACTAGGCTGGCCTCAACTCACAGACCACTTGCCTCTGCCTCCTTGTGTTGAGATTAAAGGTGCGTACCCTCATATCATGGATGGTTTAGGGTTTGTCCTGTCTTGTATTTGTGATCCTCAAACTCTTCCATACTGTACACATTGGATGGAGCTGAGCAACCGAAGAGTGAGTATTCCTTTGTTTTGAGCAAGCTAGTAGTTTACTGTGGAGTGTGTGTGTGTGTCTGTGTGTGTGTCTGTGTGTGTCTGTGTTGTCAGTGTCAATGAGTGTAAACCTGTGAGTGTAGTAGCTAACTTGGAGAATGCCTGTCTAATATGTATAAAGTCATGGCTTGACTCCAGTAACTGCATAAACCAAGCATGGGTTTTATACCTGTGATCCTTGATCAACCATAAATAATTGAACCCTTAGTCTCTATCTCAAAAACAAAGGGAGAGGGGAAGTAATTTACTAGTAGGGGGATTGTTTGGTTTGAAGTTTTGTGTGGTTTTGTTTTGTCTTTATTGAGACAGGGAGTCTCTTGTAGCCCGTGTTGGCCTCAACTCAGTAAATAGCTGAGAATGATCTATCTTCTGCCTCCAGCTCCCAGTACTGGGCTCACAGGCATGTATTCCCGTACTTGACTGTTTAACCCCCCCAAGGTTTCTTTGTGGTCTCTCTCTGTGTGTGTGTGTGTGTGTGTGTGTGTGTGTGTGTGTGTGTCACATGCCCATCTGTGCATACACTTGAATCTGTGCAGAGGTCAGAGGAAAACCTTGGATGTTGGTCTTGGCTTTCCACCTTGTTTCAGAAAGGGTCTTGTTCACCTCTGTATGCCAGAGGAGATTCCTGGGATTCTCTTGTCTCTGCTTCCACCTTTAATAGGAGTCCTGGAATTCGAGGTTTCTAGGACTGACTGGCTTTACTGGCTTCTGGGAACCTGAATTTATGTCTTCATGCGTGTGTGAGTGAATAAGGACTTTACCCACTGAGCTGTTTTTCTTCTAGCTTCTCCCTAGCTCCAACTGGAAATGAGTGTTGCATTTTGATTTGTTTATTTAACCGTTATACTTTTCTTTTTGATGTCATCAAAAGCTTTCTGTTTTCAAGTCTTATAAAGATGACCAAGGATTAATTTGCTGTTTTTTTGAGATAGGGTCTGTCATGGACTAAATATGCTTGACCCAGTGAGTGGCACTATTTGGAGGTGTGGCCTTGTTGGAATAGATGTGTCACTGTGGGCATGGGCTTTAAGACCCTCATTCTAGCTGCGTGGAAGTCAGTCGTCCACTAGCAGTCTGATGGTTTGTATATGCTAGTCCCAGGGAGTGGCACTATTAGAAGGTGTGGCCCTGTTGGAGTAGGTGTAGCCTTGTTGGAGTAGGTGTGTCACTGTGGGTGTCGGAAATAAGACCCTCATCCTAGCTGACTGGAAGCCAGTATTCTTCCAGCAGCCTTCAGATGAAAATGTAGAACTCTCAGCTCCTCCTGCACCATGCTCCTGACTAGATGCTGCCATTTTCCCACCTTGATGATAATGGACTGAACCTCTGAACTTGTAAGCAGCCCTAATTAAATGTTTTAATAAAAGGAGTTGCCTTGGTCATGGTGTCTGGTCACAGCAGTAAAACCCTAACTAAGACAGAAGTTGGTACCAGGCACTATTGTTATGATAGACCTGACCATGCTTTTGTTTGGAAGAATGTGGACTTTGGAACTTGAGATTTGGAAAGCAGTGGAGTGCTTTAAATGGGGCTTAATGGCCCATCCTTGTAGGCATACAGAAGACATAGTTGCTGAGAGTGATTTGAACTATGCAGATCTGGCCCAAGAGGTTTCAGAAGAATTTTAGTATGTGGAGTAGAGACTGATTTTGTAGTGTTTTGGTGAAGAATGTGGCTGCTTTTTGCCCTTGTGAAGAGTCTGCCTGAGACTAAGGTAAAGAGATTTATGCTAATTTCATTGACAAAGGAAGTCTCAAAAAAAGCCCAACAGAGACTTTGTTCTCTGGTTGAGTCTCATGAAGAGCGTTTTGAACAAGCTTAGAAACAAGCTTAGAAAGGACAATTATAAAATCTGTGGTTTGAGTATTAAAGGGGCACCAGGGTGAGATGGAGCTGAGTCCTGTGTTCCAGGAGAAGACAGATTAAGGGAGTGGGACTTTGGAGCAAGATCCTATCCTGCTAAGTTTAGATCCAGGCTTGATGGCCACACACTTTTAATCCCAGGAGATGGGCATCCAGATCTCTTGAGTTCAAGGTCAAACTACAGAGCAAGATCCAGGACAACCAAGCTTAGGCAGTGAAAGATTTAGAAAAGAGGAAGCTAGTGACAGTGTAATAGAACAAGGGAGCCATGTTCCAGCCCCAGCAAGCAGCAGAACCCGGCAGCTTCGGCCATGTGGCTCTGGCTTTAGAGTCCAGAATAGAAGGGACTACTGGGACAATTGATGCTGATTAGCTGGAGCTAAGGAATTGGTGGTGATTAAGAAGAGACCAGCATCGCTGAGGTGAAATCTTCTGAGAGCAGAAAGAAGCTGTGTTCCAGAGATAGCCAAGATTGTACTTTGTAATGTTTAAGAGCCAACCAGGTGGTACTGGTTTTGAAGGCATGAACGGGTCATGGAGAACAGCTGAGGCTTGGCACTGTGAAAGGCCATGGGAGGCTATTGGTGAAGGTGCAGCCTCAGTTGTAGTTGATGGCCCAGGACTGAAGGAGTCATTCAAAGGATTTGAGGCTTGGCACCATGAAGAGAGCCAATGAGAGGCTATTGATGAAGCCTGGTTGCAGTGGAAGACCACCGTGTATTGGAGATGCCAATGCCATGGAATGACCACCAAGAACAGCTGCAGCAGTGGAGTGGATCAACCTGAGTTTAGAGTGCTAGAGAGGGCAAAGGTGGAGATATCATTCCAGCCCCATGGAGGAGTCCAGAAGATCATGTATGGATCCCAGACATTGAAACAAGAAGGTGTTAACATTAAAGTTGCCTTGGAGACCCCAAGATTTTTGAGATGCCAGAGCCATAGAATATCTCCTGAGGAATGCTGCTAACAGGGAGTGGAACCAGCCCAGGAAAAGAAGTTTGTTGCAGTCAACAAAGATGAAAAAGGAGTTGGAGATTTGAAAACTGCTTTGACATCAGACTGGAGACGCAAAGTTTGGAGTTTGCCCATCTGGTTTTCTCTTTTGGTTTTGGGATTACAGTTAAGTTGATTGGATGGCTCTCAGAAGAGACTTTGAACTTTGGACTTTTAACATTGTTGATACTGCTATAGACTGTGGGGTCTTTGGAAGGTGGACTAAATGTACTTTTAAAATTATGCTATGGCTAGATATGGGCCCCATAGACTCGTGTTTGAACAAGCCTATGGGGGGTACTGCGCAGTGTATTGTCATGGTTTGAATATGCTTGGCCTAGGGAGTGGTATTTGGAGGTGTGGCCTTGTTGGAATAGGTGTGTCACTGTGGGTGTGGCTTTAAAAGACCCTCATCCTAGCTTCCTGCAAGTCAGTCTTCCACTAGCAGCCTTCAGGTGAAGATGTAGAACTCTCAGCTCTGCCTGCACCATGCCTATCTAGATGCTGCCATATTCCCACCTTGATGATAATGGGACTGAGCCTCTGAACCTGTAAGCTAGCCACAATTAAGAGTTGCCTTGGTTGTGGTGTCTGTTCCCAGCAGTAAAACCCTAAAAAAGGGTCTTTGTGGAGCCCTGGCTGTCCTGGAATACACTGAAGACCTGGCTGGCCTCAAACTCAAGAGATTCGCCTGTCTCTGCCTCCCAAGGGCTGGGATTAATTGGTTTTTAGTAATTTAATGTGTTTCCTAATATTGAGCCACTCTTAGTTCTGAAATAAGCCTTTCAGGTCATGCGGTGTTACTCTTTTTACTGTATAATAAATCACTCAGCTAATGCTTTACTTTGAATATTTTCATTCTATCATAATTTTTTGTAAAAATTTTTTGAATTGAATATGTCTTGTGATCCCAGCAATTGGGATTCAGAGGCAAGAGGATAGCAAGTTTCTTCAGCCTGCAAGACTATAGTAAGACCTCACCCCAAACAAACTAAATGTTGGCAACGTCAGTGCTTTGTATGTGAGTTGGTTTTATTCTTTTTCTACTTCTACTAATTTTTTTCTTACTAGACTATTTGTTTCAATAGTGTATTTTTCTTTTTTTTTTTCTGCTTTTGGTTTTTTTTCAAGACAGTGTTTCTCTGTGTAGCCCTGGCTGTCCTGGAACTCACTCTGTAGACCAGGCTGGCCTCGAACTCAGAAATCCACCTGCCTCTGCCTCCCAAGAGCTGGGATTAAAGTCGTGCGCCACCATTGCCCGGCTAATAGTGTATTTTTCAAGAATGCATCGAGTACATTGACGGTAAACCTTTTGAGGTTTTTTTTTTCTTCCCCATATTTTAAAAACTTTTATATCCTGAGATTTCTATGAAATGTTTAAAAAGGCTGAATCTCTGGTATTAGTTTCCTTTAAGAGCCATTGCCTGGTAGCTGGGCTTGTAGCTGAGAAGTCTGAGCTTCACTTTCTTAGTAGTCTTTGTTTAGAAGTCTGCCACTGAGTCAAGCACTTCCCCAGTATCTCTAAGGGCAGGCAGCTCCATATCTGCCCGTGCCACTCCTACTTACACCGGTTCCAGTTCTGGGAATTGAATTCCCTGAAATTATTTTCACATAATACATCCTTTTGTCTCATGTTGATTTATCTTTTAATTAATTGACTGATTGATTTTTTTTTTTCCCCAAAGGAGGTGTTTTGCCTGTTATGTCTATCACATGTCTGATGCCTGTGGAGTTAGTGATGGCTGTGAGCTGCTGCAGGGTGCTGGGAATTGAACCCAGGTCCTCTGGAAGAGTCTTGTTCTGTGTTGACAGTCTTGGACGTGTGCTTTGATTTTATTTATTTATTTATTTATTTTTTAATTTAATGTATGAGTGCTCTGCTACTTATACATCTATAGGCAGGCCAAAAGAGCGTCAGATCCCTTTACAGGTGGCTGTGAGCCACCATGTGGTTGCTGGGAACTGAACTCAGGTCCTCTGGAAAAGCAGCTAGTGCTCTTAACTGCTGAGCCATTTCACCAGCCCCTTGCTTCGATTCTTACAGAAGCACCTCTAGTGTAATTATTTCTAGCAGTGGTTTCATTGATGCTTTTTCCACTGAGCATTTCAAAACTCTTGAACTTTTTCTATTCCAAAGCTGTGTCCACAAATGGAGGTGTCTGTGCTTTCAGCGTCTTTCCCTGTGAGCACGCAAGTATGTTTTATAGCTATGTGTGGACACATTACAGGGTGTCTCAGGTTTTGAACTCGAAGGTTTCTGGGTGTTAATTTCTTGTTAGAAGCAAGATGGAGGTTGTCTTAGTTAGGGTTTTACTGTTGTGAACAGACACCATGACCAAGGCAAGTCTTATAAAATACATTTAATTGGGGCTGGCTTACAGGTTCAGAGGTTCAGTCCATTATCATCAAGTCAAGGAACATGGCATCATCCAGGCAGGAATTGTGTGGGAGGAGCTGAGAGTTTTACATCTTCTTCTGAAGGCTGCTAGTGGAAGAATGACTTCCAGGCAGCTAGGGTGAGGGTCTCAAATCCATGTCCACAAGGACACACCCACTCCAACAAGGCCACGCCTCCCACCAGTGTCACTCCCCGGGCAAACCATATACAAACCATCACAGAGGTGTTCTTTGTTTTGTGCTGTTATATGAGTGTTTATTGTCTTTTTAACCTGAGTGGAATCATTTGATAATGGGTATATACATTTTAACGATTTTGTGACATAGTTAGTTGAAGACTCTTGTTGCTAACTTAGATCGCTGGCTTAAAGGCTAGCTTTCGTCTTTATGGACAATTCTTGGATTAGGAATCACTTTACTAATGGAAGGTAAGATTGGCTTTGGGCTTGGAGTGGTAAGCCAGGGTTTAGCTGGCTTTAGAACTTGTAGCGCTCCCTTTCCACATTCTCATGTGCTCTTACATACTATGCTCTGCTTTTGTAGCAACTTTGGTGCATATTTTATGTGGGTTCAGAGAATGGTAAGGATGAGGATTAGAATGCTGATTGAGTCATCACTGTTCTCCGAGTCTGCCCTGGAGGGCTTCTTTGCTCCTTCCATCTGTAGCTAAACTAACCCATAGATCTTCTCAAAGATAATTGTTTCAGCAATTACTCTATTTAAGTAGGTTTCTTCCATTCAGGGATAATTTTATACTTCTGATATAACATGCTTATGAAGATATTTGAGTTTTTTATTTAGGTGAAAATAACATTGGCGAGTATTTTACAAGTAATCTGTGTTCTGTTCTAAAATGCAGCTCATGTGTTTAGCAGTACATATTTGAAACAAGAATCATAGAACATTCAAAAGAGTAGGGCATGGCTGTCCTTAACAAAATTTTTATATCACATATGGGAGCATATAATAATACTCATAAGTAACTTGTTTATAATGCTCTGTGTAGTAAGCGCCTGCTAACACAATTCAAACCTAGTTTAACAGAGTGGTATCATTAAGTATTGGAGGAAAAGGTTGGAAGAATTTACCTGAAATACTTTAATTCACTGTCTCCCCTTTTCAGGATTACGTTTTAAAGACGATTTCTGTGATTGAGTTGTCATTGGAAGAGTAAGTCCATTTCAAGAGTACTTGGAGCTGGTCTTCACCTTGAGGAAGCAGTGGCTTGTTCCAGGAAGCCACTTTTGGCCTGAGAATTTACCCAGTATGCCTAATCAGGGAGAAGACTGCTATTTTTATTTCTATTCTACATGCACCAAAGTAAGACCGTCGTCTATAAATCAGTTCTTTCTGTGGACTCTTAAATAAAATTAGCTAAGATTCCCTGCATTCTAACTGTTTGTATGTTGTGCTTGCTCAGCTGTTATATCGCCCGCTACCAGTTTTTAGTAAAGAGTCATGTGTTAAGAGCACAGCACTCATTTTCCCCTCTTCATTTGTATGTAATTATAATTTTCCCATGTGCCACAAAACCCCAAAGTGCCCATGTTGTATAGTCATCATTCTGCCAGAATTAATCTAGTTCAAGTGCCTTTGGGAGACTTTGACCTCTATGGCTCAGCTTTGAACTTTATTTTTTTTTTTGTTTAGCTAGTGGGTAGGTTGTATAATACTTGTGGGAGCTTTTATGGGTTTTCTTCTGCTAGTAAGAATAGAATGCTGTTTTTCAAAATATGCTCTGTAGAGGTTTGCTTTCTCTGTCAGAGTGCCCTGTTTGTCTTCTTGAGTTTTTGGTAGCACTGTTTAGGTCTGCATGTCATTTTCTCTTTCATTTCTTTATGGCTAATCCTGTAAGTTTGTATATTGTAGTAGCTTGTTCTAAAATCATCCTGATACTGTTTAAACAGATAAGTCTAGCTAAGCACAGTAGTAAAAATAGGAGGGTTGCAAGTTCATCCTGGGTCGTGTAGCCAGACCCTGTCTCACAAGTCCCAGGGGTGAGGGACATGAAGTTGTTCTACTGGTGTGTAGCACTTGCAAGCATGAGGGTCACTGGATTCAGCTCCTTACACTGCAAAAGAAAAGCCAGATTTAAAAAAGCAGTACTTTAATATCAGCATTTCCATTTACTATAAGCAGTTTGTACAATAGCTTGTTTCAGATAGTAAAAGTAACTATTGGCCATATGTTAATTATGCTTACATCACTTGCAGCAGCCTTTCAACTTCCTTCTCATTTTCTATCAAAGCTAGAAAATATTGATGTCAGGCTCTGAAGCCGTTTTGAAGATGAATTACATGATGTTTTAGAGGACATTTTCTTTCCTGAGAGTCCTTGTCTTTTTCAGCCCCTTAGTCATTCGTGTCACTCGGTAGGTTGAGGGCAGGTGGGTGTGATGGTACACGCCTTTTATCCCAGCGCTGGGGAGGCAGGGACAGGTGATCTCTATGGGTCCAGGACCTGCCTGGTCTACAGAGTGAGTTCTAGGCATACCGAGACTGCATAGTGAGAACATGTCTCAAAAAGCAACAGCAAAGAAGTAGGTTAAGGCTGGCGAGATAGCTCAGTCAGCGAAGGATTTGCATGTAAACATGAGAACCTGAGTTTCATACCCAGAATCCACATTTTTAAAAGCCAGGCATGATAGCATGCAGTTGTTCTGGAGATATAAAGGAAGGTAGATCCATGAGCCCTGGTCAGTTAACCTAAATTTACATGGAGGATTCCAGGCCAGTGAGGGACAACAACAAAAGCATTAGGTTATTCTAGTACAGATTTATTGCTTTCACATGGTTGTTATTGTTACATCTTGTTTTCTGCCCTGCAGGTCCTTGCTTTAATGTGTATGTTTAGGTTTTTGGACACTATCATGGACATGTGCCACAGTCCTTTCCTGTTTTGTTTGCAGGGTGACAGCTGCCCATTCCGTCACTGTGAAGCTGCACTAGGAAATGAAACTGTTTGCACACTGTGGCAAGAAGGTCGTTGTTTTCGACAAGTGTGCAGATTTCGCCACATGGAAATCGATGTAAGCTTCCAATTTTTGTTACCATAGGTGTACAGAATCAATAAGAAATATCTATGAGGACAGTGGCTAGTGAGGGTGGGGTGACTCAGTAAAAGCACTTGACTGCCAAGCCTAGTGGGGGTTGGGGTGCGCGCATGCTGTTGTACACCCGTGGAAGTCAGAGAACACCCTGACCTGTAGGAGTCAGCTCTAGTTTTACAGTGTATGTTCTGGAACCTGTGCTAAGATGCTTGGGTTTTCTTGTTGGTCTGTGTTTCTAAGTTTTAAAACAGTTATGGGGCTGGAGAGGTGGCTCAGGTTGAGAACTCGTTCTTGCAGAGGCCTTAGTTTGTTTCCTAAGCACCCATTTGGTAGTTCACAATCGTCTTAACTCTGATGCCCTCCTAGACTTCCCACAGACACCAGTCACAAATGTGGTGTACATATACACATGCAGGAAAAACACACATACACAGAAAATAAAATCTGTATTTTTTTCTGACTCATTTCCCATTACATTGAGAGTTTCCTACAAACAAGGCATTTCCCACACAACAGTAACACAGCGATGAAAGTTAGAAAGTGAGGACTGGTAGCACTTTGTCCTCATTCAACTTACAGACTGTGTTTGGTCTGTGGTGCTCCACGAAGGAGTAGGCCACACTCGTAGATCACGTGTGTATGAAGCCTTAGTCCCTCCATCATCCCAGGGCAGCTGTTCTGTAACATATGATTTAGGTTATTCTTACATTTTCATTATTAAATCACAACAGCTGCATTTATCTCCTTTGTGATTGTATGTGTATACGCTGGAATGTTTCTGTACCACATGGGTGCAGTGCCAGCAGAAGTCAGGAGTTGGATCTCCTGGAGCCGAGCTACAGATGATTAGGAGCCACTGTGTGAATGCTGGGAACCGGTCCTGTGTCCTCTGCAAGAACAATGAATGCTCTTAACCTCTAGGCCATCTCCCCAGCCCCCTAGATAGTGTATATTCCATGGGATCTCACAAAAGCGGTAATCTTCTCATCGTCCATATAGCACAGAGTGGTATACAACTTCAATTTCCCATTACTGCTGGTTAACTTTTTTCACAGTATGGCTACATTGCTTCACTATATAGTTTTAGTAATTAAAAAACTATTATATATGTGTATGTTTGTCCGTCTGTAAGTGTGTATATATGTGTACGTGTGCATGTGGGGGTCAGAGGAGGACTTCACAAGTCACTTGTTCTACCATGTGTGCCCCAGAGGTAGACCTCGTCACTAGGCTCGACAGCAGGTGTCTTCACCACTGAGCTGTTTGACTACCCCAGTTTCAGAGTTCCTTAACACTCTAGGTGGCCCATTTCCCCCATGATCTATTTGTGTAAGTGTGAATTAGTGGCTTTCTGTACTTTGTTGTATGCATTATATTCCAATTTAACGTATGAGAGGCCTTCAAGCTGACTGACTTATTTACTGGGGGAGGGGGCACTGCTCACTACTCCATCATTCTTTGAACACCTCTTTGCTTTTTGGTCATTAGAGGTTTTCCAGGCCTCTTTGTAATTCTTTGTAATTCTCCTACTCCTGCTCTAAAATCTATCTATATGAAGACATATTGGTTCCTTTCGGTGAAAAAAGGTAGACACTAAGCTTCGGTCTGTCCCTATTGCTTTTCAGGTCCTTAGTAGAGAGAGAAGCGGGTGATATATAAATGAGCATGCATTGCTTTGGGTCTACATATTGAAAGGCACAAATTCACATAGGTGCCTTCAGCTCATCAGTACCAGGGTTTAGTGTGGGTTTCTTTTGTTACTGTTTTCTCAAAAGTGAGAACCGTTCTCACCTCTTCTAAACCCCCAACCCCCGCCTCTCCTGTTCCGATGTCACACGAAGCCACTGCTTCATAGTGTCACCCTAGCTCCATTGTAAAGACCCCATCCTCCTCATGCTTGGACTATGCCATCCTGCTGAGGACATCTCACTCTTGGGAGGTCTTGGGCTCTGGTGCTTTGTGCCAGGCCACTCCCTTATGTGAGATGCTTCCTTAACTCCATGCTCCTTCTGCGGGGTACCAGTTTCTCATAGGACTCTGTCTTTCTTTGATACTCACTCCACACTGTTTCCATGAATGCACTCTCCTCAGTGTACTGGAGCCCCTTCTGCAGAAAAGCCTTCCTTGACTCACCCTCTCAACCCTTAGGAGACGCTGTTACAGTGTCTTCCTAACCCCTTATGGGTAGCACCTCAGAATCTTGGTTTGGACTGCTTTGTATTTCTCTTTCAAATGAATGTGTGATTCCTCGAGAGTTGATTTTCAGTTTAGTTGTTGAGGAGGAGAGGAGGAAGGGGGTGACGTATGGAATTTGTGGGCTTGGGCTTATAAAGCTGCTCCAGTCTGGTTCCCAGTTTCTAGTTTTTACCTGCTTTCTGAGTTGCCTACGGTACAAACAGTAAGGTGTTCATTAAATTGAGATACTACTCTGCAACTTTTGAATCACAAGCTATCACAAGAGGAAAGATACACTTCACAAGCCAGAAGGGATTGGGGTCTGTGGAGTTGTTGTGGTAGTCTCTTTAGGCTGGTTCTTCCTGTATTCTCTCCCCTGAAGTGGGAGGTAGCAACTCACTGCAGTGGTCTCCCATGGAAAGTCCACTTAGACACTCATCACGCACCGTCTGTCTTAACCTACCAAAATCCCAGATGTTTAGCATAAACCGTATTCTTGGTACAAAAAGTCTAGGCACAGTGAGTCTCCCCTTCCCCACTCTGTCATTTAACTTGGAGGTACTCCAAGAGCCATGCTCTCAGGTGCCAACCAAGCAGTATCAGCATTCTAATATCTATCTATCTATCTATCAATCATCTATCTATCTTTTGTACAGGCTTATTTCCCTGTATATGTTGAGAACTAAATATTTATACATTGTTCTCACTGTGCCGCACTAAGTCTATCAGAAGTACCACTGCAGCAGTCTGTAAAGCACTGAGTCTATCAGAACTACCACTGCAGCAGTCTGTAAAGCACTAAGTCTATCAGAACTACCACTGCAGCAGTCTGTAAAGCACTGAGTCTATCAGAATTACCACTGCAGCAGTCTGTAAAGCACTGGGAATAGTGTGGCCTTGCTACCTGCACACTGTGGAGGAGTGGACATCAGTTAACACTAATAATGAATTTAAGGCGGGCACTAATTATTTAATAAGGAAGGATCAGAAAATATATATATATTGTTCTCGTTGTTTTTCCAGACATGGTTTCTCTGTGTAGCCCTGGCTGTCCTGGAACTCACTCTGTAGACCAGGCTGGCCTCGAACTCAGAAATCTGCCTGCCTCTGCCTCCCGAGTGCTGGGATTAAAGGTGTGCGCCACCACTGCCTGGCCTGGATCAGAATATATTAAGTGAAAATTTAGAGGGAACAGAACAGCAGGCTAAAAATAGAGGCAAGATCAGTCAGCAGTTCAGAGCACTTGTTGCTCTTGCAGAGGCTCTAGCATCCACACAGCAGCTCACAACTGTCCCAACTCCAGCTTCAGGAGGTCCCATGCCTTCTAGATTCTTCTGAACTTTGCAGTCACAAGGCTGGCACATGGTACATGTACAATTCAGGCAAAAACTACATACACAAAATACATAAGTCTAAAAAATTCCTTTGAAATAAAACAGAAGAGGGGAACGATTTGTACTTGTATTTGTTTGTATGTGCATTTAAAAACTATCTGGAAGTACAAACGAGATCTTTAATCGTGGTTGTGGGGATGGAGTGAGCTCTAAGGACTTTGTTCGCAACATATCCTTACAGTCTATTTTCATTACTGATGGATTCAGTAGTCACTAATGTGTCTGCTCAAGAAAATGTGTGTGCAAGACATGCTCAGATAAACCACCAGTCCCTTGCTATGTGTCTCCGGTGGAGGTGAGATGGGTAACAAACTGCCTTTCTGATTGAGCTCCCATACTGTAGTCAGTGTTCTTGACTGCTGGCTACTTGCTCCTATGCTCTTGGCTAATTATTTTGCTTTTCAAAATTAGCAGAAAAAGAAGAGACACCCTGACTGAGAAACAGGCCAACACATAGTGCTAAAATGCTAGACAGTGTTTCTAATTAGAGGAAAGTGGTACTAGACAACGTGACTATTAGTCAGCCTTGTTTCGGATGAGTTGTGTAGTGCTATTGGTTGTGGGTTTCATATTAGTACTTAAATAAATACATATTAAATAGTCAGTCTCTGTCTGTCTGTCTGTCTCTCTCTCTCAATTTGCTTGCTTGCTTGTTTTTTTGAGATAGGGTCTGTGCATCCCTGGCTGTCCTAGAACTTATCCTGTAGACCAGGCTGGCCTCAAACTCACAGAGATCCACCTGCCCTTGTCTCTCAAGTGCTGAGATAAAAAATGTGTATCAACACATCCTGCAAAATAGAAGCACATGAAACAAATTTATGTATTGATGTATGACTAGGTGATGAAAGCTTTGTAGATGTGGAGGATAGTGGGAACCTGGCTGGCTGTTTCCCTGAGAAGCATTGGTGTAGTGTTCATAAATTCAGGGGCTGGAAGATGACTCACTGGGTAAATTAGCATGTGCTGCACAAGCATGGAGACTTGCCTTTGAATGCCCAGCACCCACATAAAAAGCTGGGCATGGCTGCACTTCGATACAAGCACAGTGTTGGGAGAGGAGGCAGGAGAATCTGGGGAGTTTGCTGGCTGGTTGGCCCAGCTGAAATCAGCTTCAGCTTCAGTGAGAGGCCCTATGTCAAGGTGTAGTAAGGTAGAGAGCAGTAGAAGATACCTCATGGCCTGTTCTGGCCTCCACACACAAATGCCTGCACGTGTGTACACATTTAGTTCACATTTTGTAGCAAAGGAAAATGAGGCTGGCCAGGCATTTGGTTGTCTGTGGCTGTCATAAGGCCCTTAAGTAACTTAACTGAGAGGAAAGTTACTATAGTATCTCTTGCTCCATATTCTAAACTGCTGTGCTGTCCTGCTGTGTTCATCAAATGTGGGCATCGAGGGACTTTCAGGATGGAGACCAGGAAGGAAAGCAGCTCCTTCTCTCCATATGCCTAAACATCACACTCAGCAGCCTCTCTTACTAAACATGACCTCCTGTGTCAGAGTTTAGAACGTTGTTTAGAAAACCAGTCTTTTTATTTGAAAACTAATGTGTTCTCTTTTACAGAAAAAACGAAGTGAAATTCCTTGTTACTGGGAAAATCAGCCAATGGGATGTCAGAAACTAAACTGCGCTTTCCATCACACCAGAAGTCGCTATGTTGAAGGACTGTTCCTACCTCCGAGCAAAAGTGAGATTGGTTTTGATTCTAACAGAGAACAGTTGCTATTCAGTGAGCACCTTCTCTTCACACTTCTGGTGGGCCAGTGGGAGCAGTATATCTAGTATATTCCCAGGCTTCAGATAAATCTTGACTCCACAAAAATCTGTGGTTTATTTTCAAAGTCCCTTTTAAACTAATTTTTATTTATAATAGTGGAAGGTGGCTGTGATTTTAGCAGTCAGAAGGCTCAGGCAGGAGGAACATAAGTGTGAGGGCCACCTCGGTTACATAACAAGACTGTCTCCCACCCCACCCCCAAAAAAATCCCAGCGGGAGGTGGAGGAATGTGGCCTCGGTATGCATTTTTGTGTTGAGCAAATACATTGTAGATTCTCAACTTTAAAAAGGAATGTCTGTTATTTAGAACTAACTCTTGGGGTCATTGTTTTCGTTGACTACCATCTGCTCATCTCCAATAAAGGAGTCATTGGTTCAAAAATACTTTTGTCTTCATGGCGACTTTAGAACGAAACTGGGAAATTAGGTTAAAGAAGCATACAGGCTCTAAGAAAAATGTGCCAAACGTATCATAAAGGACAGGGGTGTTGAGTAGGGATTATAATTCTCTGTTCTAAATTTATGTCTGGTTTTGTATGTTTAGCTGTGTTACCCACTGTGCCTGAGTCACAAGAAGAAGAAGTAAAGGCTAGCCAGCTCGCAGTTCAACAGAACAAATTGTCTGTTCAGTCTAACCCCTCCCCACAGCTGCGGAGTGTGATGAAAGTAGAGAGTTCAGAAAATGTTCCCAGCCCCACACATCCGCCTGTTGTGATCAATGCTGCAGATGATGACGAAGATGATGATGGTACGTTTTAGCTGTAATGAGCTAGACAGGAAAAGGTGAACACTCTAGACTTGTTCTTATTGGAGGTTTGTCTTACATGTGCCTATACAGATCAGTTTTCTGAGGAAGGGGAGGAAAGCAAAACTCCTGCCCTGCAACCAACCCCTGACGCCCATAATGGATTGCGGGGAGCTTCTGCCCGCACACCTGGACTCAGTTCAAAGCAAGGTAGGAAGAGGCTCTCGGGTTTCCAACCCTTGGAGTATCACTCCCTAGCAGATGTGCTGTGCCTATAGAATGTGTGCTTTTTGTAAGTCATTTACTCAAAGCATACTTGAATGCCTGCAGCAAAATACAAAGAAAAAGGCTGTAGCTCCTCATGTGGTTCCCCTTGGGTTTCTCAGGTGAATGTTTGAATTTTGGAATAAAAACTCTTGAGGAAATTAAATCAAAGAAAATGAAGGAAAAATCCAAGAAGCAAGGTGGTAAGTCATCACAAATTTTGGCATGAATACTTGCATGTTACCAGACAAGAATAATAAAGATACTTCTGATAATAACAGCCAAATTCAGCAAATACAGACTCTTATTTCTATGGCTTATTTGAAGTGAAACAAGACTATCGGAGCTGTTTCAGTCCTCACTGTTCAGAGCTAAGTCTGTATAATAATTTAAAAACCTGTGTATCTTCAAATTGATTTTTTTTTTTTTTTTTTTTTTTTTTTTTTTTGAGATAGGGTTCCTCTATGTAGCCCTGGCTGTCCTGGAACTTACTATGTACACTAGGCTGGCCTCACACTCAGAGACCCGCCTACCTCTGCTTCCTGAGTGCTGGGATTAAAGGCACGTGCTATCATGCTGGGCTAATACCTTGAAATATTTAACTGTAAAGAACAACAGTTAAGAGCTGTATTAAGAGACCAGTAAAGTGCTTGCTACACAAGCCAGAGAATCTGTGGTCTCAAAACCACATAAAAAGCCAGGTGTGGTGATGTGTGCTGGTAATTTGGTTCTGGGGGCAGGAGGATTGCTGGTTTGCTGGCCAGCCTAGTCTAAGCAGACCCTAGGTCCTTGTAAGACACTGTCTCCTGAAGAATGTGGAGAGATGGCAGAATTGACCTCTTACCTCCACATACAAACAGAACCTACTAAAAGAACATGTATGTCATGAGGTACAAGAGGGTTCTTAAGGTCTACAAAGATTTTTTTGCTGGAGCTTGCTTGTCTCAACCTAGTTAACGTACATTTCCTACTCTAAAAGTTGTAGCTAAGGTAATGAAGAGATATATGCTAAATAGAGTAAATGGTTGGTTCTGAGAAGTCTGTCCTTAAAGTTTACTCTGTAGGAACTGTGTTTTAAGGATGATAATATTCAGGTGGGAACACTGCGATTGCCAAGGCTGATGACGGACCATGCTTCTACCTTACCTTTAGAGTAGTGTTAGCCTCATGGGTAAGCAGAAGGCTGAGTGTCTACCTGAGTGAAGCAGCAATCTCATAGAAACAGACTCTTGACATGGATTAGCTTTACTTCCCACAGGTTATTTATTTGCCTTTTTTCATTCAGAAGGCTCCTCGGGGGTTTCCAGTGTTTTACATCAGCCTCAGCCCAATCCAGGCCCTGAGAAGGAGAATGTTCGGACTGTGGTGAGGACTGTAACTCTTTCAAGCAAACAAGGTAAGCTAGAAGCAGGTCTCAAGAATTGTTGGGGTTTAGGTGCTTGGCAACACAAAAGCCTTGGGTGATACATTTGTTTACTTTGGAGTTTTAGGACTTGAAACATTTTGATCAGATATGAGGTTTAAAAATTGGTACATTTGACCTGTTGTTTAAAAAGTTGGAATTTTTAGTCAGGTAGTCTCATATTTATGTGCATCTAATTTAACATTTTCTCTTTGCTTCAGCAAGTTTATTGGCTGCTCATTTTGAGTAAAGAATGTTCTCACATATTTAGAATGATAGAAAAATGTAGATCTTTTTACAAAATTGTTTAAAATCTAATAAGAAATTGTCTTGGTTTTGGTTACTATTGCTATGACCAAACACCATGACCAAAGCAACTTGGGGATGAAAGAGTTTATTATGCTTCCACATCACTGTTTATCATCAAAGGAAGTCAGGACAGGGATTCAAGCAGGGCAGAAAGAAACCCAGAGGCAGGAGCTGGTGCAGAGGCCATGGAGGGGTGCTGCAAGGAGGGGCTTGCTCCTTGTCGCTTGCTTAGCCTGCTTTCTTATAAAATCCGGGACCATCAGTCCAGGAATGTTACTGCCCATAGTAGGCTGGGCCTTCCCACACCAATCACTAGTTAAGAAAAGCCCTAGAGCAGTGATTCTCACTGTCCTAATGCTGAAACCATTTAACACAGTTCCTCATGACTCCCAGCCATAACAGTATTTTTACTACTACTTCATAACTAAGTTTTCCACTGTTACAAATCATAATGTAATATATGATATGACCCCTGTGAAATGGTCACTAGACCCTACCACTGCCACCAAGGGAGGGGTTGCACCCCACAGGTTGAAAACTGTTGCTCTACAGGCTTGCCTTCAGCCTGGCCTTAAGGAGACATTTTATTAATTGAGGCTCCTGCCTCTCCAGTGACTTTAGCTTGTGTCAAATTGACATAAAAATATCTAGCATAATAATATAACACAAAAGAAATTGTACATTTAAATGTTCCATTTGAACAACAAACATTTGGAAGAAGCTTACCCTCTCTAGTGAGGATATTAGATAACTTTCCAAGGTACACTAGGAGAGTTTGGCCAAGACCAACGCCTCTTTCCTTATGTTTGGCTCCTGTTAATAATGCCATGCTGTTGCGTGTTTATTAGACTTGATTATTATCCTGCTAAACAAGACTGGTTTTCAGAGTAACTCCTTAGTGGGCTCAATGTGAATGTAAAGTAATATCCTCAATCAAGTAACAGTTGAAATACTTTATTTCTACCATTTCAGAGGAGCCCTTGGTTAGACTGAGTCTTACTGAGAGACTGGGGAAACGAAAACTTTCAGTAGGTGAGTTAGATCTCGTGTATATTCTCCTCTGTCTATGTGTTCCTGCATGAACATGTTGCCTTGTTGAGACTCTTTTTCCAAGCACCATCAGTATTGACATGCTGGTCGGTCTGCCTGTATTCTTGACTGACATTTGTAAAATTTCATGTGTATGTTATACCTTTCATTGAAGCTATAGCAGTTTAAAGTATTATAACTTAATTAGATTATAACCTTTTCCTTTTGATTGTGAGCCTATTAATGGCTAAGCCATGTCCAGGCCATGGCTAACCTTTTAGGAGGTCCTAGGTTTAATAATTACAGGCTTGAGCCAGGTACGATGGCATGTACCTTTAATCTCAGCACTCCGAAGGCAGAGGCAAGAGGATCTTTATGTGTTCCAGGCCAGCCAAAACTACATAGGCTCCAAAAAAAGAAAACAGACAGTTTTTGATTTTGTTTTTATGGTTTTCCTAACGGTTCCCTATCCGTTACCCCTCCCTTTTGGCAAACACAGAAAGGCTATAGTATTATAGTCAGACAGCAGTCTGCATTAAACTTTACTGGTCATAGAAACAAAAGAATCAGAATCTTAGATATTTTCAGTTGGTTAATGGGGTCCTCGTCTCCTCTTTCTCCTTCCTATCTTTCCTCTTCCTTCTTTCCTTCTACTTTCTCTTTTAAAGGCAGGATTTGATCATCTAATCACCATTTTTCAAAAGCTGGATTATAGGTTTCTGATACTCCACCCAGTTAATGTAGTGCTAGGGATTGAACACAAGGCCCCGAGAGCCGCAGCTCAAGCCAGAGTCTTGGATTTCTTATCTGTAATGTGACCTTCAGAGTCTTAATACCCCACGAAAAATTAGCACTGCAAATTCTTTTACTATTTTCCTAACTGAATTTACTATGAATTCAGAGTTTGGTAGTGCCTTAGTGAGGGTTTCCATTGCTATGATGAGACACCATAACCAAAAAGCAAGTTGGGGAGGAAAGAATTTATTCATCTTATACTTTCATATCACTGTTTATCATCAAAGGAAGTTAGGGCAGGAACCCGGAGGCAGGAGCTGACCCAGAGGCCAGGGAGGGGTGCTACTTACTGTCTTGCTCCTCGTGACTTGCTCAGCCTGCTTTTAGAACCCAGGGCATCAGCCCAGGGACAGTACTATCCATGGTGGTCTGGGCCCTTCCTCATCAATTGGTAATTAAGAAAATTCTCTAAAGCTTGACTTATGAAGGCATTTTCTCAAATGAGGTTCCTTTTTTTCAGTAATTTTAGCTTGTGTCAAGTTGACATAAATCATCCAGCACAGGCAGTAAAGGCATTGCTGTCTTTGAGCTTTAGCTTCAGCCACGGCTTATGATTTGGAGTGTAATTTTAGTAATTTTTCCAAAATTCGTTTTTTTTTTTTGTTTTTCTTTTTTTTTTTGTCTACTAATTTTTTTTTTTCTGGGACATTTTGGTTTTAATATTAGGTTCTAGGAAGCTGATGGACAAACACCATTTAAATGCAGAAAACTTTCAGTGGTGTTTTTTGTTTATTTGGTTTTGGGTTTGGTTTTTGGAGACAGGGTTTTCCTGCGTAGCCTTGGCTGTCCAGAGACCAGATCGAACCCAGAGTTCTGTCTGCCTCTGCCTTCGAGTTCTGGGATTAAAGGCCTGCACCACCACTGCCTATCCTAGTATTTTAAACTGTCCATTTTTTTGTTTTGTTTTTTATTTTTACTTTGTTGAAGATCAAATCTTAAAGTGAGTCTCTCCCTATTTGTAGGTGGTGACAGTGATCCCCCATTAAAGCGAAGCCTTGCACAGAGGCTGGGGAAAAAAGTGGAAGCACCAGAAACTAACATTGATAAAGCACCAAAGAAAGGTAAGTACTTTGATTCTTATAGACATTTCCTGCCTGTTTGTAATTACAACAGGTGTGAATCCTTATTTTTTGCTCAGGTGAGTTAGGTAGCTGTTTATTACTCTACAAATATTTGAGTGTTTACTCTACTTGATTCTAAATAACTAACATTTAACAAAACTAACAGTTGTCAACAACCATTGAGGTTCATAGGCTCCTGAAAGATTGGAATATCCAAGATTACTGGGATAAACACTAGTGTAGGAGAAGATGCATGGGCCTGTGAGAGCACATGGGGGCACTGCAGAGGCTCAAAGTCAAAATCAGGAACTGGCTAGGTGACGTTAGAAGACCAGTGTTGGCTAGTTCTAAGTCAACTTGACGAAATCTAGAGTTGTTTTGAAAAAGTTCTATTGAGACAAACAACATCCCCACCAAACTGGTCCATGGGCAAGCAAGTGGTACTTTTTTTTAATTGAGGATTTAGGTGGGAAGGCCCAGACGATTGTGAGTGGTGCCACCCTAGAGCTGGTGGTACCTGATAGTATAAGAGAGCAGGTCAAGCATGCCACAGGGGTCAAGCCAGCAAATAGCACTCCTCCATGGCCTCTGCATCAGCTCCTGCCCACCTCCACGTTCCTGCTCCCACTTCCCTCAGCAGTGGAGTGACCTGAGAGTTGTAAACTGGAATAAACCCTCTCCTCCCAAGTTGTTGATGGTCCTGGTGTTTCATCACAGCAGGAATAACTAAGACAACCAGGATTTGTATTAAAAGAAGAGTCAGAGAGCCAAGGAAGCATAATACACTCAAGGACCAATAACAAAAGAAATGAGGAACATGGTTATATAGTCTTTTAAAGCCATGCCATGAGAGTCTGCGCTTACTCCAGTACAGTGACAAACTAAAGGTTATTCAAGGCAGCTGGTGAGTTGGCTCAGCTGGTAAAAGCACTTGCCACAGTAGAGTGGATGACTGGCCCATGTTTAATCCATGCAGCGACAGTGGGGGAGAGAGCTGATGCTGAAGGTGTCCCCTGACTCACACAGGCCTTAGTGAGGCACACGTGCCTGTGTACAAACACACACACACACACACACACACACACACACTAGTAATAGTAACTAAATTCAGCATTCAGGGTGTAGTGCCACATGCCTTTAAATCCTAGTGCTCACACAGAGTCAGGTGGATTTCTGTGAGTTTTAGGCCAGCTTAGTCTACAGAGTGAGTTCCAGGACTGTCAGGGCTATGAGATCCTGTCTCAAACAAAAAACAAACAAAAAATCCTAAGGAAAAAAATATTAAAAAGGGATCAAAAGGTCTGATTTGCATTTTAGACCTGGCTTGTATTAATTGAGAGACAATAGAAGGCATAGTATGAGCAGGGATATGAGCTGTTAAATAACCCAATAGGGCTGCAGAGATTGCTCAGTGGCTAAGAACACCCACATCAGCAGTGCATAAGCTACCTGTAACTTTAGCTACCAGGGACCTGATGCCTCCTTCTGGCCTCTGCAGGCACTTGTACATATATGGCATAGATACAGAAATAAAGTAAACCTTGAGAGGATCTAAGTTCAAGTAAGTGGGCATAGTGGTAGAGATGAGAGTTTAAGTCAGGTATTTAAGGTATTACAGGGCTGTCTGTGAAGGAGCGAAGTCCTAGGCAGATTTCCCCCCCACTTTTATGACTTAGGTGAAATGTTGGGTTAATGTCTGAGTAGATGGAGATTTTTGTTTTTGTTTTCTTGTGTGTAGATGTGGAGGTTCAGGAACTGCCACACAAACCATACGATCACTGATCTCAGTTAAGCAAGAATAGCTTATTGAACGTATGTCCTAATACTCATCGATCAGGACCACAAAAAGGAATTGTGGCACTAATCTGTCCTCAAGGCAGACTTTTTAATATGAAAAACCAGGTTCAAAGGTTTAAAGGCAAACAGTAAAGTAGTACAATATTTTTAGGCTAACTAGAAAAAGTATTATCAGCCAACTTTTAATCTGATTGGTCCTAAATGAGGTAAGGGGTGGTAGACGGGTACTGAACAGGGGACTTTAAGAATGTTGAGAAAGTAGAGCATAAGTAATTCAACTGTAACTTTTTGGCTTATTAATAGCATTCTTCAATGTCGGCTATAGATAATTACTTCTGGGAAGTGGAGTCTGAGAACCATATGAGCAAATGGAGATTGAATACAAAATGGCTACAGTTGTGTTAAAAAGAGCAGGCCTCAACATTCCCCCTTGTAGCTTATACCTTAGAGTCAAATTGTTGACTCTTAATTTTTTCTGAGGAGGGGTGTGGGGGACCAGTTAAACTTTTATATCAGCCTTTGTTGGCATTTTGTAATTCTGACAGGTCTTGATCAGTTTGTTGACTTAAGTATTTGAAATTTTGATTTCCCTTAATAAGTGCTGCTGCTCCCATGCTGGCAGACCCTGCTATGCCCATGCCTACTAGGAGGGGCACTGTCAGAGTTGCCCTGGCCATCTGGGATCAGTGTTTCCAGAGTCAGCTCCCTCTCTAGAATAATAGTTTACCTGAGGCAATACGTACAGGTAAGCCAAAGTTTCAGTGAGGATAAAGGATAACAGAAAGGCACAAGCAAACCAAGTGCCTTTTGAAGGTACTAATTAGTTAGTATGAGGATATTTCTGCAATTAACATCTGCAGGTGAATTGTTACAGTATTGAAGGCACTGTGACTCTGAGCCTTCTATAAGCAGAGGCCTTGTCTTTCAATCTCTCCCAGAGTCAAGGTGGGTTTATGCCCCCCAGGGGCATAGTTGGTCTATTTGTATACCCATTTCCTCCATAGTTAGGTTTTAGATAGTCTAAGGGGGAAGGAAGAACTCTTGAGGTAGAGGGAAAGATGACCAGAGTTGGGGAGAGACCTGTCAGCCGTGTGGCAGAAACAGATTGCTGGGTGGTTAGCTCTTGCTTGAGGTTGTGTTTTCTAACACTTTTGTTAGGACCAATGATGTCTATTGGTGGTCTGGAATCTCTGGGTGGTCCTCGTCAGAGGTGTGAGGGCAGAGTCCCTAAGTTCCCTGTATCCTGGACGTTACTTATATAATATTTTATCTTAATTTGCATGGGGTTGACACCCCCACCCCCACCCCCCAGGCCTCAACAATAGAGCTTTCAGGAAAATAAACCTTTTTACTTCTAGCTCATGAAACTTTGGTTAAGTACGTGTTTCCAATTGGTGACTTGTGTGCTCAGTACAAGCAGAAGTTCTCTGTCAGGTTTCTCTCATCTGTCAGGTAGCATCATAGCTCAGCAGTGTGCTGAGCACCTGCCTAGTATGTGTGAGGTCCTGAGGAAAATCTACAGAGCCTTTATCCATGACGTCTGTCACCACTGCCACCCCATTGGTGGTCAGGTTGATCTGGCTAGTTAAGCAAGCCATTCCTTCCTCCTTCACCACTCTGTGCACATCCATATGAAGCTGCACACTTGGTCCAAGTGGATGACCTTCTCCAAAAGTGTTCTTTGGTTAAGCTGTATGCAAATAGCTGTGCTCCCCTATTGCAACCTCAAAGTAGAAAGATTTAGAATAAATTTTTGAAGTCAAAAGATTGAGAAGGAGCCTGCCTGCCTTTAATGCCAGTTCATAGAAGGTTGAGACTGGGAGCTTACAGCTAACCTGGTTGGTCTACATAGCAAGTTCCAGGCCAGCCAAGACTACAGTAAGACCCTGTCTCAAAGAACAAACAAAAAGATTGAGAAAATTGTACAATAGTAATAATTTTCTGAATTCAGTAACTTTTACACACGTAGGCATGCATACATGTGTGCGTATACAGGCACGGCATTCATGTGGTGGTCAGAGACAGCTATGTGAACTTAGTTCTCTCCTTCCCCTAACATGGGTTCTGGAAGTCACACTTGGATTGGGAGGCTTTGTCCACTAAACCACCCCAGTGCCCTAAAAGGTTGGTTTTTTTCCCCTTTTTGGAGTCTGGAGTGTTCTGAGGAGTGTATAATTCCTATAAATTAGTTCTAAGGAAAAACACTCAAGAACTTGAAGATGGTTAGGTGGGTTGGTGGGTGGGTGGTTGGTTGGTTGGTTGGTTTGGTGTTTTGAGGCAGGGTGTAGCCTTGGCTGTCCTAAAACTTGATCTGTATACCAGGCTGGCCTCTGCTGGGACTAAAGGTACACTAAGGCCACCACCACCTGTCAAGATTTTTTCTTTAATTGCATTAGAAGTACAGCCTAATTTGTAAACATTGAAAAGATATTTGACCTATAAGAAATTGTGTTTAGCTTTTTAATTTTTGAAATTTTTGATAGTTGAAGTTTCCAAATCTCTGAAGGAGTGATTAGGCCTGTGTGCTAGCTTAGTCGGGGGGAAGCAGCAGATACTTAAACAGTCAGAAGAGCAAACTCCTTGTTGTTGTCTTTATTTCCCTGATTCAGCTGTACAGTGAAGGTAGAGCTTGTATTTATGGGTGGGTGGGTGTGGGTGTGCGTGGGTGTTCTTTACGTGTTCTTTAAAGATAGAAAAATATGTGTTCATTAAAATATTAAGAGAAAATCCAGTTAAGGGGGGAATGCCATACTATATGACAGATAGCTGGCATAGGACGTTAGATCTAATAGGCTAGATATGTAGCTCAATTCACAGTGTGTGCATGCTCCCTACTGGAAAGGGAGGAAAGAAGTCATTTTCTAAGCCATATAAAACCAGTTGCATTTCGTCAGATAACAAGGATGTGAACAGAACGCGTGCCATACAAACATACAAACCTGTTGGTTTTTGCATGCGGGCATTGTGATGGACACCTTACTCTCAGTACTTGGGAGATAGTGGCAAGTGGATCTTTGGGAGTTTGAGACCAGCCTTCTGGGACAGTAGGGCTATGTCAAAAAAACCCAAAGGATTATTTTTTATATTCTCAAACTCCTGTTTAATAGTGGGAACTACATGAATGTGTGTGTGTCTGTGTCTGTCTATTATATAAAGTGAATATCCATGTATTCAAATACTCTGCTTTTGTCGTTTGTGGTGCTGTAGTTTCAAACCTAGAGCTTCGCATTTGTTTGGTAAATAATTTACTGTGTGTGCCTGTTCTTCTAGCTCTGCTTTATGCCGCTCAGGATCCAATGCGATAGTGTTTTTTATAAGACAGTTTTACATTTCATATCTCTGCTTTGAATGTTAGCCTATGTGTATGTTCTCATTCCCACCTTAACTGATTTCTGTATTACTTTATGTTAGCATCCTTTAAAAACAACCTGATGGCGGCTCCTTATTTTCCTGTGAGGAAACAACCACCATTGCCACTCTTTTCCTAAGACAAGCTCTCAGTTCTGTAGTCCAGACTGGCCTCAGATTCAAGCACTCTCCGGTCACAGCTTCCCAGATGCTTGGCGGGATTACAGATGGGAGTTATGTTCAGCATTATTCTCCAAAACATTGTAGGGCTTTCTATCTCTCTGACATGGTATAACTTCACTCCAGTGGATTTAAACACAGATCCTCCTTGGCAAGCCAAGGGTTCAGTGGGCCCTTTGATCTAACTTGCCTTCTCTGTAAGTCCATGTAGCTCTGAAGTAGCTCTCTGCTAGAGAACTTGACTAGCATGGTGGTTTGATCCCTGCTACTCTTAAAAACAAAAATATTTTAGACTTTGTGGTCCATAATCTAAGTGGCAGTTACTCGGCTCCACCATTGTGGTGTGAAAACAACCATATGTGAGTGTGTAAATGAGTGAGTGGCTGTATTCCAAGGAAACAGTTCTCAGAACTAGGTTACAGCCAGATTTGGCTTGTGGCCTAGAGTTTGCTTTACACTGTTTTAAATGGCTGATTGACTTTTTGCATACACTTTTCAAATGAATTTATTTTGACATTTATCTTCAGAAGATTTTTGTTCTGGTCTTCTGGGGTTTTTTTTGTTTTTGTTTTTGTTTTTCAAGACAGGGTTTCTCTGTGTAGCCCTGGCTGTCCTGGAACTCACTCTGTAGACCAGGCTAACCTCGAACTCAGAAATCCACCTGCCTCTGCCTCCCGAGTGCTGGGATTAAAGGTGTGCGCCACCACTGCTCGGCTGGTTTTCTGGGTTTTGTTTTTGTTTTTTTCTACAGCTTAATTTTTTGTAGGCTGCTATGGAATTTCCTAATGAATCCATTTTGTTTGCTTGCTTGCTTAGTTTTGTTTCTCTATTTGGTTCTGAGATGCTGGAAATTTAGCCAGGGTCTGTGCATGCTAGGCCATGCAAGTAGTCTTCCAGTGAGGGGTATCCTCTGCTCCAGTCCTTAAATAGCTGCCTTAGTGACTCCTCCCTTAGTTCATTGTTGCTTTTGATGTTTATTATTAGCCCAGGCCTGGCTGTTAACTCTGCTGTTGCATAGAATAATGTTTAACTAGTCTTTTAGAGTTACATCTACAGTGTTTACACTTTATCAAATGCAGTAGTTTCCTCTCAGAAATTCTTAAGATTGCTCTACCATGGCATTATTCTTCTTGCATTGTTAGTGTAGATTAATTCTATTTTTAATTACTGTCTTTATCATTTCAATGATTTTTAGTAGGAATGAGTCTCCCAATTCACTATTAACCATGTACTTTCTTTGATAATTTTGAGACTAGATTGTCATTGTGAACTGGAAGAAAAGATTACAATTAACTTTTTTCCCAGATTTACTTATTTTATATCTATGAATTGCCTTTATGTGTGCAGGTGATCACATGTATGCCTGGTGTCTGTAGAGGTCAGAATAGGGTGTCAGATACTCTGGAACTGGAGTTACCAATGGTTTTGAGCCACCATGTGGGTGCTAGGAATTGAATCCAACCATCTCCAAGAATAGCAAGTGTTCTTAACCACTGAGCCATCTCTCCAACTCTACAATCATTTCAAAAATCTAATGAGAATACAGATGTGGTAGCTCTCTTGAGGCTACCATACTCCAGCAAAGACTATCACAAAAGCCTCAGCCAGTTGAAACCTAAGTCCTTGCTTTATGATTACTACACTAAAATATTTCAAGGACCCAAATAGCATAAACTGTTCTCAAGATGTAGATAGTATGTTTAGAGGATTAGGCAGTTCCAGGACTCTGATCAGTGTTCTCACCAGAGAAATGCACTAAAACAGCATGAAAGTCCGAGTTGGACTTACTTAAAATTAACCATTCAAATGAACTCTTTATTTAAACAAAAACAACAAAGCTAGTGGGTCATGGTGATTCATGCCTATAATCCAAGAAAGCAGGAGGATTGCTCTAAATTTGAGGTTAGCTTAGGCTATGTTATATGAGGACTTCCAGGCCTACCTGAGCTACAGAGACTTTATTTGGAGAAAGAATGAGAAAGACAGACACAGACAGAGATGAGACTGGTAGGGAATACCAAGTTCACAGAGTCCCAGAACATGTTGTGTTTAGGAGGTTGGGGTATACATTGTATGACTCTTACCTGTTAGTGAGTGTGTGTGTCCTCTTTTTATTCTACGTGAGTTCAGTATTTTCTTCGCTCTCCAGTAATGATTGTCTGATGTCATGTGTCCCACAGTTTAAACGGCTATAGAATGATCTTATGAGGGCTGTGCAGTTTCCACTCCATATTCCATGTGGCTCATTTACTCACTGGTGTTTGTTAGACTATACACCACACTTGGGCAGAAGTACGCTTGGCTTAGTACCCTGTGCGAGTTCTGTACACACACATTATGAGTGAATGGAGAGTTCGTTGTTACTTTTACTTATAGTTTATAATGATGCAGGTTTCCTCACTCATAATTGATTTTTAGCCATTGGCATTGTAGAAATATAAATCAGTAGGTTTGATTCTATAAGAGTTTTCTTGCTATTAATACTGTACATGGGACATCTGATGTTCCCTTGGATTGTTCTACTTGCACAGTGGAGAGATCATAAATCATTAAGATAGTGAGAGCTTAAATATATATCTTCCCCGAAACAGAGAGAAGTCATAAAGCTGGTGAGATCCACGTGAAGACATTGGAAGAAATTCTTCTTGAAAGAGCCAGTCAGAAACGTGGAGAATTGCAAACTAAACTGAAGACAGAAGAACCTTCAGGAGCTGATGATTCTCCACCAGGAACCAAAAGTTCCGCTTCAGTGCGGATCAAAACCTTCTCTGAGGTCCTGGCTGAAAAGAAACATCGGCAACAGGAAATGGAAAGACAAAAATCCAAAAAGGATGCAGGTTGTCTCGTGCTAACAGAAGACACTGAAGTGAAAAAGACAGTGAGTCTGCCGACTGTGGCTGTTAGCAAAGGACACCCAGAGGAGCCTGCAGGAAGAGTGAGGTCTCTGCAGGAGGTGCACATTAAGACGCTAGAGGAAATTAAGCTGGAAAAGGCCCTGAGGGTGCAGCAAAGCTCTGAGAGTAGTGGCAACTCCCGACCTCAAGCTGAGGCTGCCCAGGGGGCAAAGAGGCTGCTCCGCATCACCAAGAGAGCAGGTTTGTATAGCCCCTCCAAACTGCAGCACTGTTCCCCTACAGGGCAGCACCTGCAGGAACCTGGAAAGTTCTTTGAGGGCTTTTCATAACTGGGGGAACTGGAGTCACTGGATTTCAGTAGAGTCAGCTGTTGACAGTATGGTGGTCTGTAGTTCAACAGTGTATTCCTGTGATCTTGAAATTTTATAGGACCCGTCTTTTAGCTATGAGGGTTTTTCCTTGTTTCTTGTCATTACTGTCTTAGTTTCCTTTCTGTGGTTTGATAAAACACTGATCAAACACAGCCTGAGCTGAGGAGTACTATATGGTGTACACTTCAGATCACAAGTACATCCTTGAGGGAAGTCAAGGCAAGAACCTGAAGACAGGACCTGAAGTCCATGGAGGAACACTGTTTACTGGCCTGTTTTCCATGGCTTGCTCAGACTGTTTATTTAACCAAGATCCACTTGCCCAGGGGTGGCACTACCCAAAGTTGACTGGTCCCTCCTACATCAATTACCAATCAAGAAAATGCCCTACAGGCTAGTTTGATAGACTAGCTGTGGTTTCTTGGCGGCGGTTCCCTCTTCCTAGATGACAATAGCCAATGTTAAATTGACACAAAAGCTAGCCAGTAAAATTGTATTCATTAAGAAAGGTTTTAGTTCAGTTCATTTCCCCTGAGCTTATGGCCTTATTAAAGCAATGGTGTTTTTAATATGAATATAGGTGCAAAAGAAGAGAAAAAACTTGAACTTGAAGACAACGGTGACGCTCCTCCTCAGAGCTGTGTGGCTAAGATGGAGGCTCATGAGGTAAATGTGTTGTTCTGGGCAGACCTTGTCGGGTAAATGATGTGTGCTTTCAGTTTTAGCTTACAGCAAACTTCTGTCAGTAATTTCAGTGGCACGTTGAGTATGGTTTTAGTTGTCTTGGTTCATGCTTTCATTGTTTGGCTTTAGGTTTTTTGTTTGTTTGGTTGGTTTTTGAGATTTTTGGAGACAGTTTCTCACTGTGTAGCTCAATCTGCTTGGCTCAACCAGTCGCATTCCTCAGTGCTAGATTATAACCTGCACCACAGGGCCCAGGACTGTGGTTATAATTTGCTGTGGAATTTGTAATTTTTGTTTGGTTTGGAGTTACTTATTTTTGTTTGGTTTTTGAGATAGGGTCTTTGTGGCCCTGGCTGTCCTAGAACTCACTGTGTAGACCTGACTGATTTCTGACTCAACATTGATCTGCCTGACTCTGTCTGCCTCCTGATTTCTGTGATTAATTGTGTACCATTGTACCTGTGGGAGATTCTTACAGTTCTCTATTAGTTTTCTTTGTTCTTACGGTTACTTTATATGTATGTTGGGAACTGAGCCTGGGTTCTTTGCAAGAGCATCAGGTGTCTTAACCACTGAGCCATCTGTTAATAGAAATGAATCTAATACTCAGCTTGGGTAAGAGCTGTACAATTGGTCATTTTGCAGCCTGTTGTAGCTTTAGTAATTCCTTAAGGTGTTCGATTTTACTGACTATATAATATTCTAATTTGTAAATATAAGCTCTTTCTAGACATCTAGTTTTTTTCACAGTTGTAAATAATAACTTGGCATAAACCTTAATAAATAGGTGTCTTAATTATTTAGTAATCATTAGTGTTTACTTAGGGTTGTAGTTTTAGCCTATAGAATCTGGGTTTTTCAGTTAATTTCATAATTTTCAGTTCTAATCTTTCATACTTAACACCATATCTTCTAATATCAAATAGTGAGCCTTCTCTTTATTCTGAATCATGTAATACTCTACCTAACTTACTCAGCACTATAAATGAGTTTACATTTTAATTCTTTGAATGAACTTGTCCACAGACTTCAGATGAGACCATAAGTGATCCCACAAAACTTCCAGTCAAAGAGAAGCAGAGACAGCAGGAGAGAGGAGCGTCACAAAAGGAGAAACCGGCCTTGTCATCTGTGCGGGGAGATGGGGCTTCTTACTGTACCCGAGTGGTGGGGAAGCCAGTGCTCACTGCTGGATCAGGCATTACTCGACACCTGGCAAAACGGCTCCCCACGGCGTCATCCCAGAAAGGGGAGGTAGATACCTCTGGAATTGGGGACTCAATACTGAATGTGAAATGTGCAGCACAGACTTTGGAAAAAAGGAGTAAAGGTGAGCAGTTCAGTACCTTCATCGTAGCACAGTGATGAGATTTCAGTAACGCTGGCAGCAGTAGAATTGAATCTCCTGTATACTGAGGTCACGCCAACAGATAGTAATATCTGCAAATGTGAAATGTAGGCAGAGTTCTTCCTCACAACTTTTGCTGTCTTCTGCCTTAGGTAGGTCTGGAGGTATAAACAGTGGGTAAAGTTCTTTTCTAGCCAGCACAAAGCCCTGGTTCCATTACAGCATGCAGTCCCAGCCCAGTTGTATTAGAGTTGTCTACAGGAACAGAACCAGCGGAATGAACGTAGACAGAGGGGGATCTATTGGATTGGCTTACATGATACAGTCTGGGTGGTCCTACAGTGGCTGTCTCACACTGGAGACACCAACCTCGGTTGAATGCCTCAATCCTAACTAACCATGTGCTGTGTTGTAAGTCAGCCAATAGAGGATGAAGGTTGAGTTTGAGTTCTGTGGCTGGTGAAGGTTGTCTTTCAGGACACACTTTGAACTCTGGGTTGTTCATATACATCTAGGTAGTTTTATCGTGGAGCTCACTCTTTTCCTCTTTATTCAAAGATGGTAGAAGCAAACAGCATCATTATTTTCTTTACTTTCTCAGATTAAACATTCCAAGTTTTATAATCTGAGTCACCAAATCCTTGCTCTTCTCAAGAGATGAAACAAAAAGACAGGAGGATCAGTAGTTCAAAGTCATCCTCAGCTACATGATTGGAGGATAGCCTGGTGTCTTAGTCAGGGTTTCTATTTCTGCACAATCATGACCAAGAAGCAAGTTGGGGAGGAAAGGGTTTATTGAGCTTACACCTCCATGCTGCTGTTCATCACTAAAGGAAGTCAGGACTGGAACTCAAGCAGGTCAGGAAGCAGGAGCTGATGCAGAGGCCATGGAGGGATGTTCCTTACTGGCTTGCTTCTCCTGGCTTGCTCTCTTTTAGAACCCAAGACTACCAGCCCAGGGATGGCACCACCCACAAGGGGCCCTCTCCCCTTGATCACTAATTGAGAAAATGCCTTACAGCTGGATCTCATGGAGGCATTTTCTCAACTGAAACTCCTTTCTCTGTGATAACTTCAGCTTGTGTCAAGTTGACACACAAAACCAGCCTGTACAATTGACCCCTTGTCAACATGACTCACCATTAAGCCTCAACTCTTATTTCTTATTCATCCCCAAGATCTAAATAACTTTAAAAGTCCCACAGTCTTTGCAAATTCTTACATATTTAAGATCCAATCCCTTTAAAACATCCAACCTCTTAAAATTCAAAGTCTTCTAAAAATTCAAAGTTTCTTAACTGTGGGCTCCACTAAAATACTTTCTTCCTTCAAGAGGGAAAAATATCAGGGCACAGTCACAATCAAAAACAAAATCAAACTCAACCGTCCAATGTCTGGGATCCACTCATGATCTTCTAGGCTCCTCTAAGGGCTTGGGTCCCTTCTCCAGCTCTGCCCTTTGTGGCACACACCATGTCTTCTAGGCTCCAGCTGCCTGCACTCCACTGCTGCTGCTGTTCTTGGTGGTCATTTCATGGTACTGGCATCTCTAAAACACTGCTGTCTTCTGCTGTAACTATGCTTCACCAATAGCCTCTCATGGGCTCTCTTCATGGTACCAAGCCTCAACTCCTTTGCATGAACCCTTCAGTCCTGGGATATCAATCGCAACTGAGACTGCACGTCAACTGAGACTGCACCTTCACCAATGGCCTTCTGTGGCCTTTCACAGTGCCCAGCCTCAGCTGCTCTTCATGACCCCTTAATGCCTTCAAAACCAGTACTGCCTGGGTGACTCTTACACATTACCAAGTCCAGCCACAGCACAAGGTACAACCTTGGCGATCTCTGGAACACGGCCTCTGTGCTCTCAGAAAACACTTCCCAGAAGATATCACCTCAGTGATGCTGGTCTCTTCTTAATCACCGCTAATTTCTCAGCTCCAGCTAACCAGCATTAATAGTCCCAGTAATGCAAAGGTTTTTTTAGTAGTTCTGGTATCTTGTTAATCACAGCTGATTCTTCAGGCCCAGCTAACCAAAACCCAGAATCTTCACACTCAGAATAAGAGTCTTTAATCTTCCCTCTGAAATTTTACAAGCCAGGCTTCCATCTTCTGCACTGTTCTCAACATTATCTTTCAAGCTCCTACACAACATCCCACAGAGCTCTTAACACCAAATGGATCTTCTAACCCAACATTCCAAAGTCCTTCCCACAGGCCTCCCCCAAACATGGTCAGATTGTCACAGGAATACCCCACTCCTGGTACCAATTTGTCTTAGGGTTTCTATTCCTGCACAAACATCATGACCAAGAAGCAAGTTGGGGAGGAAAGGGCTTACATGTCCACACTGCTGTTCATCACTAAAGGAAGTCAGGACTGGAACTCAAGCAGGTCAGGAAGCAGGAGCTGATGCAAGGGCCATGAAGGGATGTTTCTTACTAGCTTGCTTTTCCTGGCTTGCTCATCTGGCTTTCTTATAGAACCCATGACTACCAGCCCACAGATAGTACCACCCACAAGGGGCCCTCTCCCCTTGATCACTAATTGAGAAAATGCCTTACACCTGGATCACATGGAGGCATTTTTCTCAACTGAAACTCCTTTTTTCTGTGATAACTCCAGCTTATGTCAGGTTGACACACAAAACCAGCCAGTACACCTGGGATATATGAGACTTTGTCATAGAAAAAGAAAAACATAAAAGTCCCATCCAGAATTTCTGTGGTATATCTTTCCTCTGGTGTTTTGAAATATGGTCTTACTATACAGCCCCAACCGGCGCCTTCTGGGTGCTTGGATTACAAAAGTGTGTGACTGCACTCAGTTTTTCTTCTTGTTTTACAGAAGAAAATACCTTGGAATATGATAGTAACATTGAAGAGTGTGTCATGGTGACCCATGTGACCTCATTTTTATTCATGCGGTTTGCTCTCTGGGTGTTACTTTTTGCTTTGTTTTGTTTTTAAGACTAGGTCTCTAACATAGCTCTGGCTGTCCTGGAACCCATTATATAGATCAGGCTGGCCTCAGACTCACAGAGATCCTCCTGCTTCTGCCTCCCAGTGCTGGGATTTAAGTCACACATCACCATGCTTGGACACTGAATTTCTACTACTAAAGGCATTGTCTCTTATTCTGAGATATTCTATATATGAAAGAGATTATCAGTTACTAATCAGATATGTTCTGTCCCCTGTAGCCAAACCCAAAGTAAATGTGAAGCCGTCTGTAGTAAAGGTTGTGTCAGCTCCCAAATTGGCTCCCAAGCGCAAGGCTGTGGAGATGCACTCTGCTGTCGTCGCAGCTGTGAAGCCACTCAGCTCCAGTAGTGTCCTGCAGGAAAGCCCCACCAAGAAAGCAGCTGTGGTAAGAGATGATCACTCGGTGGTGCCTGACTCTGGCAGGACAATTGCCCTTTGGCTTTGTCTCTGTTTTTGATTCATACTTCCTGTCATTTCCTAAGCATATTGGTTTCTTAGACTGTTACTCTAGCTGAAGATTTGAAGCTAATTTTGGGTGACAAGATACTTTACTGAATTACATACTCAGCCTCTGGATCAGGTTTAAACAATGGTGACCTTTGGGCTGAGGATACAGCTCAGTGGTGGAGAGACTACCCAACATGAAGGGTCCTGGGTTGGCAAAGGCCTCCAACCATTGCCAACACAAAACAAAACAAAAAACTACAGCCATGTTCATGTTCTAGAAAGGCAACAACAGAAAATATGCTCTGGAATCGAAAAAACAAAACCTGGCTCCAGACCACGCAGTGGGGAGGCAGGGGAAGGTAGAGGTCTGGGATAGCCAAAGCTATAGTGAGGCCCTGTCTCAAAACAAACAAACAGAAAGTCTGGGGACACGGCTCAGTGGGTAAATACTTGGTACACGAGTATGAAGACCTGAGTTTGAACCCCCAGCACCTACCAAAGCCATCGTAGCCGTACACTCGCCTGAACCCCACACTGGGGGTGAAGACAGGTGGGCCTAGCTGACATAGCTGGGAACTACCAGTTTGGTTAGTAAAAGACGGACCACTTCCCAAGGAAGCAAGACAGTGCAATAGAAAACTCCTTGACGTACTCCTCTGAGCTCTACACACTTGCACACAGGCACATAACATTCAGACACCAAAAGAGTGAAGCCTGACTCCGAGATTGACCTTACTCTTCCTTTGTAGGCTGTTGTCCCGCTCCTCTCTGAGGATAAATCCGTCACCATGTCTGAGACAGAAAAACTGAAAGACAGGTAATGCCATCTTAACCAAGCTCCATGCCATTTCTGGTTTTGCTCTCTAGCAAAAAAATGCCGAGAAGTCACTGAACATTTACAGGTTATCCCTCTTTAACTCCAGACTGAGGCAAAAAAGCATGAAATGTGGGTTGCTACTCTTCGGTGCTGCTATTGATATTTGCTTTTACTATTGAAAAGACACTTTAGATAACTGGCTGAATTCAACATTTGATTCCAAATTAGTGACACTTCTTGTGTGTGTCTTTAGAAACACTTTTTCCTGAACTGCCGAGGCTGTGGTCATTTAACCATGAAAGAAGTGCACAGCCTGGTCTAATAGTCTGTCTTTCCTTGCAGTTCTGTGCTGTCTTCAACCCAAGCTTCGTCAGAACCTTTGCTCCCAGAAGGATCTGGCCCTTCTTCATCCCAGATGGCAACAAAACCACGCCGGCTGAGCTCTGCCTCGACAGGAAAACCTCCACTCTCCGTGGAAGATGATTTTGAGAAACTAATATGGGAAATTTCAGGGGGCAAATTAGAAGCTGAGATCGACTTGGATCCTGGGAAAGATGAAGATGACCTTCTGCTTGAGCTCTCAGAGATGATTGACAGCTGAAGCTGATAGGGGATAATGAGGACTCTTTTTAAAAAAAAAAACAACAACAAAAACAAACAAAAAAAAAAAAACCTCACCAAAAACTGGACTTAGTTTCATCTATTTACCTGAGGTGATAATTTCTTTAAGTCTCAAATTTTGCCCAAATCAAAAGTATACCTCTGAAGTACCTATGTGTGTCCTGGATTCCCTGGGGTCAGATCTTTTACATCCTTTGATAAATAACCGTTCTGTCCATTTGATGCCATTGTTCAGCATCTTTGAGAAGAAAGTTCTGTAATGCTCTTCTCTCCACATGAGACTGAGCTCCAAATGAAACGGTGCATGAGAACTCGGTGGTCCTTGAGGTGTTTGTCAGTGTGGGCTAGCTTCCCCTGCTGTATTTATTTATGTATTGTCTTAATTTTATCAGAGTTTAAAATGAAGACAGCTGCTAACCATTGTGGACCAAATGTCATGCTACCACTAAACAAGAGACCCACTCAGTTTGTGTTAAATTGTATGTCTTTTTAAAGGGATTTGGAGATTCGTCTAAGCTTTAAAGAGAGCCGGGCAGCTCGAGAACCTGAGATATGGACATAACTCTGGACCTGGTCCTGTTGTGTTAGCTGCTCCATAAGCCTCTGAAGAGCAATAGCTAAGTTATTATTACTGTAATTTTTAAAGGCTTTAAAGTGCCTCAGGGGTCCCCTGAAACTAATTTTCTATTTCTGGGATTCCCTGGATTCTTTGTAAGAGATGGTGACATGACTAGGGAAATTCTTTTTTTAGTATGAAAATTGTCCCTTCAATACCTTTCTCTTACTGGCATTGAATTATCACAGAGACAGAAAATTGGTAATTTTTTTTAATTTGTAACTCTCCCAGGAAACTCCTCTTGCCTAGTATTTATTTGATGTGCTTTAACCATGGGAGGAGGGGGGAAAGAACCTCAAGCTGCCAGTATTGATCTACAGACTGTACACGGGGCTGTGCTGCCGTAGGGATGGCAGGATGCTCTGGGGTGTATTGGATACCTCCAGTCTCTTCACCTCTGGATTGGGTTTTCTTAACGTTGGTCTTCTTCACATCACCTCAAGGTTTAGACTTGTGAAGGAACAAGTCTGATGAGGATAATAGTCTAGAAATGAGACACTGTACAGAATGGGAAGAAGGAAAGAAAAGACTCGTTCATTGTGATACTTTCTGTAGGTGGCCAGTTTGTTTCTCATAGGGAAATCCTGGATCGCCTGTCATGTTGGCTCCTAAGGAACTGCTGTTGTAAGCGGCTCATCAAGAGTTGAAGTTCATGTAGCCTTGTTGGGAATATGGAAAAGGAAGAAAGCCACAGGACTGCCCGTTCAGTCTGGGAAGATCTGGATGATTCTGCACATGCAAAACTGACTTGAAGTTTCTGTATAGACACTTGTACCAATCCATCTTCAGCTGACTGAATGTTGAATGATAGCCCTTCTCCAAAGCAGAGGTGGAAGGTTCTGGTTTCACCACACATTTTATAAACACATTTCCTTTTTTGAATTGGCCTGTAGATTGTAGGTCTCTTTTGTATATAACCTCTATTCTTTTGCTTTTTAAAAAAAAAGGTCTGTTCATATTTAATGCCCTGTATTAGTCAATGATTTGTGTTCAACATTATTTGAACCATTTGCCATTAACGAAAGAGAATTACTTATTTGTGTTTTAAATAAAACTGATATAGGAAATACTTAGTTCTTATCATTATAACTCAAGTGATGCTATTGTTTTAAAGGAGGGCAGGTCTAAAAGTGATGTTAATGTTCAGTGATTGAGAATTTTCAAGCATGAAGATGGAAGAAAATAATTAGAAGAGTACAGGGTTTTCTCGATGTGTGAGTTGTGAGCAACCAAAGAGCAGGGGTTTTCCCGACTAGTAGCCGAGCAGTCCCAGGCTGAGGCTGTAGCGAGCAGTGGACCACTTGCCTGATGTACATGAGGCTCCATCCAACCTAGTGCTGTCTTTCCTCCAAAGTCCTATCAAGTTGGACAGTTTTTCATATACATAGGTAATGGACCAAATATTGCAGCTTGGCTCTGTTCAAAAGTATGGAGATAGTTTTAGTTTACATGTTTTCAAGATTAGGCCAGATGTGGTAGCACATGGCAGAGGCAGAAGGATCTTGGAGTTCTAGGCCAAAAAAAAAGAAAACATTAAAATCTGTGAGGTTCTGACCTTAACAGTTGAAATCTCATGGCTACAGGTGCATTCTCGTCTCTGCCAGTCTCACGAGCTCCCATAGGGAGAAGCTATAACTACAGTTCACACAGGAAGTTAATTCAGATCAGACTTCTGTGATCCTGCTCTGAAACTCATACTTCATTTTGTCTGAATAATTCTGTAGTCTTTTAACGTGTGATGCCCTTGAATTTGGCAGTTTAGCAGCAGAAAGTGCATGGGTCTGATGTTAATGCTTAGTAGATAAACTAACGGAACAGTTATTGGGGAGCCATTCTTAAAGCTACAGAGAAAGGTTACTGCTTGTTCCCTAGGTCATCTGCTCAAACCCAACAATTTGTAGACCAGCTTGTGTAGCTTGGGCTGACCTTGAGCCTTCCTAATTGCCTGCCCTGCCTCTCCCACCCAAGTGCTTAGATGGAAGACAAGAACTAGGCCGGGTTCATGTGGTACTAGGGACTAAACCCAGAGTGTGGTGCTCAGCTGCATCCCAAACCCTGCCGTTGACTTTTAGTTTGCAAAGTGATGTCAAGGGCTATGGGGGGGAGGGGAGGCTGGAGAGATGACTCAGCTGATAAAGGCATTTGCCTCAATCCTGGCAACCAGAGTCCAATAAAGACAGAACCAACTCTCCAACATTGTCCTCTGACTATCTATGCTTGGGCCATGTCGTGTGCCTCTTGCCCCCAATGTAAGTTTCTAAAAAAAAGAAAGGTTAGAGCCAGTGACTCAGCCTCATGACCTCCAGGCCTGGTGGCCCGAGTTGAACCCTCCAGACCACACAGTGGAGAGAACTGACTGCTGCATGTTGACCTCTCACACGTGCTGTGGCACATGTACACACCCATAAACACACACAAATACACACAAATAAATGTAACTTTTAAACTGTTGAAGGGCCTAAGCACAAAGGAATCATTTGATCTTTACCATTTTCTTAAGACTACAGTAAAATGACCAAAACATGCAGTGACTCGAGAACAGCAATCTAGGGTTTTATGGTTTCATTTTTTTTGTGTTTGTTTTGTTTTTGCTGTAAAGTTTCGTGAGTCTTACTGAATAGGCCTATTACTATTCAGTATTTGGTTGGTGGGACTTGATTCCTAAGATGAAGTAGTAAGTGTGGCAGTAAGCAAAAAGCAGTGAATTAAAACAATATTGCCTCTGGCCTGTTTTGGTTTTGTTTGTTTTTTATGTTTTACTTTGTAGCGGCCCATTGAACTTACACTGGTTTGCTGTCAAGGGGGCAGGATGAGCTTTTCAAAGGTGCTGTGTGGATAAGATAAGGAACTAAAGAGATTAGGGAGCAAGAAAGTGGTGCTGGAAGGAGGAGGGAACAGGAACCCTACCTGATGGGTCTCCATGGTGAGCTCTCGTCGGCCTGTCTGTTAGGCTACCAGGAGGACACGCTACTTGTGTCGGCCTTGACTGCCAGAAGGGTTTTGGAACCCCACCCTTGGAGACAAATAGAGCAATTTTGAACTTACACTGTAATTAGATAATTTTGGTCTTGGTCAGTAGGGATAGATGGATTTAAGTCAGATTCCTGTTCCTGAAGTCCTCAAACGGTTGTGAGAGGGGTGTGAATGCCGCTAGTGTGGGGCCTGCCTCAGGATCAGGTCACAGGACCCGTTGGAGCTGGAGTGACAGGCAGTTGTGAGCTGCCTGGCCCAGGTGCTAAGGACTGAACTCAAGGTCCTCTGGAAGAGCAAGTACCCATAGGAAAGACTGTAAAACAGGAGTCAGCCAAAGTAGTTGCTCATGTCTGTGAGGCCAACACTAGGGAGGCAGGAGGATAGCTCAAGGCCAGCCTGTGCTTCTTAAGAGAATTTCAGAAAGCCAAGAGTAACAGGGTGTGGAGGAGTACTTTGTTTTTGGTATTTTCTGAGACAAGGTTACTTAAGGTAAATCAGGCTGGCCTGGCCTCTTAGAGATTTGCTTGCCTCTTTAGTCCTAGGATTAGAGCTATGTGCCACCATGCCCAGTTTAACACAGATTTTAAGATAACGAGCTTTAGTTTGAGTAGGTTTTCTCTGTTTATTTCTTACTGTACTTTTTTTTTTTTTTTTTTTTTTTTGGTTTTTCGAGACATGGTTTCTCTGTGTAGCCCTGGCTGTCCTGGAACTCGGCTGGCCTCGAACTCAGAAATCCACCTGCCTCTGCCTCCCAAGTGCTGGGATCAAAGGTGTGCGCCACCACTGCCCAGCCTTACTTTACTTTTTGAGAGGGGAGCTCATATGGCCTTATACTTCTCAATCCTCTTGCCTCTGCGTGTCAAATGCTGGCATTACAGGTGTACATTACCATGTCTGGCTTATGTAGTACTGGAGATTAAACTCAGGCCTTTGAACATGTTATGCAAACACTCTCCCAAGACCTCATCTTAAACACATGATCTAAGCCACAGACTGATGCTCTTAAACTTGCTAATGCCTCAACTCTCAAACATGTGATCCTGTCTTTTGCCCTCTAATATTGATTGATTGATTGAGATTGATTGGCATAGGGTCTTGGAATTCACTGTAGACCAGACTATCCTAAAACTCACAGAATTCTGCCTGCTTCTGCCTCAATGCTAGGATTAAAGGTATGAACCAGTACGCCTAGCCCTTTTGTCAATTTTTTTTTAATGTGTGTATTTTGCTTGCATGTATGTCTGCACCATTTGTATGATGGATACCTGTAGACACCAGGAGTTACAGATTGCTGTAAGCTACCATGTGGGTGCTGGGAACCAAACCTGGGTCCTTAGTAACTTCAAGACGGCCAGAGCTGGGTAGAGACCCTGTCTCCATGCTCCACCCCTCCCAAAAGAATCTGTTTACAAGTACTTTTCTCACAGAGCAGAAAGTACTAGGGGTGTAGATCAGAGGTAGAATGCTTTGCTAATATGCAGAAGACCTTGGATTGAATCCTCAGCACAAGGGGAAGAGAGCTTTTAAGGTAGATCTTTGGCTTGCCTGTGTAGCCTCTGTGGCTGATATAAATGCATTCGGCCTGCCTG
>JADRCH010000079.1:1062210-1128215 GCA_019843965.1 Rhynchomys soricoides | reverse complement strand
GGGTAAGCTAAACAGGTGGCTTGGGCACAATTTAAGGAAGTGCTTATTCTTGGGGTTGTAGTTACACATGTAAATGTGATTCCTTAAATTCTGCTACAGCCTAGGTTGAGACTGAAGTAAATCTCAAATCAAGCATACCATTGCTTGCTTTTACCCATCACTATGTCATTGGCCACCATTTCCTGTCAGGACACAAGATATAAAAAGAGCTCCTTTAATCTTGATTGTAGTTGCACTGTATTATAATCTGTGGAATAATTTATTCCTTATAGAGTGACAGATTGATTTCCTGTCTATATTTTCAACAATAGTACAATAATCACATGATAGCAGGCTCAAGTTTATCTGGGGCTAGGAGGAAGAAAAGGGATCAAAGCCAAGGCCACATGTAGGATTGTTAGTCAAACACTACCAGAGAGCTAAACCCAGGCTTAAAAAAAACAAACAAAAACCTCTGAAGAAATAAATAAATTTAAAATTTAAATTACTAGAGTTTAATATTAACACAAATTCCAAATGTAATTTAAGAAATTGATAATCTAGGTGCTAGAGAGATGACTCAGAAATCAAGAGTATAGGCTCCTTTCCCAGAGGACCTGGGTTTGATTCCCAACATCTACATGGTGGTACACAAGCATCTGTAAGTTCAGTTCCAGGAAATCCAGTGCTCTTTTCTGGCTTCCACAGGCACTAGGCACACATGTGGTGCACAGACCTACGTGCAAAAACACCCCTACACATAAAACGCAAATAATGTTTTGCCAAGCGATGGTGGGGCACACCTTTAATCCCGGCACTCGGAAGGCAAAGGCAGGAGGATCTCTGAGTTTGAGGCTAGCCTGGTCTACAGAGATTCCAGAATAGCCAGGACTACACAAAGAAACCCTGCCAAAAAACAAAAACAAAAAACAATAATGTTTTAAAATTTGATAATCTGATTCTAAAATTAGAATTAAGAATTTTAATTCTAAAATTAAATCAGTTTTAATCTGATTTAAAAAGGAAAATTCCACCTACTCTCCACCAAATAAAATATAAAGCTAAGCTACTTAGAGTAGTGACACCAGGTCATAAGTAAACATAAGATGACTGGACAAATATAAACCATACAAACCCAATCAACCAAAAATCCCTAAACATTGTCCACTGTCCTCCACCCAGGCTAGAATGCCCCATTTGTGGTTACAATGTGTGTTCCCATGCATGTAAGTATATGCTTTGGTTTTGCTTTTCAGCTTTTGTGTATCTCCAGCTATTCTGAAACTTGCTTTGTAGACCAGGGTGACCTCAAACTTAAGAGATTCGCCTGCCCCTGTCTCCTAAGTACTGGGATAAAAGATGTGTGCTACCAGGGCCAGCAGGTGTATGGTTTCTAATGTACGGTGCATGTGTGGAGACCAGAGGACAGCTGCCAGGAGCTGGTTCTTCCCTTCCTCCTTTATGTAGAATCCAGGGATTGAACTCACATCACCAGGTCTCATAGCTACTGCCTTTACCTGCTGAACCATCTTGCCGGCCCTGCAAAATAATCTTGTTTTAAGAAAAAAGAAATCATACAACATTTCTGATGAGTTGTAGAATCACTCAAAAGAATTGTTTATAGAATTCAACTTACCGAAGTTTACAAATCAGAAAATGCATAAGCAAGTACTAAGGTATCGCTGCATTTCGGATGGAGTGGGTCTACGTGGGGTCTCTCCATGCTGCCTTTGAGGGCAGTAAATCTGTACACATGGCTTTTTCTCATGTTTCGAGTGTGATATAGTCGTTCTAAAGAAACAATTTTCCCACGTTAAAAAAAAAATTAAGTTTCTTTTTGTAGCTTAAAATAGCTTTCAGCCAGGTGTGGTGGCACATGCCTTTCGTCTCAGCACTCAGGAGGCAGAGGCAGGCAGATCTTTGTGAGTTCAGGCCAGCCTGGTCTACATAGCGAGCTCCAGGCCAGCCTGGTCTACACAGTGAGACCCTGTCTTTTTATTTTAAGCTTCCATAACAGTATTTTTTATAAGATTGGAGCTCATGTTATTCTCATCTGAAGAAGACCTTAGGTAAGCAAGTCTAGATTCTGTTATTTGACCTAAGTGGCATCTCTTAAACTGCCAGTCCCCTTAGACACCATCCAAAATCCTTTCAACTCTCAGCTTCCATATTAGAAAGAGAATATTTGGGCTGGAGAGATGACTCAGCGGTTAAGAGCACTGACTGCTCTTCTGAAGGTCCTGAGTTCAAATCCCAGCAACCACATGGTGGCTCACAACCATCTGTAATGGGATCCAGTGCCCTCTTCTAGGGTGACTGAAGACAGCGACAGTGTACTCACATATAATAAACAAATCTTTTTTTTTTTTTTTAAAAAAAAAAAAGAATATTTAAATAAATGTTAAATTTTTGTTTGTTTTGGTTTTTCAAGACAGGGTTTCTCTGTGTAGCCCTGGCTGTCCTAGAACTCACTCTGTAGACCAGGCTGGCCTCGAACTCAGCAATCTGCCTGCCTCTGCCTCACAAGTGTTGGGATTAAAGGCTATTTTTTAAAAATGTTAAATATTTTTTAAAAATAGATAAAATTTAAACCAGGCCACAAGCCCTGTCATAACAGAAAACTGAGTAGGCTTGCCTACTGATGTAAGCACGTTTTTTGTTGTTTTTGTTGTTGTTGCTGGGTTTTTTGTTTGCTTGTTTGTTTTGGTTTTTTAATCAGTCCCTTTTCTTCTTTTTTCCCCAATCTCTTTTCTTGCTAGCTGTGTTATGGGGTGGGGGGTAGCCTTTATCAGAGACCAAGCTTTCTTTACACATCCAGGTAGCTCCTGGCTTACAATTCTTCATCCTAAAGATGGTGTGAAAGCAATATGAATTCTGTAAAAATCAGACTGTACATTTCAAATTTTGATCATTTCCCTGATAAACCGCTCTAGATACTTTCTGGTGAGTGGGAGCAGCTGCAGCTTAAGAAAGGCTGATATGTTGTGTTGCTAAGTGATGGTGTTGAGTAGACTAGGCATATACATTTTCAACAATTTTATGTGTGCATGTCTGTGTATATGCACATGTGCATTGGAGGCCAAAGGATGTCATCAAGTGTCCTTCTGAGCAGCTCTTCATCCTATCTTTTGAGACAGGGTCTCTCATTGAACCCTTGACAATTAAGCTAGACTAGTTGGCCATCAAGCCCAGGCATTCTCCTGTCTCTGCAATTCCAGTGCTGGAATTACAGGCACATAATTTCGTGTAGGTGCTGGTGATTGACCTCACGTCCCACCTCCCGAATCATCTCCTCTGGACCCTAGGTATTTGTATTAAATACATTTTTGACCTACATTTCCTACTTACCTTAAGTTTATCAGGTTGTATACCATGTAGGTTGTTTTGTTTTGAAACACGGCCTCATGTAGCTTAGACGGATCTGAAACGCACTATTTAGCGGACGACCTTAAACTGATACCCTTGCTTGAGCCTTCCACGAACTGAGATTACAGGAGTGTGCAAATTCCATATAGTTCAAGGAACACTTGTTCACTACTACCGCCTTGAATCTTCACCCCCGCCCCTTGCCGGGCAGAGATGGTGAGACCTAATGACTTATTATCATTGGTCACACAACTGAGAGGGATATGAGCCCAACAGCCGATTTCAGCACCTCCAAGCTAGTTAGATTGCCATCTTCAGTTGCCACCTCAACAGTAACTCTCCATAAAGATGATGAAGGTTGAATCTGTTATTGAGCAAACCACAACTACACACTGCTTCGGGCATGACAATCCAGACGCTCTGTGGCCCAAAACAAAGAAGGGAAGTCTGCAGATGGGTTTGGACAAGACGCTGCCCGCATGGCGGCCACCAGACCTAAAACCAGAGCGGACCTAAAACCGCGCAGCTCAGAATAGCACCTAGCAGAGGCTAGCCTCTCAGCGCAGGCGCCTGACCGAAGCCCTGGGCGCCTTCAGCCTACCTCCAGGTGGCGCTGTAGGACCGACCTCGGTTTCAAAGAGCGGTTGACTCTGAAGGCCGCCCGCCGAGGCTATAAGCATAGAGAAAAAGCGGCTCCGGGGCTAGAGAGGCGCTTCCCAGGACCGGCCCGCTTCGTCGACGACCACATGCACTTCCGTTTCCAGGTCTTGCTTCCGGAAGTCGCTTTCTGAGGCGGCCTTCCTACTCGTGTGGCTTTTGTGACTTCCACCATGGCGTACCGCGGCCAGGGCCAGAAGGTGCAGAAGGTGATGGTGCAACCCATCGTATCCTACGCGGCGTGAACTCTGGGCTTTGGATCCGTAGGCGCTGTGAGCGTAGGCGAGGAGCAGGGCAGCCTGGTGCGGGTCGCTTCCCGTGAGGCCCCGGGGCGACAGAGGAGGCCGGAAAGCGCGCGGAGTTGAAGGGCCGCGGGAGGCGGGCTCGGGGGGGGGGAGTATGGTGTCGGGCTTGCGGTACGGAATGAAAGAAGGGTCGACAGAGTAGGAGAGGAGGATGTGGGGCCTCAGGAAGTTTCGAGAAACGAGGACGGTGGAGAGGGAGTTTCTAGGGCATCCCGAGTGCATGCTCCAGATGGTCACTAGTGCTTGCGTGTGTAGCCCGGCCTGGCCTCAGGGCGCTGGAGAGTCAGAAGAGGTTGGGAGCAGTCTCTACTGTTTGTATATTTCTTTTCCTTGATCGCCGTGGTGCAGAACCTTATCTTCAGATACTTGCAAAATGTACGTAAGTTACTTGTTTCCTTATTATGTTGGGCCTATTCGACTATTTGTATCAACTTCTCTGATCCTAGTGCTTAGACTTAAAAATTGAGGGTGGTTGGGGGGGGGGACCACAGTTGAGGATAAGGTCCCAGGGAAAGCGCTGATTGATAAAATGGTGTATGTCGGTGCCTGACTTAAGCATGCACACAGTTACCATGCAGCAAGAACAAAACCATTGATTTCATAGGACTTATCAGACTTAGCAGTGACAGTTGCATATTGTTTTTTCCTTACTTGGACTTAAGATGGAGAGAAGACACCAAAAGGGGAGGAAAGTTAGATACAGAGAAGCTAGTGGCAAATGCTCTTCTTTGGGTAGATTTAACAATGAGTGTTAGAAATGAAAAACAGTTTTAAGCCATTGTAATTTTTAATCGCCAGATTTGCTTTGTGCTATCCTGTGAACAATTTTAACTGTAAGTGCATTCATGCCAGAAGCAAAAATAAGTTTTCAGAGTCGGAAAATTAGTTTGGACAGCCCTGTCCGAGCATTTTATTAAATGTTTATCAGCAGGCTAACCAGAGTTGCTAGCTCTTAGAGGTAGACTAACTAGTTCTAAATTTTGGCTTATATTTATTGAAATTTTAAAGATAAGTCATTTACTGTGGATTGAAAGTAATGGTGTGGGATCTGTTTACATTTCTAAAAATGTTTCTATTTCAGAGATCTCGAATCCAGGTGTGGCTGTACGAACAAGTGAACATGCGGATAGAGGGTTGTATTATTGTGAGTATCCGGGCCATGCTTCCTCAGGAGATGGCCGGCAAGAGCAGTGCACAAGGGATCAAGGGACCAACCCAAAGAAAACTCCTCAAAGCCCGGGTTACTTAGTTAGCCTCTTCTTGCTCTGCTTCATAGAGTTAGATAATACATTTCTTAAAGGGAAGAGAGAATTCAGCTTTTAAGAAGAGCTTAGTTTGTGAGGGGAGGGAACAAAACCAAAAAATCAAAAGGAGGGGGTTGAGGAGTGATAGAGGGCTTTCGTCCTGGATTTGATGATGCCTGGATAGAACTGGTAGGAGTAAATAAGACGTACTTTTTTTGTTTGGTTGATTTTTAGGCTTGTATGTGGTGGTAGTGGTGCTAGGGATCAAACCCCAGGTTTGTTAGATACAAAATACCTGCTCTACCACACAGCTACAGTCTCAATACGTTTTTGTTGTTTAGATTTATGTGAATGTTTTGCCTGTGTGTGTTTAGTGCTCAGACAGGTCAGAAGTTGTTGGCTCACCTGAAAGTGGATGGTTGTGAGCCTCCATGTTGGTGCTGGGAACCAAACCTGGGTCCTTTGCAAGAGCAATAAGGAAGGATTCTTAACCACCGCACCATCTCTCCAGTCTCTGTTGTTTCTTTGTGTGAGGCAGTCTCATAAGGGAGACTTATACATGCAAATCCTCTTGTCTGAACCTCTACAATGTTCAGATTAATAGCTATGGAATTTTTTTTTTTTAATTTTTTTTTTTTTTGAAAGATTTTTGTGTGCGTTGGTGTTCTGTCTGCCATTATTTGTATGAGGGTTGGAGATCCCCTGGAACTGGAGTTATCAACAGTTGTGAGCTGCCATGTGGGTGCTGGAAATTGAATCTGGGTCCTCTGGAAGAACAGCCAACTCTTTACTACTGAACTATCCAGCTCTGGCATTGTTATTTTCCAGGCAAGAAATTGCTGTGTAGCCCAGTAGGCCTTGAACTTTCATCCTACCTCAGCCTCCTGAGATTTGTAGACATGAGTTACTCATGTTCAGCCTCACTTTTTTTTTTTTTTTTTTGGCAGGGTGCGGGGTGTGTGTGTGTGTGTGTGTGTGTGTGTGCTTTGTACATATTCGTGTGTGAGTGTATGCAAGAGGCATCTTTTATTGCTCTCTGCTTTTTGAGACAAGATCTCATTGAGCCTGGGATTGATGAATTTAACAAGACTAATTGGCCAGCCAGCACTAGGTCCAGCTTTGTTTGAGTGGAAGGGATCCAAGCTCGACGGTTGCATGCACTCTACCAGTCGAAGTGTCGCCTCCCTAGCACCCACCCCACTGCCCAAAGCTGCACACTGCTGTGAAGGGAAGCAAATATCTCTGTGAATATTTTGTTATTTTATGTAGATATCAAGAGTGTCTATCAATAATCTCTTAGCAGTTGGTAAGTGGAGTTAGTAGGAACCGTATTTGTGAGGAACATGGAGCACAGTGGCAGAAGGCCATCCATGTGTGCATGTCCTGGATTGTGTAGAGGGTCCAGCAGGCTTACTTGGCGAATGTTTACCTGTAAGAGGTTGAAGTACTTTGGATCTCATTCTAGCTTTCTTTGCTGTTTAAAAAGAGGTAGGCTACCGTTGCAGCTCAGTAATAAACCACTTGCCTAATGTATCCTGGGTTAATCCTCAACACCATTTCTGCCCAAAAAGAAAGGATTGAAAATGCCCCAAGGATTGGGCATGTCACATTTGACCAGGCATAGTGGCACACACCTGTAGTCTCAACTCTTGGAATGGAAAGGGATAGGAGGGTTGGGAATTTGAGGCTTTCCTTGGCTGTGTGGGAACTTTGGGGCAAACATAGGCCACAGAAGATGCTGTCTCTGCATATACTATTCTTTCAGAGGACCAAGTTCAGTTCCCAGTGTACACCTTTGATGGATCACACCTGCCTGTACTTCTGGCAGATGGACCTAGTGCCTCTGCCCTCCTTAAGCACCTATATTAATGTGCATACATCCATACAAAAATAAATACATACATGTAACAAAAACAAAATTAAAAACTTTCTAAAAGAATACAAATAATAAGATGCTTTAGGTATTTGCATTGAAAAATCAATGACAGCATAAAATTCAAAAATTAGTTGGTATTTCTGAATCTAATTTTTTTAGAATAGTCTGATGTGATTTATTTGAAAATGATTGTCAATTGACTTTCCAGGGCTTTGATGAGTACATGAACCTTGTATTAGATGATGCAGAAGAGATTCATTCTAAAACAAAGTCAAGAAAACAACTGGGTAAGGATATAGTTGGCTTTACAGATTTCTGTTTATTTCACTGGCAGACTTGAATGACTTGTAGCTGAATTGATGTTTAAATGTAGTTTAAATTTATAAAGTTACGTTTGAAGGGAGAAGCACACTTCTGAATTCATCTTCCTGCCACTTATTCTGTAACCCACACCTTTGTTTTTGTTTTGTTCATTGATAGGGTCTCGTGTAACCCAGGCTAGTCTCAGTCTTGCTAAGGATGACAAATTGAACTCCTGGCCTTCCTCTCCCTCCCAAGTGCTAGGATCATAGGCATTTGCAACCATGCCTTGCCAAGGATGTTAAATCTAACAGGTGTTACTTGTGTTCACTTATATTTAACATTAAATAGAATTTGACACAGTTGAATATTTCCTTACAATACTTTGAGCTCTTGGAGCTGTGACATAGTAGGTGAGTTTTATTGCTCATCTCTGGTTGTTTCTTTTCAGGCTTCTCTATATTCATCCTTTTTTACCCAGCCATTAAATATTTGAGGCTGTCCTCCAGCTCCCCCCTTTCAAGGTCTTTCTCTAGGCCAGCAGTTCTCAACCTGTGGGTTACAACCCCTTTGAGGGTTGAACAGTTGTTTCACAGGGGTCTCCTAAGACCATCAGACAACACAGATATTTACATTACAATTCATAATAGTAGCAAAATTACAGTTATAAAGTAGCAATAAAAATAGTTTTAGTGTTCGGGGTCACCATACCTGGAGGAACTGTTATTAAGGGGTTGAAGCACTAGGAAGGCTGAGAACTACTGTTCTGTGCACTTACTAAGATCACAGATCCACTTACTAATCTGTGCGTCCAGACCTCTTTTCTGAATCTGTTTAACTTTACACATGAAATGTTTCCAAGGCAGCTTGTCAGAAGCCAGCTTCATTTCCTGCTTATACACTGTTTAGAGTGGGTTTGGTGTTCACTTCCTAACTGAACAGAAGTTTCCACTAAGCTTACTATTGTAGCTCCCTCATCCGTTTTAAGTTGCTCTCCAGACGTAGTCATCTTTTTGAAACACTGGGTCTGACCTCACCAACTTTTGCTTGAAAATTTCCATTCTCTGTTTTTTCCTATGAGAGAACAATCTGACATTTTTTCAAGAACCTTCTTATCTGGCCTCATCTTGGGTCACACTGCCCCATTTTCTGAGCTGTCACCATTCTTTCTGTTTGTTTTGGGGGGGGGGTGTTTGGTTTGGGTTTTGGTTTTCTGGTTTTGTTTTGTTTTGCTTTTTTTGGTTGGTTGGTTGGTTTTTTTTGAGACAGTGTTTCTCTGTAGTCTTGGCTGTCCTGGAACTCTCTATAGACCAGGCTGGCCTCGAACTCACAGAGCTCTGACTGCCTCCCAGAGCCTCCTGGAGTGCTGAGATTAAAAGGCATGTGCCACCATTGCCCAGCTCTTCTTTCAGTTCATTAACCTGCACATTTGCCCCACTTTCTGTTTGAGGTTAGGATCCCCCTGTTTAGCCCCGGCTGGCCTTAACTCAGATCCTTGCTTCATTTTCTGAATGACAGTGTTACAGAGCTATCATGCCATCATCACACTTGACTCCACCAAACACTGCTACATATGCATTTTTCTAAGAAACCCAAACTTAATTTGTTTTTTCTGGGATGGGAGAACACAAGATGTGGTATGTTGAGTTTGTAGTGAATCATTTATTTTATCATTGCCTCTTTGTTAGACGCATGCTCCATAGTGCATAGAGTCATGTCCTCTCTGGTTTCAGTAAGCACAAGAACTAACTTAGTGCTTGACATATAAACTCAAAAAAAGTCCAGGTAACAAGAAGATCCATGGTCTCACTAAGAGATACTTTACTGAGGTTATTTTATCTTTTGTTAGAATAGTCAATGTTCATTGACTCTTTTTTTTTTTTTTTCCCTCAAGACAGGGTTTCTCTGTGTAGCCCTGGCTGTCCTGGAACTCACTCTGTAGACCAGGCTGGCCTCCAACTCAGAAATCCACCTGCCTCTGCCTCCCAAGTTGCTGGGATTAAAGGCGTGCGCTACCACTGCCCGGCTTCATTGACTCATTTATTAATGATGGAGTTCAGATAACACTTTCCCAAACCCTAATGACCAAAGTTAGATAGGTAGAAAGTAGATTCTAAGAAATGATACTGTGTTTTTATTTGCTTTTGAGGCACTCTAACTTTATAGCCCAGACACTCCAATCTTCCAGTACTGGGATTGCATGTGTGCACTATCTCACCCAGCGAGAACTCACAGTCTGCAGATGGAATTGACATGTACACTTGACAGATACCTCATTTCTGAACCTTCATGAACTTAGTATTGGGCGATACTTTTCACTTGCTCTAGACTATAGGAACTATATTTCATTAAAGCAGTGTTGCCTTCTGTTATTGAAAGCCCAATAGACCTGGTGGAAACCTTCAAAATATGAACACTTGAAGATGGTCACATCTCTTTATAAGGGAGGAGTATCTCAGAATACTATTCAAACCCAAATTCTGAGGCTAAAAGATAAGCAAACATGTCTCTGCGATTGTTAACAGCTTTTGTGACACTCCTTTGTTGTTACAGGTCGGATCATGCTAAAAGGAGATAATATTACTCTGCTCCAAAGTGTTTCCAACTAGCAGTGGTCAAGCATGGGAGACGTTGAGAAGGCAGTCGGGTGTTTTTAAAGGTGTCTTCTGGAAGATACAGCTACTCATCTTGTTTTACTTGCACATTATCATTAGGTGACAATAAATGTTGTGAGATTGTTTTTGTTACAATTTTATATTGTTTGATTCCGGTGGCAAAACGCCTTGACATGGTGTTGGTATTTTAAGGTTTCTGAGGGCTTGTAGTCCCCCTTGACATTTGCTTCTCTCAGAGCATGGCTCTGTACAGTCTTAAGGCAGAGTAGAATTCTGCCTGCACAGGTAAGCTGCTAAGCTTAAGGGGAAGGGACTGGGGGCAGGGTATTAAAAATAAGCAAGTTTTGGTTTTTTTACTAGTGACGCACTCAGCAGTTGTAACCCAGCTTGGGGCTGGGAGTGTAACAGCACTAAGCACTTGTCTGTCACACACGAGGCCCTGGTTTGATCCCCAGCATTACAAAAACAAACCCCACTGACTGACTTCTGGGTACTGCAACACTAGCATTTCTAAGTGCAGGAGGTTGAAGACATGTTTGTAGTTCTATTTGCTTAGCAATTACTGAGACACTGAAGACTGAGAATTTTATCATTAAGATCAGAATGTGAAGAACAGGTGTGGTGTCCTGTGCCTGTATCCTAGCAGGAGAGTGAAGAGGATGGAGTGAAGGACAAGGCCTGTCCAGGTGAGATAACAAGATTGGCTCACAAGTGCAGACTAGGAGAGGGATGTTGGAATAAGATACCTTGAAGGTACACTTAAGATAAATTTAAAAAATTAATAGGAAACTTTTGGGAATTGGTAGTTTGGGGAAGACCATAAATACCTGATAAATTGGTGGTTAGGTAAAATACTAGCATACTGAAAAGACTTACTTGTTTATTATTTATTTATTTATTTATTTATTTGTTTGTTTGTTTTCTGAGACAGGGTTTCTCTGTGTAGCCCTGGCTGTCCTAGAACTCACTCTGTAGACCAGGCTGGCCTCCAACTCAGAAATCTGCCTGTCTCTGCCTCTCAAGTGCTGGGATTAAAGGTGTGCACCACCACTGCCCCACTTATTTAAAGATTTAGGTTCCTTCCCAAGTGATAATGCTATTTGGTTTGCAGAACCAAAGGTTTGGTCTCAGTGGGTAAAGATTTTCAAGCATGAAGACTGGAGTTAGTACCCTAGAACCTAATGAAAGTTGGGCGCCATGTTGTGGTCTGCCTGTGATATCAGTCCATAGGAGGTAGAAATGGAACCCCGGAGCAACATCTGCAAACTGGGTCTAGTGATAGACTTCCCCGAAGTCTAAGGTGGGGAAGTATGTGAGGAAGATAGCCACACACAAACATGCCCCCCCCCCCCCCCCCCCCCCCCCCCCCCTTCACAAAAAAAAAAAAAAAAACCTTTTTGGTTTTTTTTGAGGGTTGTTTTGTTGTGTGGGGTTTGTTGGTTTGGTTTGGTTGGTTGGTTGGTTTGGGACAGGGTGTCTCTGTAGAGTTCTGGCCATCCTAGAACTCACTATACCAGGCTGGCCTTGAACTCACATTCACTTGCCTATGCCTCCCAAGTGCTGCAATTAAAGGTGTGAGCCACCACTATCTAGCTTTCCTTTTAGGTCTCCATTGATGAGGATGTGCATGCTCATGACAGCAGAAATACTGAGGTTGGGATAGCTTTCAAGAGTCAGTTCTCCATGTGGGATCCAGGGATTGAAGGCCACTATTCAGACTTAAATTGGGGTGTGTGTGTGTATGTCTGTGTGTATACATATACATGTATACCGGTGCCATGAACGTGTATGTAGGTCAGAAGACAATTTTGATGACTAGATTCTCTCCTTGAGCCATGGAATCTAGATGTCCAGTTCAGGTTGTTGCTAACACCCAAGCGTCTTTGCCCAGCAAGCCATCTTGCCAGCCTTTTTTGCCTTTTCAGTTTCTGTATGTGCACACATATCTGTGTGTGTCTGAAAATATCTACTATCTATCTACCATAGAACCAGAAGAGGGCCTCAGATCCCCTGGAGCTAGAGGAGCCAGCTGCCCTTGGTGGGTGGGTAGATCCAGCTGTGATCTTTATGATCTTCATGGTTGAGTGGTATTCTTCCTCTTAGCCATTTTTCCACTCAGCCACTGGCTCTTATATTTTTTCTCTTTAGGTGCTGACTTGCTGGGTAATCCAAGCTGACCTCATTCAGGATCTTGCCTCAGTCTGCCAAGTGCTGGGATTATAGCCATGCACCAATATGACCTTCTCCTAGTTTGTTTTTATTTTGTTTTTAGAACAGGGTCTCATGTAGATTCATCATTTTGGCAAAGGTTTTCCCCCTCATGTAGGCTGTCACTCATTTTGCAGCTCTTGGGAAATGTGGTGTGCTGTTACAATCCTTTTCAAAAAGCTTTTATCTTACAGTTTTATAATTTCCTCCAACAGTTCAAGGATTTCAGGTTTTATAATAAGATCTTTCTGTTACATGTATATGTGTTTCATATCATGTATGTGGAGATCAGAGGACAACTTGTGAGAATCTGTTCTCTCCTTCCATAATTTGGGTTCCAGTGTCTAATTCAGGTCATCAGGATTAGTGGTATCTTGACCCACCAGGCCATCTCCCTGGCCCCAAGAGATCTAGTACTATTTGCCTTTGTAACTAAGTTGACATTTCCCCTTCACCTTCTTTTCAATGTCATTTCTTTGCCTTTTAGCTTTTAGTATCTTGACTCTGCTATGGTGGTGGTGGTGGGGTTGGGGGGGGGGGGGGTTCCTCAGAGAGATCCACCTGCTTTTGCCTCCCAAGTGCTGGGATTAAAGACATGTGCCACCACTGCTGCTTGACTCTACTATGTTGTGCATATATTTTCTAATCAGTCAAGACTGTTTGGGGTTTCAAATACCTCTTAATGTTGCAGTCTCTATTTTTCTCTAGATCTGGGAGGTTTTCTGTGAGAATCCCATGAATAGAATCAATGCAGTTAGCATGTCCACTCTGTCTATATCATGGATTGCTCTGTTGATTACAATTCCAATAGTTGGATGATAATGCTTCTGCCTATTGATTTGTTCTTTATTGCCGTACTTTGTGAGCCTTGTTCTCTGTCTTAGTCACCATTCCTGATCCTGTGATCAAATGACCTGACAAAGCAGCCTAAGGAAGGAAGGTGTTACTTTGGCAACTCTCAGTTTGAAATGCAGTCCTTTGTGAAGGGAAGTCAAGGCAGAGGAGCCGAAGCAGCTGCTCACACTGGCTGCAGTCAGAAGAGAATGGTGACTGCTGTTACTCCACTGATTTCCTTTTCCAGGACCCAAGTAGGGGGAGGATTTTCAGGGTGGTGCCACCTTTCTTAAGGGGGGCCTTCTACCATAATCCCTCACAGGCAGAGTAACCTAAAGTACCTCAGACTTGCTGGAGGCTTGTTCTCTAAGTGACTCCAGATCCCATTAGGTTGACAGTGTTAGCTGTCACGGTCTCCACCCTGACGTTCTTCTGTTCAGTTGAGTTAATTGGTGACGCTGTCTCTTACATGGTTCAATGGTTGTTTGGTTGGTTTTTTTGTTTTGTTTTTTTTTTTACTGTATTTTATTTTTGTTTTGTCTTTTTTAAAGATGGGGTTTCTCTGTGTAGCACTGGCTGTCATGTAACTTAATCTGTAGACCATACTGGCCTCAAACTCACAAACATCCACCTGCCTTTGCCTTTTGAGTGCTTGGGCTACCACCACCAGTCTTGAGCAGCTTATTCTGGAATGCTTAGCCCTCACTATGACTCAGTGGGAAGGAGACACTCAAGACTACAACAGCATTAACCTGGACAAGATCTAAATTCCATTCAGATCAGTTACTCTCCTTATTACATCACCAGACCATGAACAGGGGTAAGATGACTGCGGGGTGTGCAGTTAAAAATGTTTAGGGAAGTGTGGAAATAGGGATGACTGAAATAAAGAAAGCAGGCTGGGAAGAGGCGGAAATACAAGCCAAGCAAGTAAATGCTTTGGAAGGTGGTGAACTGAGTGCAGGTGTAATGGGGAGGGGAAGAGAAGAAGAAAAGGCAGATTTCCCCAAGAATGCAAAATATGAGAAGGGGAACAGGAAATGTGTTCATAAAGAAGGAACTAAGGTAGCCAAAATAGGGAAGGTGGGGGAAAGAGAAAGCAAGGGGAGGAAGCTAAGAAAAAAAGTACTCACAAGAAAGCATACAAAGCCCTTTGTATGCATGCCCTTTATCCCAGTGCTCAGAAGGCAGAGATAGACATTCTCTGAGTTTAAGGACAGCCTGGTCCACAGAGCTAATTCCAGGACAACCAAGGCTACACAAACCCTGTCTTGAAGAAAAAAAGCAAAACACAAAATTAGATAAAAACCTGAAGAATAAGAAATTATAAAGCAATAAAGTAGAAATGCTGTTGAGAGTAAGGGGCTGGTAAGATGGCTCAGCAGATGGGGGTGTTTGCTGCCAAACCTGAGTCCCTGAGTTTAACCTCCAGGACGCATGAAAGAGAACTAACTCCTGCAAGTTGTCTTCCGACTTCTACATGGATGCTATGACACATGAACACAAAAATATACTTAAAGGGGTCACAAGGGTAAAGAACTGTTTGGGATAGCTTCCTCCTGCATCTTTGACCTCCCTGTGTAGGGTTACAGGCTTGTCCTCAGTTGTCTCAGCTCAGGACAAGATGGTGCCTAGCTGTTGGCCTCAGTCCACAGCTGCTCATCTGCCAGAGGAATCACTGCTCCACTACAATCTGGATTGTCCTTTGGGTGTCTTGGGCTTGTCCTGAAGCTAGGACTGCACATTTCTCCTGGCTTGCCTCAGGAGAGCAACTATTCCCTTCCCAGTGAGGGAGCTGTGCTTTGGATGCTGTGTTTGCCCCCCCACCCCCACCCCCCAGCAGACATTTTTGCCCTTGTTTATTTTGTCAGTATATTGATGCAGTGTCGTGTGTGGGATTCCATTAGGGGACAACTTGAAGGGGATTGGTTCTTGTCCGCTGTCGTGTGAGCAGGAATAAATAGCCTCTGAGCCACCCCCTGCCCTGGATTTGGCCTGTGCATTGCTCATCTTTCCATCTGCACTGTTCTTTCCACAACTATTCTTTTACTTCCTTGGTGGATTCCTAAGTGCTTCCTCCTTGCCTTTAGGATAGAGTCTTGTTTTCCCCGATTCTGATTGCCCCCCCCCCCATACACACACACACAAGGGCAGATTCTAGCCCTCACACTTGGAAGTCTCCAACTTTGCATAATTGTGATGAACAGAGGTTTTCTAGACAAAGTTAAGCAAATACTGAAACAGACTGATGGGCAGGCAGAAATTCTTCATTTAGGTTGGTTCCCCTTGTGTGGCCCAGGTGGCCTTAAGCCCAGTCCCCCTGCCTCAGCCTTCTAAGTGCTGGGATTATGAGCATGTGCCACCTCACTCAGCCTAGCAGTTTTAGTTTATGTTCTCAGTGGGTGCTACAAGGGGAGGAAGGCCGATCCTGTTTATGTTTTGTGATGCTGGGGAATCGTGCATGGCCTTGTGTGTGCTACACAGGCATTCTACCGCTAAGCAGCACTCCAGCCTCAGAGCCCATCTGAAATCCTGATAAAGGTGACAGTAAAGATGGGTGAAAGTGGGCCAGGAAGTTCAGTTCCTATACTGGCAAAAAGCACCTAGGCACCCACCACCAAGCCTAACACTTTGTAGAGGGGAATAACCAGCCAGAGTGTCCAGTAGTTCTCTCACCTTTATGTATGTGACTAGCTTGTGCTCCCATATTCATACACAATATATACCAGATAAGTTATAATAAAGTTTTTTAAAGACTTTTTTTTAATTTTTTTATATTTATTTATTTATTTATTTATTTATTTATTTATTTAGGTTTTTCGAGACAGGGCTTCTCTGTATAGCCCTGGCTGTCCTGGAACTCACTCTGTAGACCAGGCTGGCCTCCAACTCAGAAATCCACCTGCCTCTGCCTCCCAAGTGCTGGGATTAAAGGCGTGCACCACCATGGCCCTGCTGACCTAATTCTTTTTGAGATGGAGATTTCATTAAAGTGAATAAAATGACCCTGTCTGAGACAGGAGAGTTGTGATGACCATAAGTCAGCCCCTGGGAACTGCCTTGGCTACAGTGCTGTTTTGTAACTCTGCCCTTTGGTATATTTTCAGTGGACTGCTTTAGCACTTTTTACATTAAGCCAGCTCTAGTAAAGAAAATACTGGACAGTAGAGGGAGTTCTAGCCATGGGACTGCTGAGAAAAGACCGACGCTCTTTCAGACCAGAGCTAAAGACCTCCCTGCAGCTTTCTTGGCACCAGAATAGCTGGGAAGGAGGATAAAAGCTGAAGCAGTATAATCCCTAAGAAAACCTGCTGGCTGCTTTTTCCATTTCCCTGTGTGGCCTTTCTGACCCGGTTGCCCTGTGTAAGCAAAGCTGTGCCTGCCGAGGCTTATTCTGAATGGATCAAGATGTGGAAGGTTCTATTTTTGACAGAGCAAACGATGATCTAGTGAGAAATAGGTGCTCTTACAATTGAGCTCTGTATTTAGAAATCTTTGCCTGCTCCCTGCTCTGTGGAGCCTGTGGTGTTTGCCTTTTAACTTGGGCTTTTCCACAATCTGTAGCTCCTTTCTTCAAACCAGAATTTGTATTGCAGGGGGGCGTTGCTCTCCCTTCATTAAGGTTACTGAACTACTGGGAAGCAGCCCATGTTGGCAGCCTTTGGTATGTGAGCAATTACTTTTCTGGAATGGCTGTTTGTTTCAGAGAGGGTCTTGCTAACCACCCACTAACTCTTGTAACATTCTTGAAGAGGGGGGTGGGAGGAGCTGGAGAGGCATGCTCTGAAAGAAAATTAAGTACTGATATGAATCTGATCTATCCATGGCAGGTAGAGGGAAGGAAAAGTTTGAAAATCTTAGATTTAGTATTCATGGGCGCTAACTCTTGTGTCACACTTGTCAGGTTATGGGAAAGGATTGATCTTGTTTGGATTGGGCCAAGAAGTGCAAAGGACAAATCTAGTCGCCTCTCCTCTGTTAACTGGATGGCATAGAGACTTTTCCTTAGCTGTTGTCCCCCTAGCATGATAAACACGCACTATCCGTGTGTTCTTCTGAAGAAATGCTTGGGAATTTAGGAAATTTCTAGAGCTGCAAGAGAACTTGTGCCTATTCATGCTTAGAAATTAACAAACAGCTGACTTCCAGTTGATCTCTGTGAGTTTGAGGCCAGCATGATGTCTCATAGAAAGTTCCAGACCAGTCAGCAGGAATACACAGTGAGACACTGTCTTATTAAAAAAAAAGGTTGGGCTGCTGTTCTCTTGCAATGATGCTCTTGTTTGGATTTGATATCATTAATACCAGCCATATAAAAAGAGTTGGTACCACTTTGATTTTTTTTTTTTTTTGAAGAGTAAGAATTGTCTTAGTTATTTCGGCTGTGACGATATTAAGTGTTGAACTTTTCCTTGAAAGGAGCCTGTGTACATGTGTGTGTATGCACGTGTGTGTGTGTGTGTGTGCGCGTGTGCTCTTGTGACTATAGATTCAATCCAGTACCTTGTACATACACTCTCAGCAAGCACTCGACTGCACTGAGCAGTATTCCAAACTTATGAAGGGCTTTATTATAGATTCAGTTTCCTTATTCACTACTGGTCTGTTTCAATTTTCTCCCCCTCCCCCTCCCCCTCCCCCTCCCTGCTGTTACCTCTGCTACTGAACTACACCCTCAGCTTTGGGTTTTTCTATTTCTTTATGATTCAGTCTTGGCAGAAATGTATGCATTTCTTACAGGTTATCTAACTGGTTGGTGATGGGGTATCTCTGTGTAGCTCGGGCTGGCCCTGAACTCATGATCATTCCACTATAGTATTAGGAATGCTGGGATTACAGGTGTGTGTCACCATGTTCAGCCTTCAGAAAGGATCTCCTGAGTACAGGAGCTAGTACAGTGGATAAAGGTGCTTACCATACAAACCTGGAGACCTGAGCTCTACACATGTGCCATGGTCATGCATGTCCATATGTGTGTATGCACATAAACACACACGCAGACAAAACCAGCTCTTAATTTCAGTTTTTACTTTTGCTCTCATCTTTGTTATGTTTCATGTCTTTGGCCTTAGTTCTTTGAGGAATGATGTTTATTTAGTTGGCATCTGTCAGTGGCTTTATTGCTCTTAGAACTACTTTTGCTGTATCTCATAAATTCTATGTTGTTTCTGTTTTAGTTTGCCCCCCTTCTCTCTCTCTCTCTCTCTCTCTCTCTCTGTGTGTGTGTGTGTGTGTGTGTGTGTACATGCCCGTATGCAGAGAGTATGTGTGTACATGTCCATGTGCATAAAAGCCAGAAAAGCATGTCCAGTGTCCTGCCTTATCTCCTTGAGACAGGGTCTCTCACTGAACTGTAACTATGGCTACTCCTGCTCTCTGGGTTTCCATTTGTGTAGAATATCTTTTTCTATTCTTTCACTCTGAGTCTGTGTGTCTGTAACTCTCTTCCAGGCAGCACATAGTTGGATTTTTGTTTGTTGTTTTAATATAGCTTGTTTAAAAACAGCCTGTGTTTTTGGAGACTTGAATCCATTTACATTCAAGGTTATTGATGGGTAGAGACTTAGTACCAAGGTGACAAGATGGTTCAGCGGGTTAAACACAAATCTGACAACCCCAGTTCTGAACCCATAGGACCCATGTAAAGGTGGACTGTGGTGGCATATGTCTGTAGTCTCAGCATCCCTGGAACAAGATGGGAGGCGGGAACAGGAGAATCCTCTGGAAGCTCAAGGGCCACGGTAGGAAGTCACAAAGAGACTGCCTCAAGTATGTTTGTTGGAAGAGGAGGACCAAAATCTGACGTTGTCTTCTGAGTTCCGCATGCACATCATGGCCTGTGCACACCCTCACACATGAACACACAACAAAATAAATATAAATAAAATAAATCTTACCGCTGCCATTCTGTCTGGTTGTTTTTTAGACACTTGATTTCTTCCTTTCTTGTTTCCTTTCTTTATGGCTTGATGGTTTTCTGTCTGGATGCACTTTGAATCTGGCTTTTCTCACCCACACATGAGATTGAACCCAAGACTTTGTCATGCCATGCAAGTGCTCTGCCACCAAGCAGAAACCACAACCCTCCTTTCTATTTTTGTTTTGTAGTTCTAAAGATTTTTGCTTTGTAATTACTGAGTATAAATCTTATAATACCCTATTTTGGGCTCAAAACAATTATTCTTTGCTTATAACTCTGTACTTTCGCACATAGCATGTGAGCATATGCTAATTGTGCAAAATAATGGGTTTCATTATTTCATTTCTCTTTTTTAAAAGTTATTCTTGGGACTAGAGAGATAGCAGTTAAGAGCACTGGCTACTCCTCCAGAGAACTCAGGTTCCATTCCCAGCACCCACATGGCAGCTCGCAAACATCTGTAACTCCAGTTCCAGGGAATCTGGTGTCCTCTTATGGCTTCTGTGAGCACCAAGCATGCATATACATACTTGCAAGTAAAATACCATACACATAAAACTTGAAAACATTTTTTTGTTTGTGTGTATGCGTGCAGGCACACACACACGTGAACATGCCAGCGTGCTGGTAGAGTTCAGAGACCAGCTTTTAGGAGCGCATTCTCTCCTGCTACTATGGGTTCCAGGAATCAAACTCAGTTGTTAGGTGTGCATAGCAAGGGCTTACAGACCGAGCCAGATGTCATTTTATTTTATTTTATTTTTGGTTGGTTTTTTTTTTTGGTTTTGGTTTTTTTTTTGTTTGTTTTGTTTTTTTGTTTTTTGAGACAGGGTTTCTCTGTGTAGCCCTGGCTGTCCTGGAACTCACTCTGTAGACCAGGCTGGCCTCGAATTCAGAAATCCACCTGCCTCTGCCTCCCGAGTGCTGGGATTAAAGGCACATTTATGATTTTTTACTTGTTTTGTATTTTTGTTTCTGTTAGATTGTTTGTTTTTGAGGCAGGGTTTTATGTTGCCCAAACTGGATTTAAAATCACTTTGTAGTTAAGGATAATCTTGAACTAGTCCCCCTATCTGTACCCAGCAAATACTGAGTATGCAGGCATGTGCTACCATACTGGTCTCTTAGCCCACTGACTACATCATATAGTCTTCTCTGGTGTCCCTTGACTTGCTGTCTGTACATTAAGGAGGTAGCCCCTCTGCTGGTCTGTACAGGTAGTCTTTGGCAAGGATAGGCGTCAGTATTTAGTATAGCATGTGATTATGGAAGGACCAGAGGACCTAGGTAGGGAAAGTTTGCAGTGTATTCCTGGTTGGCTAGGCTGCTACCTTTGTACTGGTGCAGGAGGAACTGCTACCTGCGCAACATCTGCCCTGCGTGAGCACCATGGACCCTGGTATGCAGCAGAGCTATTAGCTGGTACTATTAGGACTTCTGGTTGGGTAGTCCCAGCATGTCTATTCACTGGCTGGGTGAGACCAATTTTTGGCATCTTCTGTTGGGTAGTGATATAGGCTGGGCTCCAAGTTTAGGGAGATTTGCTGGGTGGATGGCTTAGAACTGGCGGCTCCAGAGGATTTCTTCATAGAAATGTGTAATTGAAAATTACTCATGTCAGAGGGGGCAGTGGAGTGGTGTGTTGGCTGAGCTGGGTGTACCTATCTCATACATATCTGTTCATGGGTGGGAGTCTTCCTCATTCTCATGACTGTGATCACTGAGTGGGCTTTTTGAGAGATTGGAGCTGCTGCTTGACTTTCTAGGCCAAACAGGTCTAGCTCTGCTCCTTCCCTTCTCTCTGAGGGCTCATTGGAGTAGCTAGCTACTTAAGGACACAAGGTAGGTTCTCATAGCACTTCTGAACAACCAACACAGACCAACACAGTCAGGGTATGAAATTGCCTTGCATCTTGGATTGAGTGCCACAGCTGTTAGGACATAGGTACCACCAACAGGTATGTGGTCCTGTGACCTTTTCTTTGGACCTGAGGCAGGTCAGTCTAGTTCCTTATTACCTCTAGTAGTTTACTTGGGAGGAGACTGCAGTGGCTTCTAGCTTTAATACTAGAGAAGACCCTAGCTGCCACCAGATCTCATTCCATTTAAAAATATGAAAGAAAACCTCTCCCCTGATGCTGTCCAGACTTGAGGAACAAAGAGGAGCAACATGACCCAACTCAGAGTGTCCTAACACCACTGCCTCCTCCTCTTCCTCCTCTTTTCCTTAGATTTAATTTTATGTGTGTGAGACTTGCCTACAAGTATGTCTGTGCCCTTGGAGTTCAATAGAGGTCACTAGATCTCCTAGAACCTGAGTTACAGATGGCTGTAAGCCACCATGTGGGTGCTAGAAACCAAAGCTTGGTCTTCTGCAAGAGCAGCTGGTTCTCTTAACCACTGAGCCATCTCACCAGCTTCTTGTTCTTACATTTCTAATTTCATTTTTATTCAGCTCTGGAAATCTAGCTCATATTTGTTTCCAAGTTGTCAAAAATATCTTCTGGTCTGGATAGAGGCTACTTGAACTTTCTTCAGGTGCTACATTCACTATCTTACCCATATCGTTCTCTGTTTTTACATCTGTGTGTGCATTTTGAAAGGTTGGCAGGAAGGAAAGACACATAAGAGACAAGCAACTTAAGACAGAGCAGGCCTTTACTGAGGGCAAAAACCTGTGGAGTGGTCTCTGAGGACTAGAGCCTACCATTTGCTTACAGGCTGGAGTAGTTATAGGGAAGAAAGGGAAGACTGGGAAGGAGGCTGAAAACACCAACATGGCAGCTTACAAACATCAGAAACTCTAGTTCCAAGGGACCTAATGTCTTCCTCTGCACTCTGAGGGCACCAGGCATGCAGGTAGTGCACATATATACCTGCAGGCAAAATTCTCACCTGAAACGAAGTCCCTGTTTTTGGTTTTCAGGTGCCATTATTAGGGTGAGCACTTGACATTCAGTTAAAGAATGTCAAGTGATGGCTAAGCATCTCGCTGGGTCACCATTACTGGGCTCCAGAGGGCAGGCTGGCTGGACTCTAGAGAACTGCTTACTTTAGCTCTGGAAGGCACATTACTGAAGCTATAACTGTCATCACAGATCTACCTCAGCAGAGAAACTCTACAAAACAGCATGGCTCCAGATAAGTAGTCAGATAAACTTGGACATATTTCCATGCTGTGCAGTTGTGACATAGTCTGTTATAGCTCGGTGTAAGTAATATCTCTGCCCCATTATAAATATTTTAGGGTTAAGACTTCTGTACCTGGATTCAGAACTACACACCTGTAGTCTCAGCTACTTGTGAGTTAGACAACATTGCCAGATTCAAGACTCACCTGAGATATAAGAAGACCCTATTTTAAGAAACGGTAAAATGAGCCTCAGCGTGGTGGCTCATACCTTCAGTCCCAGCTCTCAGGAAGCAGAGGCGGATAGATCTCTCTGAGTTCCAGACCAGCCTGGTCTACATAGCATCTAGAGCTGTGGTTCTCAACCTTCCTAATGCTTCTATCCCTCAATAAAATTCCTATGTTGTGCTGATTCCCAACCATAAAAGTGTTTTTGTTGCTGTTTCATAACTGTAATTTTGCTACTGTTAAGAATCATAATGTAAATATCTGTATTTTCTGATGGTCTTAGGCGACTCCTATGAAAGGATCCTTCAACTCCTAAAGAGGTAGCAGCCCACAGGTAGAGGAGAGTGGCCTGCTGATCTAGGACTTTATAGTGAGATCTTGTTTCAATAAATACATTTTAAAAAATGAACCTCCAAATGAAACATATACACTTAAGTTAATTAAACAATTAACTGAGGGCTGTCTTAGTTAATGCTGACATGGCTCAGTGGGGAAAAGCACTTGCCATGAAATGCTGACAACCTAAATATAAGTCCTAGATTCCATGGTAAAAAAAAGAACAGACTCCCCCAAAGACCTCCACATTCCTGCTGTTGTGTGTGGTAGCATCGTTCATCCAGGGACTCTGGAGGTAGAGGCAAGTAGATCTCTATGAGTTCAAAGCCAGCTTGGTCTACATACAAAGAGAGTTCTAGGACATTCAGAGCTACATAGTGACATCCTGTCTCAAAAAAGAGACCAACACACACACACACACACACACACACACACACACACACACACACTAGTGGTGGTACATAGCTGTAATTTTGGAATTTGGAAGGTAGAAGGAAGATTAGGAATTTAGTCATCCTCAACTACATAGTGAATTCAAGGACAGAAAGAACTACATGAGACCCTACCGCAAAACACTAATAAAAATACCAGATAGCTTAACAGTGGCAGTAGATCACCTGCCTGGCATCTGCAAGGCTCTTGGTTTGACTTACACACACACACACACACACACACACACACACACACACACACAGAGGGGAGGGTAGCACTTGTAATATGCAGCTTTGTCTATTTACATATTTCAATGATATAGATTCTTAGAATTGCTATATTGGACTGTAAGGGTTTTTTCCACCCCCTCCTCCCTTAGAACCCTTTCTTCTGAACACCTCCCCTCCTACTTTATGAGCTTCCTATTGTTGTCTCTGTACCCACTGCATTTAATTATAGTTAATTGCGTGGGTATAGAGTTATTTACTGGGTCATGGACAACTTACCAATGGATATACCCCTGGAAAAAATTACTTCCCTATAATGGTTAACTTCCCATAACTCCTTCAATTGTGGGGTCTCGTGAGCCCCTTGTCTACCCATCATGGACTATTCACAAGCTTGACCCTGTGCAGCTCTTATGCAGGTAACCGCGGCTGCTGTGAGTTTATGGATGCAACACCATGCTATGTCCAGAAGACACTGTTTCACACACTGTACCCCCATCCTCTGGCTTTTACACTCTTTCTTCCTCCTTTTCTACAATACTGTAGTCCCTGAGTGGCGCACCACAAAAGCCACTGTGCCAACAAAAGCCATCAAAGCAGCAAAAAGCCCCTCCTTCCTGCCCCAACCTATGCAGTAAAATGTCTCACAAGAGCTGTCCAAAATAGCGGCTCCCATCAAAATGGTGTCCCCATGACATCTCCTCAGCCTGCAGCCTTCACAGGAGCTGATACCTTTCCTGCCTCAGCCTACATACAGCCTTGGTGAACACACCACTGCAGGAACTGTCCTATAGGAGCTGTCCGCAGTGACAGCACCTCCTCTCCAACCGTTCTCCCCTCCCCCCAAGCAGATCCACAGAGATGGCACCTCAGCCAAAGCCACCTGTGGTAGGAAGGACTTCCCACCCTAGTCCATGGGCCTGCTGCAGGGAAAGGGGGATGAAAAAAGTCACCAATCCCTGAGCAGGAAACCCACCAATCCACAAGCTTCCCACAAAGCCCCACCAATCCCTGAGTCCCCCAAGCTCAGGACTTGAAATCCCACCAATCCTCACTCTGGAAATTCTGCCCTGAGAAGCTCCGACCCCTCAGAAATACTATATAAGTACTGCCCTTTGTCCAATTTCCTATTGTCCACTCTTGGGAGCAGAATCCTTGGATTCATCCCTCCACACCCTGGATCCCCCAATAAATCTCTTTCATGAAGTTTTCTGCCTGGTGTGACTCACTTGCCAGAAACAATGAAAAGAAGATGCAAAGGAGTGGGGCCGAGATCCTGAGCAGTTCAGCTGGGCATACCTTCCCCAGGAGCTTACAACACCTCTGCTGAGGAGGCTTCCTCTCAGAGCTGCGTGGTTCCTGGGTCCCTGTGTCTCAGGATGCCTTTCCACTGGAATAACTTCTCCCTTCAAAGCTGTGTGGTTCCTGGGCTTCTGAGTCCTAGGGTAGCCTTCCATCTGAGCAGAAACACAATATTCTCTGAGACTTGAGGAAGGGGAGGACTGATAGATGACCAATTTAAAGTTGAGCTCTCATCAGTCCCATTCTCGGCACATTTGATGATTTGAATTTCTGCATTAACTTCTCTCTACTTCAAAAAAAAGCTTTGTTTTGAGCAAGGATGAGAGCAGCACTAATCTGTGGATTTGAACACAAATATTCAGAAGGCAACATATCCATTTAGCAAAACAATAGTAGTAGGTTCACCCAGGAGATATGACATTCCATGCCAGGGGCTTTTGTCTAGATTTACAGTACCAGGTATGAATCCTCCTGTGAAGCAGGCCTTGAATCCAGAATGCAGAAAGTAGTTGGTTATCCCCAGAACTGTCATGCCACCATATATACATATGGGCCCATCTTGCCTAGGAACTTGGTATTGTAGCCTACAGGGCCCATCGCTAGGTATGACCACTAATAATCTAGTCCCCTGTGGCCTGCATAGCATGTTCTGACACTATGAAAACCAGCCAGTAGGCAGATGTTTCCAGGTCAGTCCTAGCTTGAGTCCTTTACATTTTACAACCAAAATATGTGGCGTCTTCTACAATAGGGTTTTATCATCTGGTTCTGATTGGAAGCCAAGAACAATGGCAGTATTCTGTACTGTTTGGGGAACTCTGAACCTTCCTGACCAATGACTCATAGCAAGATAGTCCATACCTAGCACTGGAATTTTCATTTAATAATGACACTTGAGTTATGGGAGTGGCATTTCTAGCACATTCAGGGTACCACTGATCAAATTCATTAAAAATTATTATGTTTTAATTAGATTACAAGTAGTAGGTTCCTACATCTTTAGTTTGGGTTACCCCTCCCTGTTTCTCACTCCCCCACCCCAGCCTTTAAATCTTTCCATCCATATCCCCAGTCTTCCCTACGTCTATTTCTAAATCACACGTGTTCTAACATCCCCTCCTTCCTCTCATGGACCCTTCCTAGCTTCCTGACTTTTACAGATACTAGATTAAATACACAAATCAGGCTGCTGAGATGGCTCAGCAGGTGAAAGTGTTTTCTGCATAAGCCTGATGACTTGAGTTTGATCCCTGGAACCCATGGTAGAAGGAGAAAACAGACTTCTGAAAGTTGTCCTCTGACTGCTGTGCACAGACCATGGTATGCACATGATCCACCCCCAACACTAAAATCATTTTAAAAATCTATTTTATTTTATTTTTAATGTTGGAGTGCTCTGTCTGCATGAACACCTACATGCCAGAAGAGGGCATACATCTCTCCAGTTGACAAATCTGAAGTTATTCCAGTGGGTCTTCCTATATGTGTGTCTTGAAGTTTCTCTCTTGTCACATTAAATATCTTTTTTTGTTCTGTGTATTTGGTGTTTTAATTATAATATAACAATAGGATTTTTCTGATCTCTGTTTAGTATTCTAAATGCCTCCTATATCTGGATTGTCATTTCTTTCTCCAACTCTAGGAAATGTTCTGTCATGATTCTTTCAAAAAGGTTTTCTGTGCCTTTAGAATGTGATTCTTCTTCGTGCATATTGCCTGTAGATTTGGTCTTTACAGAGTATGTTGGTGTGGTGGTTTGAATAGGAATGGCCCCCACAGGCTCATAGATTTGAATGAGCCTGTGCTCATCAGGAAGTGGAACTACTTGAGAAGTATTAGGAGGTGTGGCCTTGTTGGAAGAAGTGTGTTACTTGGTTTGGGGGTGGAGCTTTGGGGTTTCGAAAGTCCAAGCCAGTCCCAATGTCTCACTTTTCCTGCAGGCCTAGATCTAGAACCCTCAGCTACTTTTCCAGCACCATGTCTGCTTCTGTGCCACTGTGTTCTCTGCCATGACAAAAATGGACCACATCTCTGAAACTGTAAGCAAGTCCCAACTAAATGCTATTTTTATAAAAGTTGCTGTGGTCCTGGTGTCTTTTCACAGCAACAGAACACTGACTAAGACACATAGAGATCTTGGAATTCCCACTGGTGCCACATTGCTGAATTGTTCCTTTAAATTGTCTGGCTGTCCTGGACCTCGATTTGTAGACCAGGCTGGCCTTGAACTCCAACACCTGTCTCTCTCTGCCTCCCAAGTGCCCAGATTAAGAGCATGTGCTACCACCGCCTGGCAGCTCTGTACCTCCATGATCATTCTGTTACTGAGACTTTCCACAGCTTTTGGGTTGACTCGTTAACTTGTGTTTTCATTGCCAACATTTGTGACTGGTTTTTCTTCAGTATTTTTGTTGTTGTTGTTAGATTCCTCCTTTATATTTTGTTTTATCATTCTTATTTCATCCAGATGTTTGAGTTCTTTTCTTTTCTTTTTTCTTTGAACACAGTTTTTTTTTTTTTTTTTTTTTGAGTTCTTTGGGATTTCTAATTTATTCTTCCTAGTTGCTCTTACTGCAGGGTTAGTAAATTTTGGAGTAGTTCTGCTGCTTAGGTGTTTTGTTTCTTTGTGTTTCTGCTTTGGGGCTGCTCTGCTTCACAGTTTCAGTTGAAGTATTTGCAGGATTCAAGTGGGCCATGGCTGTGGTGGAGTGAAATGTGACCACTGTACAAATGTCACACGGCTAAGGAACAACAGTGGTTCTTTGACTTCAGTAATTGTCGGAGGATAAACAATCAAAAATAACATGGTTGGAATTCAAAGTTTAGTTAATAATATTAGGAGTGGAAGGGAAGGCGTTGGGGTGAGGGTACCACACGCGTCAGATCAGGTTTGAGAAGAGAAACTGAGGTAGGTAGAACCGCCACCTCACTGGCCGCAGAAGTATAGTATGTATTATTTTAGTCATTTTGAATTTGCTAGCTTCGTCATATACCTACAGTATGATTTATATTGGTAACTATTCCACATCTACTTAAAAGAATGTGTGCTCTTCAAGGGAACAGTTATACAAACATTGGTAGATTAAATTGGATGGTAGTGTTCAGCTCCCATATATCCTTACTAATTTTCTGTCTCCTCTTTGTTTGTTTGTTTGTTTGCTTGTTTCTTTCTTTCTTTCTTTTATGAGACAAGATCTCAAGTAACCCAGGCTGGCCTCAAACTTTTCAAACTTGGTATATAGCCAAGGATGACCCTAAACTTCTGATCCTTCTGCCTCTACCTGGGCTTAGAGATGTATACTATCACACTAGTTTATACAAGGTTGAGGCTCAAACCCAGGGCCTTATGTATCCTAACCAGGCATACTACCAACTGAGCTACATCCCAGCCCATCTTCTCTGTCTTAATAAACAAAGTGGTTTCACCATAGATGGCTTGTGTCCAGCCTGACAATTACTGCATTGAATTGAGGTATTTTGTTTACCCTGAGCATAGCTATTAATGTGGTTAGCTTAAATCTACCATCACCAGGTACAGCCCATTTTGTAAGTCCCTTGCATATGTATTGCATGCAAAGAGCTGACTGCCCTTTGTTCCAGACGATCTTTTCAAGGATTTTTATGTGGAAAACAGCCTTGGAGGATAAAGATAGTGTCTCCCACCAAAGCAAGAGGCAGACATGCTCACTACCCACACAACAGCGGACAAACAAGAAAAATTGGTCCTTCAAACTCCTGAGTTTTCTCCGAGAATACAAATCTGTGCAGGTTCATTGCATTACTCTGAGGAAGCTGGAGTTTGGCAAACAGGTACAAAGAGAGCAGCACTCTGAGTACTGCCCTTGAGGAGTCTCTCCTGCTTTGAGCTGTGTCTCATAAATCCACCAGTCTTCCCTCCCACCCTCCATCTTAACCCCCCCCCCCCCCCCCCCCCATTGTTGTTGTTGTTTCTGAGACAAGATCTCACCACACAGTCCAGGCTCACTTTGAACTTCCTATGTAGCCTTAAGTGGTCTTGAACTAGTTGGTGCTCCTCTTGTCCCAGCCTCTCCTGTCCCTGGGGTGGGATCACAGGTATGTTTGCCACCTGATACCTTGTTTTTGTTGGTGCCATCACTTCCTTTGTTTCTATGCATTCTTTTTTACAAATATACTTTTAAATGATTTATTTATTTATATTTTATGTGCACTGGTGTTTCGCCTGTGTACATTTTTGTGTGAGAGTGCCAGGTCCCCTGGGACAAGAGTTACAAACAGTTGTGAGTTGCCATGTGGAGGCTGGGAATTAAACTCGGTCCCCTTGGAAGAGCACCCAGTGCTCTTAACCACTGAGCCATCTAGCCCCTGTTCCTGTGCATTCTTTTGGATTTTTTTCTTTTCTTTATTTTTTAGATAGAGTCTTCTGTATAGTTCAGGCAGGCTTTGAGCTCACAATCCCCCTGCTTCAGCCTCTGGGGTGCTGGGATCACAAACCTTCATCAATACACTCCTCTTTCTCTTCCTCCCTCTCCTCCTTCTTCCTGTTTTTTTTGAGACAGGGTTTCTCTGTGTGGCCCTGGCAGTCCAGGAACTCACTCTGTAGATCAGGCTGCCTCTGCCTCTTGAGTTCTGGGATTAAAGGTGTGCACCACCACTGCCAGATGTGATTTCTGTTTTTAAAACCATCACTCAGAATGGTGGTACATGTTTGCAAACTCAGCACTTGGAAGGTGGAGACAGGAGAATCAGAAGTTCTAAGTCATTCTTGAATGCAGAGTAAGTTCATTAGCCTGGCATACTTGAAACAGTGTCTCAAAAATAAACAAACAGGGCTGGAGAGATGGCTGAGCAGTTGAGAGCACTGGCTGCCCTGCCAGTAGATCTGGGTTCAATTCCCCCATCACATGGCAACTCACAACCATCTGTAACTTCAATTCCAGCAGATCTGACCCTTTGTTCTGGCCTTCTCAGGCACCAAGTATGCAGTCAGTACACAGAATATGAATATATATATATATCCCATATAGATCTAAATAAATAAATAAATTGAAGTTTGCATGATAAAGATATCAACAGTTTCTAGTTATGTGTCACAAAATTATGTTATCAGGGTGGGAATTAGTGGGACTTAGTAAGTTAGCACAGCTTGGTAAGTGAAGTTCTTGCCACACAAGCATGAAGACTTGAGTTAAGATCCCCAGAACTCATGGTGACATATGCCTGTAATCCTCTTGCTGGGCAGACAGAGACAGAAGGATCCTGGGAGCTTGGCTTTCTAGTCTTACCCTATCAGTGGGCTCCAGGTTCAGTAAGGGACCCAGAAGGAAGAGAAGGAAGAGGAGGAGGAGGAGGAGGAGGAGGAGGAGGAGGAGGAGGAGGAGGAAGAGGAGGAAGAAGAGGAGGAGGAGGAGGAAGAGGAGGTGTGGGTGAGGTAGAGGGCTTCAACCTCTGGTCTGCATACACTTTTAAACAAAACAGGAAACTGTAGATTTCTTTCTTTCTTTCTTTTTTTCCTTCTTCCATTTATGTATGAGTTCTCTATCTGCATGTATACCTGCATGCCAGAAGAGGGCATCAGGTCCCATTACAGATGGTTGTGAGCCACCATGTGGTTGCTGGGAATTGAACGCAGGATCTTTGGAAGAGCAGCCAGAGCTCTTAATTTTTGAGCCATCTCTCCAGCCCTGTAGATTTTTTTTTTAAAAAGCAGGCAATTACCATGAAAAAATTTGATATTTGGTTGTGGATCTGCTTTTCCAGAAATGGGTATTTAATGTATAGATAACTTTTTTGGGGGTAGTGTGTAGACTTGGGGTTGAACCCAGAGCCTTGTATGTGCTTGGTAAGCATTCTAATACTGAGCTACATCCCTGGGCATATTTTATTTTTATGTCCAAGCATGAATGCATGTGCGTGTGTGTTGGGGGGCATGTGAGTGTGTGTGTGCTCACATGAGTATGATGGTCACTTGTCCACTTTTTTGAGACAGACTCCTTTACTGAATCTGAAGCTTAATGATTGGGCTACATTGGTCCACCAGTAAGCCCCAGAGATCCTTGTATCTTTTCCTCCCTAAAGCTGTGATGAGAAGGATGCTCCCATCATACCCAGATATTTTTAATGTGTTTTTTTGGGGGGGGAGGGATTAAAGTAAAGTTCTCATGTTTTCATGACAAATTTTCATGACAAATACTTTATTGAATGAGCCATCTGATCTCTCCATGCACGGTTGGTTTGTTTGGTTTGTTTTGATTTTTGTTTTTGTTTTTGATATGGTCTCACCATGAAGTTCAGAGTGGCCTGGAAGTAGACCATGTTTTCTAGGTCTAGAGCACTAGGTTGGCAACTGTAGTGTTTCAGAACTTGAATGAGATATTTCTATGCCTCTCACAGTATCAAAGTTTCTGTTGGAAGATCAGCGGTCGTTTTGATGGGCCTGCCTTTATATATGACTTGGTATTTCTCACTTGCAGCTCCCAGTACACTTCCTTTGCATGTAAAGAATATGTTTACAAACTGTAATACAAATATGCTTAGTACTTAAAACATAATATGACATGAGAACTTCCCTTCTGCCTATTTGATGTTCTGTGTGCCTCTTGTACCAGAATGGGCCTTTCTTTCTCTAGAGTCAGGAAATTTTCCACGATGATTAGACTGAAAATCCTTTCTGAGCCATTTGCATGGAACTCTCCTTCCAGACCCGTAGCCCATAGATATGCTCTTCCCATCTCAAAGGTCTTCCATTTTCTGTTCATGTTTTTAGAAATTGACTGTCCTAGACTGAATGTTCAATTCCTCTGTTCTGTCTTTAAGCTCTGACCTTCTGTCCTCTTCTTGAGCCTTCACACTGATGAGGCTCTCCACGGAGATGTTTATTTGACTTCAACCAAAATTTGTCCTGCCTACAAGATGCAAAGGGATAAAGATGGAGCAGAGATTGAGGGAATGGCCATCTAATGACTGGCCCAATTTCAGACACATCCCATGTAAGAAAGACAACCCCTGACACTATTAATGATTCTCTGCTATGCTTGAAGACAGGAGCCTAGCATAACTGTCTTCTGAGAGGTTCATCCAGCAGTGGATGAAAACAGATGAAGAGACCCACAGCCAAACAGTCAAAGCTCAGGAGTCTTGCGGAAGAGTTTGGGATAATATTGAGCTAGCAGGAGGGGTCAAGGACACCACAAGAAGACCTACAGTGTCAACTAACCTGGGCTCATGGAGACTCACAGAGACTGAACCAGAAGGCATGCAGAAACTGTACCTAGGTCTCCTACACATTTGTAGATGTTCAGCTTGGTCCCCTAACAATTGGAGTGGAGGCTGTCTCTGACTCTGTTGCCTGCCATTGGCTCCCCTTCCCCTAACTGGACTTCCTGGTTGAGCCTTAGTGGAAGAGAACACGCTTAGTCCTGCTATGACTGCATGTCCCAGGGTGGAGTGGTACCCAAAAGAGGCTTCCCCTAGAAGGGGAGAGGGCAATGTGGGGAGGGATTTATAAGGGTGGGGCTGGGAGTAAAGGAGGGAGGGGGCAATTGGGACTTAAAGTGAATAAATAAATAAATAAATAAATAATGGGGGGGAGAAAGGAAAGCTTTGGCAGAGCATCTGGCACATCAAGCTTACACATCTGGTGCTGTGGTCATTGAAGAGCATGTGTAAGTTCATCGGGCATAGTTGAAATCAAGAAAAGGGCATACAAACTATGGAAAAGCATGAAATGAAAGAAAGATCACCTAAGGATGGAATACTCTGAGAGGCAGGCACAAACAGTAGAAACGAAACTCAAGAGTGGGAGAAGAGGGGGTAGAGGTCTCATTCATAGGAAATACACAAAGCTTGGGTATAGTGGGAGTGGCTGCGGTGTCCTTGGATAGTCCATTGACGTTGCAATGAAGTGCTACCATCTAAAAAGATAGTGCTTGAGAACCCTTTAATCATGTTACAAAAAAAGTGGCAAGTAATGTTTTAAGTGAGTTTCTGATTTCACATCAGGTGACATTCATGACTGTTCTTCGCTGTAGACGGTGCACAGGCTGGATATGGAAGTTTGTATAACTCACTGAATAGACTATGTGGAATATATTGTGCAGGTTGTCTCCTGATTGGACAATCATCTTCTAGTTTTACTAATGGGATCTTGAACTACCTATAAATCCATGCTTTTTCCTGTTTTCTTCTTTTGGATCTTGCTATGCACCAAGACTGGCCACTGATTCTCCATCCTCTGGTCTCTGCTCTTTAAGTATGGGGTTACACATCTGGCTAACCTTTTCTTACATAGTTAAGTCTCATGGTATTCTCTTAGTTTGGTGATCATATTGAGGACTAAAATATATTTCAGTGTTTTCTTCTACCAACAGATTTTAGGGCTGTCAGTGTGTGCCTTCCCTAGTATGCCCAAAGCCTGGAGTTCCATCTGCAGAACTAAAATAAAAAATAAAAGAGGTATGTGTGTGTGTGTTGTGTGTGTATGTATGTGTGTATGAATGTATGTGTTTTGTGTGTGTATATTTGTATGTATATGTATGTGGGTATGTTTGTGTGTATATGCATGTGTGTATGTTTCTCTGTGTGTGTGTGTATGTGTATGTATTGTGTATGTTTTGTGTGTGTGTGCATGTGTGTATATGTATGTGTATATGTTTGTTTGTGTATGTGTCTGTCTGTATGTATGTTTGTGTGTGGTGTGTGTATGTGTGTGTGCGTGCGCGTGTGGTGATAGTGGTGGCGGCGGTGGTATTACTTGTATGTAGTAGTTTGAGTAAGATGTCTCCCATCGTCTGGTTTGAATACTTAGTCCTCAGCTGGTGACACTATTTAGGAGGCTTAGGAAGTGTGATGTCACTGGAGGCAATTTAAAGATTCAAGCCACTCCAAATTTGTTCTGTTTTATATTTCCAGTTCAAGATGTGGGCCGTCAGCTGCTGCCTCTGCTAGACGGCGATGGACCTAACCCTTTGGAACTAAAGCTCAGATAAACTCTTCCTTCTACAAGTTACCTTGCCATAGTTTTACCACAGCAATAGGAAAGGAGCTGGTGAACTGGGTAAGGTAGTGCATGCCTGTAATCCTAGCTCCTGGGTGGCTGAGGCAGGAAGAGCTCAAGTTGAGGTGCTTGCCTCAAAAGCATGAGTATTCTCCAAGTTCTACTGAGAACCTGCATCTCAACCGCTCCACATGGTGGCATGTGTTAGGGAGGCAGAGATGGGCAGATCCCGGAGGCTTGCTGTCCAGCCTGCCTCCATAGTGAGAGAATTCACATATGTGCACACATCCCCACGTCCATAAACATGCACATGCACCAAAAAACAAAAACAAAACCCCAAAAAATAAAACCCTGAAAAATAAAATACTGTTTCCTCTTTAGTCCTTTCTGCTAATTAAACTGTATATTTTTAGGACTTTCCCACATTCATCTATTTTAATATATTGGCAAGAAGTTGGTTACTTTGTATTTATTTGTGCCATTGCTTCTTTATCATGAACTTTAAAAAAAAACATTTATCAACTATGTTAGTCATTTTAGTTTTGCTGATCCTAGAAGCTGGAGTTACAGGCAGTTGTGAGCTGCTCTGTGTGAATGCTAGGAATTAAACTCATGTACTATGCAAGAACAATATGCACTCTTAACCACTGGGCCATTTCACCAGGCCCCTGTCTGTTTCTTAGACAAGATGTCACTCTGTAGCCCTGGCCTTCACTATATAGACCAGACTGGCCTTGAACTCACAGTGTTCCTCTTTCCCCTGCCCCTTGAGTGCTGAGATTAAAGGCTTGTATCACCATATCCAGCATCCCCACCCGCATGCCCTAGGATTCACTCTATAGTCTAGGGCGGCCTTGAGTTCAATGGCTGGGATTATAACCGAGAGCCACCATACTTGGTTTTATTCTTCCCATTCCCTTTGGTTTGTTTTATTCTTCTCAATTTCCTAAGTGTCCTAGTTTTCTATTGCTATGAAGAGACACCATGACCAAGGCAACTTCTAAAACAGAGAGCTTATTGAGAGGCTCACAGTTTCAGGTGGTGAGTCCATGACCATCATGGTGGGAAGAAAGACAGGTAGGGATGGTGCTGGAGCAGTAGCTGAGAGTTTACATCTGATCCACAAACAGGGGCAGAGAGACAGACAGAAAGAGACAGAAACAGAAAGAGACAGAGAAGAGAAAGGAGAGAGAGAGAAGAAAGGAGAGGGGAGAGAGAGAAAGGAGAGAGAGCTGAGACACAGAGAAAGAGAGGATACAGAGACAGAGAAACAGAGAGACACACAGAGATAGAAGGGAGAAAAGAGAGGAAAGAGAATGACACACCCCACACACACACAGAGAGAGAGAAAGAGAGAGAGAGAGAGAGAGAGAGAGAGAGAGAGAGAGAGAAAGAGGAGAGTTGAGCTAATTGGTGTGGGCCTTTGGAAACTTCAATGCACACCCTCATGATGCAAGTTCTCTAACAAGGCCACACCTCCTAATCCTTCTAAAACTGTTCCACCAACTGGGGACTAAGTAGTCAAATATGTGAGCTTATGGGAGTCATTGTTGTTCGAACCACAGTAAGATAAATATTTAACTCGCTCATTTTTAAACTGTTTTCTTTTGATAAGCATTTAAGACAATGGTTTCCTCTAACCACCTATGTAGCAGAATATCACACTTTTTACTTATGTCTTTATAGAATTGTTGTAATTATAATTATATAATTATATAGTAATTATGATAATGATTTTTTTCATCATGAGTTCTATTTATTTACTTATTGATTTTTTTTGAGACGGGGTTTTATGTAGCCCAGGTTGGCTTTGAACTTTTTGTGTAGCCAAAGCTGATCTTGAACTCCTGATCCTGTACCTCTACCTTCCAAGTGCTAAAATTATAGGTATGAGCCTCCGTGTCTGGCTCTAAAATATAGTCTAAATTTTCTATCCTTTGGAGGTGTATTACTCATGGTTCTCTAGAGTCACAGAACTTATCTCTACATAGTAAGGGAATTTGTTGATGACTTACAGTCTGTAGTCCAACTCCCCAACAATGGTCAGCAGCAGCTGCAAATGAAAGTTCAAGGATCTAGCAGTTGCTCAGTCCCACAGGCACAATGGAGAAGAAGAATGAATCTTCCTTCTTCCAATGTCCTTATGTAGGTCTCCAGCAGAAGGTGTGGCTCAGATTAAAGGTATGTACCACCACACCTGGATCTGTGACTTGTTTTGTCCCAGGCTGACCTTGAACTCAGAGATCTCCTTGTCCCAGTCTCCTGGGATTAAGGGTGTGTACTACTTTGCCTGGGCCTAATCTTTTCATGGTCACTATGCCTCAAGATCCCCATGCCAAGATTCAGGTCAGAAACTTGTGTCTTCCAGCCTCAAGATCTGGATCACAGGTGAGCCCTCCAATTCTGCATTGTAGTTCACTCCAGATATAGTCAAGCTGACAATCAGAAATAGCCAACACAGGAGGTTTAGTCATCTTTTGGAGGATATATCATCAGTAAATAAATAAATACATAAATCATCAGTAATCATATAATATTGTTTTTGTTGGTTTTTAGGGTGTTTTGTTTTTGATAAAATTTCACATAGCCCAGCTTGGCCTTGAACTTGCTGTGTAACTGAAGATGACCTTCCGCAGCATGCTCACAGCCGTAGCTCCTCCCAGCATCCTGAGACTCAGACACTTCCACTCCAGGCACACTTCCAGATTTTCATGCCAAGCTTTTCTTGTGCTTTCTTTCATTTTCCTAAGTCCATGAGGACATACTTTCATATGTCCATCACATGGATTTTCTCATGGAGTCACCACTGGGTTTTTTGTTATGCTTCTTTCTCTTCCTCCTCTTCCTCCTTCTCTATTTGATACAAGAGTTTACCAGATAGCCCAGACTGGCCCAGAAATCAACTCCTTCTGTCTTAGTCTTGAAAATATGCTTGTAGACATGAGCCCTCATGTTATAACCTGTTATATAAGCTGTTATCTCTTATGTTTTAAACCACTCGTCTATGATTCTATAATGCTTTCTTTCTACCTAATGTATACACTCAAGGTCTGTGGAGGCTCTAGAAAGGGTCTCTATTTACTCTATTTTTTCTTAAAGATTTACTTTATTTTTAATTGTGTAAGTGCACATGCATGCACGTGCCTTCAGAGCTTTGGAGCTGGAGTTACAGGCAGTTACATGTACCTGACATGGTGCTGGGAACCAATCCTGCAAGAACAGTACATGGTTTTAACTGCTAAGCTGTATCTCCAGCTCCCATTTACTCTTTATTGTTAAAATCTAAGTTTACTGATCAAAGAACTCAAGAGCTGACAATCAGCGGGGCATGATGGTACACATTTTTAGCTTGGGAGGCAAGGGCAGGCAGATCTCTGAGTTTGAGGTCAGCCTGGTCTGCAGAGTGAATTCCATGTCAGCTAAGGCTACACAGAGAAACCCTGTCTCGAAAAACAAACAAACAAAAAAGGTTAACAATTATCTTCAAGCATTACCTTGTTACCTTCTGACTTCTGTTATCGTTAGTGATGAGTCCTCTATCATTCTAAATGATGCATATGGGGTCTTATAAAAATTATATTTTAAATTATATGTGTGTGTGTGTGAGCACCCATGGGAACCAGAAAAGGTTTATTGGATCCCTTGGAGATGGAGTAACATGCGTTTGTGAGCTGCCCTACATGGGTACCGGGAATCAAATTCACATCCTCGGAAGGCCACTGAACCATCTCTCCCAGCTCTGAGGTCTTTTTAAAATTGTTGCCCCAACTATCTGTTAATTTAGTTTTGTCTTGCTTAGTTTTGCTTCGTTCTGTAGTTTTCCCACAGCAGGCCTAGATACTGCTTTTACTTTATTATGCTCAAAATTGGATTTTATACATCAAGGAATTGAATTCTTGCATCTCTCTCTCCCTCTCCCATTCTTTTGTGCCTTCTCTCTCTCTCTCTCTCTCTCTCACTCTCGCTCTCTCTCTCTCTCTCTCTCTCCTTCTTGAATAGGTCTCATTATACATCTCTGGCTGGCCTGGAATTTTCTATGTAGCCCAGGCTGGCTGGAATTGAATTTTTCTATAGTTCTAAAAACCTTGTTTTCTTTCACTTGCTCGGTTATCACTCCTTCAGGACTGTTTTAGTAATGCATCTGTGGCTGGAGAAGCTCAGAGGCTAAGGTGCTGGCCATGCGAAAGGGAGGAGCAGAGTTCCGATCCCGAGAGCTCGCCGGAAAAGCTGAACAGACACAAGTCCACCTGTAATCCCAGTTCTCAGGAAACAGAGACCACGGATCCCTGGGGCAAGCTGGGCAGTCACACTGCCTGGAAGTGGGGAACTCCAGTAAGAGACCATAATGTACAGAGCTATTGAGGAAGACACCCAACCTCAACTTTGGGCCTCCACATATATGGGCCACTCACATACTTGTGTTTCTATACCTGTGAACACATACATGCACATCACACACATGTAATCCAGACCAGGCTGGCCTCGAACTCCTATGTGCTGGGATTGAAGGCCTGTGTCACTGTGCCTTGCTGGGGGAAAAACAAAAACAACAAACTTTTCATAATGAAAAAAAAAAATCATTAATGTTCTTAGTGCACAGAGGCATGAGCATGTAGTGCCCGAATAACGAGTGCCTAGGACTCGACTCCGATGCACAAGCAAGAGGGCGTTTATTTCAAGCTCGAGCTTGGATCACCACAAAATGGCGATCCCCCGCTCCAGGGAAAGGGGCATTTTAAAGGCAGAAACCACAAGTGGGTGGTTAGGGGGTTTCCGTATTGGTGTGAAGCTGATTGGCTGTCGGCAGGAACGTACCCTCACCGGTTTGGCCCCTGTAATTTCCTGGAACATTCAGTTCAGTGGGCAGGGAGAGGACTTTCCTGGAACATTCTGCCCCTGCAGGTCAAAAGTTTAGTTTCTCAGACCTTTAACTTGGCCCAAATAGCATCTGGAAAGCAAAATGGAGTTAGTGGTGTTGTTTTTGAGTTTCACAAGCAGAGTTAGAGAGACAGGAGGGAGGTCCCAGCAAGCCAGTAGCTCTCCTCTTGTTCCCCACTAACTTTTACGTGTGCCCAACTGTAAACAGTGAAACAGATGCCCAGCCTAGAAAGTCTTCAGTAATCATAAAAGACAAATCAAGGCCTGGAGGTACAGTGGGTTGTGAGTGTTCACCCAGCTTGTTCTAGACCCTGGGTTGGAGCAGACGGGAGGTACTGGAAAGCATTATCAGGTTTTCCGTGTTTCTTCCGTGTTTCTTCCGTGTTTCTTTCTTCTTCCTAAGTAAGACCATACAGTTGTGCACATCTGCAATCCCACCTGGAGAGAGGCAGAGGCAGGAGGCATTAGCATGTGAGGTCCAGCCTGGGCTACCTCAGTGAGATCCTCCCTCAGAAGCCTCAAAAACGTAAACAAAGGAATTAAAAGTAGCAGGCTGAGATGAGTGTCACGCAGCCAGTAACCCCCTGGGGCCTGCATAACACAGCCAACTGCCCTTGCTTCTCTTGGCTTCTGAACACATTAAAGACAGTTTAAAATCCCGTCATTTTAAGCTCGTTAGGTCACACGGTTCTAGTATGTAGTCCGCAACACTCAGAAAAAAATGTAGGTTTGTATTGCATTTATGATTTCAGGAAGCTGTTTGCTCTTGAAGGGATCTTTCAAAAGGAAAGATAGTGAAAGGGAAAACAAAGCCCTGGAGAGGAAATTTGATAAAAGTGTTCACAGATTGCTTACCTCCTTGAGTACATTTTCTTTTCAATTAGATTTTCTGGAGGCTTGTTTATTTCCTAATGTTTATATGATCAAATCTTTCTTATTTTTAAATTACTTTTATTTGGTCTAAAGAATTTCTGTTCTTCTACTTCTTTTAGGGATTTTTGTTTTGAGGGTTTAGTTTGAGGCACAGACTCTTGTAGTCTCACCTGACTTTGAATTCACTACATAGCTGAGGGTGGCTTTGAACTCTTGATCCTCCTACTTCCAAGTACCAGAACTACAGGCATGTGTTGCTGTGTGAGGCTATCGGTGCTTTTAATATAACTTTTTTTTTTTTTTTTTAACTCTTAAAAAGTAATTCTAGGCCAGCAAGATGGCTCAGGGGGCCGAGCCTGACAGCCTGAGTTTGATCCCCAGACCCACATGGTGAACTAAAAAGATGGATTCTTTCCAGTTCTCTCCTGGCCTGTCTCATACACCTCGGCACCATGTAAACAAACAAGTAAAGATTTTAAAATATGAAGTAACATTTAAAATTATGCTTTCTTCAAAAGAGTGCTTTGATTTACCACAGAGGATTAGTCTGATGTTTTCACTATTAGTTTTTAAATGCTTTTAAAACATTTTTACATTATTTATTTTGTGTCCAGGGGGCATGAGTACTTGGTGGCAGGTGCCTTGACCCACTGAGCCATATTGCTGGCCCTTATTATCATCTTTAAATAGGCAACTAATAGTAACTACCAACACCCACCATAGGTTTGTAGCCTACGAGCACGCTCTTTTTAAACAGTTTCTGTCTTTTTATTTTACAAGTGTGTTTGTCTGTGCACCACCTGTGTCTGGTGCCCTTGAAGGCTGGGTTTCGGACAGTCCTGCATTCTGGGGATGGAGCCGGGGTCCTCTGCAAACGTAGCAAAGACTCAGGATGCTGAGCTATCTTTCTAGGCCCAGCATCCTCTTTTGCAGCACCCACCCTCACACTTTATTTTCTTTTTATGCCAGGCAAGCTCTTATTTGTGAGGACCTTATTTACTGCATAGGCTTGTGAAGACTGTTTTTAGGAATCTATTCATGCCAGTGGCATTTAATAGGAGACTGAAAACATGAGCCATAAAATGTTTTTAAAATTGCCTTTAATGAGATTGTTTTCTCTGTAATCTGTTTTGTCTTTTGTTGTTGTTTGTTTGATTGATTGAGGGTTTTTTTTTTTTACAGTTTATATACATGAACATGGGTAGCCATTATTTGCAAAATCTGAAATCTGCAATAATGGTCCATGTTACTAACTATACTGGGTCAATGTTCCCTGCATTATACAACATCTGCTTGGTCACCAAGGGTATGAAAGGGTTAAAATCTTGCACTCGAATTGTACTTTGACCACTTTCTCAGCAGAGGCCAATCAATGACACTCTGTATGTGGTAGGTTGTCATCTTTTTATCTCCGCTGAGCTTCTGTAAGAACTCTGCCTGCCTTGGGGAACCTTTAACTCTACTTTGTCTACATTGGTTTCGCTTGCCACTCTTGCGTGGTTTTTCTGTAAGCTGAGTCTATCTTCACCTATTTTCTTTTCTTTCTTTCAAAACGTCATAGCCTAAGCTGGCCTCGAACTCACAGAGACCTGCCCACCTCTGCCTCCCAAGTGTTGGAAGTGAGGTTGTTCACCACCATGCCTAGCATCATTCATTTCCTTCTGTTGGCCTCCCTTGGCCTTTGGTGTCTGAATGTCTATATTAGTAACAGATTATGCGACTCATTTTCCTGTGATTTATGTTCCTATGCCTTGTAGTAGCAATCGTTTCATTGTTGACTTTAATCTTAGTTTCCACTTCAGGCTTCCTCCTTTTTATCTTTGTTCCTTCCACTCGGAGGTTTTTGCTTTGCTTCTGTTATCTTTTAAGTCAATCTGGAAAGGAAACGATTATCTCAACCAATTTCTGGAAGTTGAGAGACTTGCCAGCGTGGTCCCAGCGTTTTTTTTCATGAGATTGCACAGGATGCTGCCTGGTGCATTGGTCTTCTGAAAATGTCACCGGGGCTAGATAGTTGGGTTCTGGCCTTACCCACAGGGTTTCTATCTCAACGTCTTGTTCTTTGGTGGCTTGGCCAGTTCTCTTTAACAGCTCCGTGAGAGAGTCAGCTGACTTACCCCAGAGTAATTGGTCCAGGAGATTGAAGGAGAAAACAAACTGGGACTCTCAAATATCTTGCTGGGTTTTGGTTTCTGTTTGGCAAAATCTCATATAGTTCAGATTGGCCTGGAACTCAGAGTTCTATCTGTCCCTCTGCTCCTCTGTCCCTCTGCCTCCCAAGTGCTGGACTAATGTGGTATGTTACCATGCCCAGCAATATTCTTAATTCTGTATTGATACACTTACATACATCTAATAAAAATATCTAGTCTTTACATTCTAAGATAGTTTTATATGCTCTTGGTTTTTTCCCTTTCATTTTGAGATGGGGAATCACTGTGCTGCCCAGGGTGGACTTGAACTTGTAGACACAGTGATCTTCCTGTCTTGCCTTAGCCTTCCTGAGCATTGAGATGGCAGGCACACACTGTCACACCCAGCCCTTTTGGCTTCTTATGTATTCTACAGGTGTTTCTCATTATCTTTTAAAATTTATTTACAAGTTTTATAATTTCTAAAATCAATCTTTCACATAATATGTTCATTTTATATATATATATATATATATATATATATAACATTATATACATACAAACACACACACACTTTGCTTTGTTTGTTTTTGTTTTTGTTTTTGTTTTAGGGTGTTTTTGTTTTGTTTTGTTGTTTGTTTTGTTTGTTTGTTTGTTTGTTTGTTTCAAGACAGGGGTTCTCTGTGTAGCCCTGGCTGTCCTGGAACTCACTCTGTAGACCAGGCTGGCCTCGAACTCAGAAATCCACCTGCATCTGCCTCCCAAGTGCTGGGATTAAAGACGTGCGCCACCACTGCCCGGCTTATTTTGTTTTTTGAGACAGAGTTCCTCTGTGTAGCCCTGGCTATCCTGGAACTCACTATATAACAGGCTGGCCTCAAACTCAGAGATCCAACTTGCCTCTGCCTCCTGAGTCCTGGGATTTAAGGATCTATATATTTTTTATAATCTTAATTTAGACTTATCAAGGACTGTAGCTAAATATTATCCAGTTGATCAGGATTCCACCAGAATAAAAGGATCAGTACAAGATACTTAGCCCATGGTAGAAGGAATGAGGTCAGTCTTGAAAGTTGCCCTTTGACCTCTTCCATGCACCGTGGCAGGTACACACCCACACTCGTAAATGCACATGTCATGTGAACACACACACACATGTAATAAAATGAAAATTTAAAAATAAATTATGTATTTTCTCTCTATGTAGCCCTGGTTATCCTGGAACCTGCTATGTAAACCATCTATCATTGTAATCACAAAGATCCGCCTGCCTCTGCCTCCTGAGCGCTGGGATTAAAGGTGTGTGCCACCATGTCTGCCTATATTTTTAATAAGTAATTTTTTTCAAATATTTTTTCAAGGGAACAGTTTATGTGCTTATGACAGCAGGCTAAAAGTCCCAAATCTCACACTGCAGTGGGCTCTTTTAGCACGCGGGAGCCCTCCAGACTCCACGGAGAAGTGGACTCTTGGGCAGGCGCAGGTCTTTAGGAAATGGAAGTTTCAGTCCATAGGTAGAATTGCTTCTAGGTTCTGTTCTTATAAGACCTTGAAACAGACTGAAACAGGCCCCCAAGATTGTCTAGATTAATCTCCTTTATTCAAAGCCCACCAATTATGATCCTTAATCAATGTACAAAATGCTTTGACAGCAATGCTGAACAGCTCGTGAGTAGAAAGGTCCACAGCCCAGGCAGCCTGAGTACCCTAGCCACCCACTGTCTTAAGTGACCACAGCTTCCCTTACCCTCTGACAAGGACACCAAGACCTCCTTCACACGGAGTCAAACCAACACTGCTTCCTCAGTCCCCTTAAAACAAGCCACCTCTCCAGCCCCATTCTGTCCATTAAAAAAATACTGAGACAAGTTATACAGGACTTGATTCTTTTTCCTTTTTCACAGTCATTTAAAATCTAGGCGCCCGGGGTGTAGCTCACAGCTATAGATAGCACCTGCCTGGACTGTGCAAGTAATTCTGAATTTGATCCCAGCACAGGAAAAAAAATAAAAGCCTACCAATACACATATATATATATTATGTGTATGTATATGTGTGTGAAATATATATATATTCGTAGATGAGTTTTTCTAAGTTATTCCCCCTTCACTGATTTTTGTTTTTTGAACCACACCTATTTTGATTTTCACTTCTTAGCACAATTATCTCACGTAGAGATGTGATAATCATTGTCAGGTATTACTTAGTAGATATATTTAAGAATACTCTTGCCGGGCAGTGGTGGTGCACGCCTTTAATCCCAGCACTTGAGAGGCAGAGGTAGGCAGATTTCTGAGTTCAAGGCCAGCCTGGTCTACAGAGTGAGTTCCAGGACAGCCAGGGCTATACAGAGAAACCCTGTCTCGAAAAAAACCAAACCAAACCAAACAAACAAAAAAGAATACTCTAGACAAGATGATCCCTTGTTATTGTTTTGAGTTTCCTTTTTTAAAAGTTGCATTTGTTTGTTTGTTGTGTGCATGTGTGCATGTGCACACAATCCACATCATCATGCTGGTCCTGGGGATCTGGCTCAGCCTCACTCCCCCACTGAGCTGTCTCTGGGCTGTTGTTCTGAGAGGGGATCTCACTGTGCTATTCAAGTTGGTCTCAAACTCATGGGTTTAAATAACTTTCCTGCCTCAGTCTCCCAAGTTGTGCCCCATGGAGACCCTGTGAAAACAGGTCATTTCTTCTCCCACTCTCCTGACTAACTGTGGAGCAGAGCCAGTGAGTGGCGTGACAGTGCTGAGCTGCAGAGAACGGGACTGCTGCCCAGTTCCTTCTCTTTCTTCCTTCCACCTAAGTTACAAATGGCTTCAGGCAAACAGGGGAATGTTGTCATTAATTTCAAAACAGTGTCCATCAATCGTCTTGTCAGAACTCAGCCATTGGCCTTGCTGTTTCAGATGTTTTGGATGCTGTTTAAGAAACTGAAAGGGGGCTGGAGAGATGGCTCGGCGCTCAAGAACCCTTGAGGTTCTTCCAGAGGACCCGAGTAGGATTCCCAGCACCCACTTCAGGAGATTTACCTGTAACTCCAGCTCCTGGAGCATCTGACACCCTCTTCTGGCCTCTGTGGTACCCACAAGCACTCGTGTGTAAACACACAGACATAGACGTGCACATAAATACATTAAAATAACATAAATATTTTTAAAAAGGAATTGAACAATACATATGTAGTAGAATTAACCTCATAAAAACCATTTTTCTCTCCAACACTGCCATTGCTTTGTATCTATCATTTTCTTGTATAATTTTTTTGCATCCAGTATATACTATAGTATATGCTCATTTTCTACCTATTTCAAACTTTATTTAAATGGGGTCAGACAATAAATAGTATTCTGAATATTGATTTTTTCCATTCAATATTATTTATATATTTATTCATTGCTTAGCTGTTGGATATTCTAGGTGACTATGCCCAAGTTTGAATATATCGATTTATCTGTTAACCGTTGCATCTTGTTTGGCTTTGGTCGTGGCAGCCTGGCTGGAGCCGTGAGGGATAAAGAAAGGACAGATGCACGTACAGAAAAGCTGAGACCAGGAGGGCTGTGCTGGTTATGATGGAGTGAGCTACTCCACAACCACAGTGCGGGGGTGGGGGTGGGGGTGTTAACCCGTCTCTGCAGGAGAGCAGCCTCAGTTCCAGTCATCCTGGAGGAGGGAGCTGCAGTTGCTGGTTTGTGCACACATTAGTCAATCATGCATACATACTAATACTAGGACACACTGTCCACAGTGGCGGCACTCTGAACAGAGGGAGGCTTTTCTATCCCTCTGAGCCTCAGCCTCCGAAAGGAAGGCTTTGTCAAGTCACACAGATCTGAAGCATTGATGTCCTTGACATGCCCACACAAAACAATACACATTCCCTTCAGGCTTCTTTGGAGACCCACAGCTGATGAACATGGAGAATTGTTTCCAGAGTCCTGGCTATGTGATGCTGCAGTGACTAGCCTCACACTTGCCGCCTGTGTGCATGCAGCTATGTTCTCGAGAGGGTTTGTGTTGTCTTTCATTTGTCTGCATCCTGTTGTCTGTCTGCATCCTGTGCTTCAGCCATCACCAACCCACCCCAGAGTGCTCCTCCTTCCTCTCATCCTCACTAACATCAGGTTTCATAGATTTTAAAATGATTCTCCATCGGGTTAATATGAATGGGATTTAATTGTAACTTGCTTTACAAGTGCGGGTGGGCACCTCTCCTTGTGGTTATTGGCCTCACGGTTTTATTTTTTGTGAGCTTCTTGTCTGTTGCTACTTTTCTGTTAACATCTTTTTTCATTTTCTTATCAATTTGCAAATTGATATATTTTGTGTATTCTAAGTGCTGAGTCCTTGGGAGCTGTGTATATTGACTCACAGTCTCTTAGTCTGTGCTTGTTTTATGCTTACAGAATTCTTGTTTTGCGTTGACAGAATTCTTGTTTTAGTTGACAGAATTCTTGTTTTGCATAAGTTAAGTTGAAACAATGTCAAACTTACTGTTCTTTCCCCTTAATGTTTATGTCTAAAAATCATAAAAATTCTCCAGGAAGAAGTGGTGGCACATTTCTCGAATACCAGCACTTGGAAAACAGAGGCAGAGGATCAGAAGTTCAAGGTCACTCTTGGCTATATAGCAAGTTCAAGACCAGCTTGGGCTAATGAGACCCTATCTCAAATAACAGTAAAATCCTCCAATAAAAATGTTTAAAATTTGGCTAGCCATGGCGGTACATGGTTTTAGATTCAGACACTTGGGAGGCTGGCACAGGGCCACTTATGCCCAGGAATTGAGACCAGCCTGGATAACACAACAAGGCCACAGCTTAAAAATAAGTTACATTTTAGCTTTTATACTTAGTTTTTGCATATATATATTTGGATTTTAAAAATATCTTTATTTTATCTGTGTATGTCTGTGTGAGCGCATGCCATGTATGTGACATACGCTTGAATAGGGCATTAGATCTCCTGGGGTTGAAATTATAGGTGCTTGTGGATGCTGAGGACCAAGCTCAAGTCCTCTTCAAAAGCAGAAAATACTCTTAAAAGGGATCAGGAATCGATTCTATTTTTTCTCAGTTATGGATTGTTGGCTAGAGTAGTATGATTTCAATTGTATGAAGGATTTTTGATAGAAAGTTCGTCATGCTCCCTTACTGTGTGTACACCTAGCTCTCCAGTCTGGTCCCCTGGCAGGAACAGCAATCCCTAGGCTGTCGCCATGGTCTTTAGTATTACATCTGCTTGGTTCCATAAGACCAAGTATTGAGATTTATTCTTCAAACTGTCTTGGCTCTTTAATCTATCACAAGAGCTAAAGGCTCTCCAGAATAGTCTGTTGGGATGTGGTTTGAAATTTTATTTTTATACTGGTTTCCCATCCACAGATATGCTGCATTTTTCTGTTTGCTTATTTTATTTATATCTTTTCTTCTTGTTATTGTCTTGGCTTTTTTTTTTTTTCCTTGTTGTTGTTTGGTTGGTTGGCTTTGGTTTTAGTTTTGAAATGGACTCACTATGTAGCCTAGGTTAGCCTCAGGCTTCTACTCCTCCTTTCAGCCTTGCAAGGGCAGGAATTACAGGTGCCTGTTCTATAGAATCTCATGGTCTCTTTGTATTATGTCAATGTAAACATAATTTCCTGTTTTGTATGTTTCTTGGTTATAAGTATACACTAATTTATGGACTATTTCGAGACTAGAAACACAGTCAAAGCAAACATGAGTTGGCTAGTTTTGATTTTGTTTTTTTGTTTGTTTGATTTTGGTGGGTTTGTGAGTGAGTGTGTGTGTGTGTGTTTGTGTGTGTGTCTGTGTTGTTTGTTTGTTTTGTCAACTTGACACAAAGTAAAGTATTTTGAGAAGAGGGAACCTTAGTTGAGAAACTCCTGCCACCAGATTGGCCTGTGAACAAGCCTATAGGTCTTTTTCTTGATTAATTACTGATGTGGGAGGGCTGAGCTCAATGTAGGCAGTGCTACCGCTTGGCGGGTGGTCCTGGATGGTTAGAAAGCAGGCTGTCTAGGTCATAGGGAGAACACCAGTAAGCTGCATCCCTCCATGGTGGCTGCTTTAGTTCCTGTCACTAGGTTCCTACCCAGAGTTCCGGTCATGACTTCCCAGGATGAAAGACTAGAATCTTTAAGGTGAAACAAACCCATTCTGCCCACAGTTGCTTTTGGTCATAGTGTTTACCATAGCAAGGGAAACTCTGACTAAGCAGGACATCATAACCTAAAGGTCAGTCTGGGGAAGGTACAAGAGCACTTAGGAGGCAGAAGCAGAAAGATCTCTGTGAGTTCAAAAGGTCACCCTGTATATAGTGAGTTCCAGGACAGCCAGGACTATATGGAAATAGCCTGTCTCAAAAACACAAGCAAATAAAACCAAATAAAAATACAATGTATTTTTATTTTATTTCACCTGTGGGGGTGTTTTCCCTGCGTATGTCTGTATAGCTTCTTGGTACCTGGTGCCTGCAGGGATCAGAAGAGGGCATCAGATCCAGTGGAACTGGAGTTAAAGATGGCGGAGAGCTGCTAAGCGGGCTGCTGGGAATCAAACCCAAATCCTTTGAAAGCAGTCAGTGCTCCAAATACCTCCTTAATCCCACACTATAACTTTTAATAGCTGGAAGTTTTCAGATAATTGTAAGGATCTAGTCCTAGCGATTTCATTCATGCCATCCAAGCTGTTGACAGGAAGATACATTGTACACTCACTCAGAGCCGGTTGTCAGTAACAGACTACCTTCCTCTCTGCCCGCTCTCTTTATCTGGGATTCTTATAAAAATGGGGCGTTTGTGGCACCAGAGCCATCTTTCTGCATTATCCTCTTTCTTAGTCATTGTATCTTCAAGAGACAGTGGCCCCCAAACCCCTAAGGACAGCGGTCCTCTGAGGACTTGAAATTAAAGAGCTGTATGTACCTCACTCAGGCATTAGCAACCAGCTAATGTTTTTAAACATCTGTTGTTGTTGTTGGTTTGGTTTGGTTTGTGGGGGTGTTTGTTTGTCTTGTTTTCTTTTGTTTTGAACACTTCCATAACACCCCAGGAATGCCTCTAGACACAAATTGTTAAAGACCTGGAAAAAGTTTACCATTGACTGTGGTGACTCAGGCCAGTAACCCCACCCAGCCCCTGGGGAAGCTGAAGCGGGAGTGTAAATTTGTTTTCAACTCATCCTGCTACACCTCATGCTGCTTCCTATTTCCCATCTTGGTCCCAAAGCCTCTTCCCCCTGTCTGCTCTCCAATCTTCGTATCCCTCTCATGAGCTTGGCTCTCTCGGGAGCTTCCATGGTGGCGACTGATTCTACTGGGAGGCAGTCTGTAGGTGCTTGAGACCCCCCCTTTCCCCTCTCTTCTCCTCCTCTTCCCTCTCCTCCTCTTCCTCCTTCTCCCCTCCTTCCTCATCTCTCTCCTCCTCCTCATCCTCCCCTTCTTCATCCTCTCTCTTCTCCTCCTCCTCTTCCCCTCCTCCTCTTCCCCCTCCTCCTCTTCCCCCTCCTCCTTCTCCTCCTCCTCCTCTTCCTTGTCCTCCTCCTCCTCTCCCTTCACTTCCTCCTGTTCCCCCTCTTTTTTCCCCTCTTCTTCCTCCTCCCCCTTCTCCTCCTCTTCCTCCTCCTCCTCCTCCTCCTCCTCTTCCTCCTCCTCCTGATTTCACTAAAATGCCCAGGCTGGCCTTGAGTTATGAATTCCTGCTTCTACCTTCTGAACTGCTGGGATTACAGACCTTTACCACCAGGCCTGGAAAATGATTTCTTTACCCATGAGTTGTTTTGTCAAATCCAGTCGTTATGGAGCTGTAGAGACAGTTCACAGTTCAGAGTACTTCCTGTTTATCCAGAGGACCTGAGTTTGATTCCCAACATGCAAATCCTGCAGCTCCCACAACTGCCTACGAGTCCAGCTCTAGGGGGTCCAGTGCTTTCATCTGGTCTCCTGAGGTTCTGTGCTCACATGCACAAACCTCAATGCAGACACGTACATATGCACATAACTAAAAATAACAATAAAATGTGTTAATGACCCTGTAGTTCTGAAGATATAAAATAAGGAAGATAAAGGCAAGGTTGGGGGGGGTGTCTTTCTGCTTTATTATAGTTTGTTTTCAGATTTATCTGCTTATTTTTATGTGTATAAGTCTGTGTGTCATCTGCATGCCTTATGCCCGAGGAGGTCAGAAAAGGGTAGCAGAACCCCTAGAATTGGAAATACAAGCAGTTGTGAGCCATCATGCTGGGAAATGAACACAGGTCCTCTGCAAGAGAAACAAGTGCTCTTAGCTCTCCCCAGCCCTGCTGTATATATTTTTAAATGTTTATAGTTGGAACGTCCTCACCAAGATTGAAGTTTAGTTGTCGCTGAAAGAGCTCTAAGAGGAAACAGGTGAGTCAATGTGAGTTCTAAAAGCTAGTTAGGAAAGTGGAAGTGGCCTTACCCTTCTCATTTTGAGCTTGTTTACTTGCCCTTCCCTGATGGAGTAAGAGAAGGTCCTCACCAGGTGCTGGATGGTTTTAGGTCAACTTAACACAGGATAGAGTTATCTGAAAGGAGGGAACCTCGGCTGAGAAAAAGCCTCCATGAGATCCAGCTGTAGACATTTTCTTAATTAGAGAATGATGAGGCAGGGCTCAGCACATTGTGGATGGTGACATCCCTGGACTTGTGGTCCTGGGTTTTGTAAGAAAGCAGTCTGAGCAAGCCATGGGGAATAAGCCAGTAGGCAGCACCCCTCCATGGCCTCTGTATCACCATCTGCCCCCAGGTTCCTGCCCTATTTGATCATCTTCCTGCCCTCATGCTTTTGATGATGAACTATTATATGGAATTATGAGCAAAATAAACCCCTTCATCCCCAAGTTGTTTTGGTCATAGTATTTCATCACTTCATCACAACAATAGTGGCCCTAATTAGGACAGAAATTGGTACCAGGAGTGGGGTATTGATGTGACAGACCTGAACATGTTGTTTTGGGGAGGATTGTGGAAGGACTTTGGAACTTTGGGCTGGAACATCCATTGAGTGTTGAGAGCTCTGTGGGCTGTTCTGTTGAACTTTTCCCCCTAAGATTTATTTATTTTATTTATTTTATGTGAGTACACTGTAGCTGTCTTCAGACACACCAGAAGAGGACATTGGATCCCATTACAGATGGTTGTGAGCCACCATGTGGTTGCTAGGAATTGGACTCAGGACCTCTGGAAGAGCAGTCAGTGCTCTTAACCACTGAGCCTTCTCTCCAGCCCTCTGTTGAACTTTTAAGATAAGAGTGTTAAGAGGAGTGCAGATGAAGGCCTGGCTTGTGACATTTCAGAGGGAAGTGAAGACTCTACCTGGCCAATTGTGTGAAGAATCTATGGTGTCTGGTCAGCCAGAGCTGAAGAATCAGCTGTGATTAACAAGAGACCAGAAACACTAAAGTAAAATCTTTGTCTTACTGGGACAACTGGTCTTGGTTAGCTGAAGCTGAGATATTATGGTTATTAATAAAGAAGAGACAGTGTCATTGAAGTGAAATTTTCTCAGTAGTGTTTCCTGAGAGTCTATGTTCCAGAGGTGGCCAAGGCTGTACCTTATGATGGCAGCTGAACTTGTTAGTATAAGAGTCACCCTGGTGGTACTTTTGAAATCAGGAAGAGGTCATGAAGAGCAGTTGAGGCTTGGCACTGTGAGGGGGTAGGAGAGTCCATTAGAGAAGGTGTAGCCTCAGTTGAAGGCCCAGTTGAAGGGGTCATGCAGAGAAGTTGAGACTTGGCACCATGAAGAGAGCCTATGAGAGGCTATTGGTTAAAGTGTAGCCCAGTTGCAGCAGAAGACCCCAGCATTTTGGAGATGCCAGTACTATGGGATGACCACCAAGAACAGCAGCAGCTGTGGAGTGGATCCTGCCTGGGCTTAGAAGTGAAGCTGAGTATGCTGCAGAGGGTGGAGCCTAAGAAATGACCTTGGCCTTGGAGGAGCCAAGAAGATGGTGAGTGTATCCAAGACATTGGACAATGGCTTGATTTAATTGTGACTGTGCCCTGGTTCTTCCCTCTGGAATTATGAAATTATTTAACTTATTTTTGATTTTACAGGAGCTCATAGTTGAAAGACTAGATTTTTAAAGAGATTTTATGTTTTAAAAGAGACTTAAGATTTTTTTTAAAGAGACTGAATTTTAAAATGCTCAAACTTTTAAAAACAATGTGACTTTTAAAGTTTTTTAAATGTTTTACATTGTGTTGTTGTTAATGTGTGATCTTGGGAATGAACAAGAAAGGAAAGGTTGTGGCCTAACAGTGATATATGTTTGTGTCAAGTTGACAAGGGGTTAATTGTCCAGACTAGTTTTATGACACTTGATACAAGCTATAGTCATCTGTAAGGAGAAAACTCAATTGAGAAAATGCTTCCATGAGTTCTTGCTATAGGGCATTTTCTTAATTAGAGATTGATGAAAGACAGCATAGCCCCTGATGCCATCTCTAAGCTGGTGATCCTGGGTTCTATAAGAAATCAGGCTGAGCAAGCCATGGAGAGCAAGCCACTAAGCAGCACCCCTCCATGGCCCCTGCATCAGCTTCTGCCTCCAGGATCCTATCCTGCTTGAGTTCCTATCCTGACTTCCTTCAGTCGTGGACTGCAATAAGGAAGTATAATAAACCTCCTCCCCAGGCTGCTGTGGTCGTTGTGTTTCATCACAGCAATAGAGGCCTGATAAGGATGCTCCCCTTCCCCTGATGCTACGATGCAGAAGGCACTCAGATTTGGCCTCAATTTTGGACTTCTTCAGAACCATGTTCCAAAGAAACTTTTTAAAACTAATAATAATTTTATAAGTGTGTGGTATTCTGGATAGTTAAGATAGGCACAGGCACCCTTCACTAGTGACTTACATAAGTCCCTCCTTTCCTTATACGCAGGAAGGGACTTGTGGAGGAGCTATGAAGGGTGAACATTTTTGACTATGCCTTTATTTTCTCGTTTATGTAACTTGTTTATGATTTTGAAATTTTTGTGTTCCTTGGCTCATCATATAAGATCAGAGCTGGCATCTCTCTTGTCTGGCATTACAATTTAAGATCTGTGGGCACATGTATGAAGATCGAGCTAACAACAGAAAACCAAACCCAGAACCATGACAGTGATGTAGCTGATGACAAAAATGTGTTCCCATGCCAGCACCGAGCAATAAGAATAGTAGCAAACTAAGGTGATATTGTCAAAAGCAAGTAAATTTTAAGGCTAAAGATGTAATTCAGGGGATGGGATGCTTGCCTAGCATACACAAGGCCCTGGTTCAATCTCAGCACTGAATAAGCTGAATGTGGTAGTTCACACTTGTAATCCCAGCACTCAGGACGTGGAGGCAGGAGGATCAGACTTAAGGTCATGCCCAACTACACAGTCTAAGGCCAGACCGGACTACCTGAGACCCCATCTCTAAATAAATAAATAAAGTTTAAAGTTGATAATAAGGGGAAACTTGGGGAAAGAGTTTAGTGCGGAGGGGAGGTGTTCAGCTAGGAGATTCCCAAACAGGGTTGTAGGGCCTATTGATACGTTACGTAATGCTAATACGTACAGTTTATACAATCTGTAGCTTGTTGGAAAAGAACTTTTGATGAGGAAAAGCCAAGGACTGATAGGGCCTTGGAGAGGGGAAATGATATCAATTAACTGTGGTTCTTCAAATCATAACATCTCAGATCGGTAGGATGCAGGTGTGCTGACTACCGGAGGTGGCTGCTGCTGTGTGCTCCATACCTGGGCTCAGGCCTCCTTGAAAGTTAATCGTCACTGTCACCCATCTGCAGCTGGGAGGCCACTTATAGATCTGGGAAAGCAGATACCATCAGTGTTGGTTTCTGCTGAACCTTTTAGGTGAACAGGCAGGACGGCAGGAAGCAAGCACAGGAGGCAGCTACAGGAAGGATGCCCAGCTGGGCAGGATGAGGCCTCTCTGCCTACACAGCAGCAGACTTTGTATCTCTGTCCTGAAGAGCAGGGAGCCTATGATTGATACCAGTTACTCAGAACCACAAAACACACCAGAGCTGAAAGCATGGCTAGCCTTGCCTTCATAACAGTCCTCTTCATTCACAGGGTGTAGCAAGCTTGGGCAGAACCAGGAGCTCACTGAAGGATACTGGGGCAGCTCTCTGTGTCAAAGAAGGACCGAGGAGCCAAAATACAAGCATAGAAATGTGCCTTGGTTCAAGAAACAACAAGAAGGGCTTTGCAGGGCTCTTACCCACTTTCCTCATGTTCCACTAGTGCCTCTTTGCTCCCTCTGGATGACTGGAAATAGAAACAAGATTATTGCTATGGTCTAAATGTTGGCATATAACAGGTTTTCTGATGTCTCCCAGACACACTTGTAGCAAAGGCTTGCCCAGTGCAATGCTATTTGGAGGTGCTGTGGACTTTTAGGAGGTGGAGCCTTACAGGCGATCTTCAGTTATTGAGAGTACACTCTTGAAGGAGATTGCAGGACTGTCTTTCTGTGTGTCCTGGTTCATGCCATAAGCAGTTTGTCCCAAATATATGATTTCCATCCCTTGCTCAGAGCAATGTTAGGTTTACTCCTACAAATATGATAGCGAAGTGGGCTTTTGCTCATGTATCATCTAGAGTATAACCTGAAGATAGTGGAAATCAATGAATGAATCCAGCTATAATGGCAAATCCTGCTCCCATAGATAGTACGTAATGGAAGTGGGCTACTACATAGTATGTATCGTGAAGTCCAATGTCAAGTGAGGAGTTTGATAGCACAATTCCAGTTAGACCTCCTACTGTAAAAAAGAAAATAAAACCTAGGGCTCATAATATTGCTGGTGATCATTTGATATTTCTGCCGTGTAATGTTGCAAGTCAGCTAAATACTTTTACACCAGTAGGAATTGCGATGATTATAGTGGTTGATGTAAAGTATGCCACTAAAAGTCTTGAACTGAAATCTCCCGAACCATCAGTTAAAATGAACCTCTGTATTTCATAAGTAGCTGCAGCTGGGATTTCATTGTATTGATGGAAGGATGGGTAATGCTGCTGTCAGCTTGTGCTACGTTGTTTAAAGTGCGTGCAAACAGAAAGGGACCCCCTCTCTTTATAATCCCAGTTTGAAAATGGTAGACAAAGAACTGTTGACCTTGCCTAGGCCAGGCATCTCCTTGGACAAATCAACTCAGATGGCAATCATGTATGCAGGCAACAGAAGAAAAATGAACTATTGTGTGTCACGGTCCTGATCTGGCTGCCATGGCTGCCATCCTAAACAATGGAGAGCTAAACGAGTCAGGAGAATGGTCTGTTGTGTACATTTCCAGACAGAAATCCTGTACAGAAAACACAAACTGCTGTGGAGAAACCCGGCATTGGCCTGCTTTATGAGACTAAGAACAATTTTTGGCAACTTATTTACCAGTAATAATATATTTCCAGTTTATAATTAGCTATAAAAGTGTCTATTCGCCAAATATGAGAAACTAACAAATTCCTGGGATGAGACAGGATACATTTGAGGGTACTGCTGTAGACACAACTGTGAAGTTTCCCCATCCCTCTCCAGTCAATTTACCATGATGCTCCTTTTGAATTCATTTTTGAAAATTATTATTATTGTGTATGAGATGGGGTCCTGCCATACGGCTCCTGTGAAGTTGGTTCTCTCTGTTGGTTCCAGGGGTAGAAATCAGCCTTGGGTGGCAAGCACCATGGCTGCTGAGCCATCTGCCAGCCCCAGACTTGTGTCTCAATGGCAATCTGTTCTCTGCATGTAGAACATGCAGCTACTGCAACACTCGCATGCACCCAGGCATGCGCGGCTCTCTGCAGCTCCTGCTCCATCAGCTCTGTGGTAGATCTGCCTCGGGGCCAAAGTGAAATCCTCCCACTATAGAAGAAAACGGATGTACAGCTCATTGTTTCCCACCGTCTCATCACACACAGCCTCAGAGGATAGTACATTTGTAGGTGAAGGGTTTCAGGGCGCATTAGCTTACTATTCAGAAGACTTCTTAAGGCAGTCAATAGAAAGAATGGGAGTTGTAGAGTGCTTGCCTAGCATACACGGATTCTTGAGTCCAATCCCTAGCACCTCATAAAATCAGGCATCGTTATCCCACACACATCTGTAATTCTAGCAGGAAGATCAGAAACCCAAGGTCATTCTTAGCCACTTAGAGAAGTCAAGGCCATTCTGAGTTGTATGAGACACCGTCTCAAAGCCTTAAAAATGGCACTTGAGATGGCTCAGCAGTTAAGAGCACTTGCTCAGTTATCGTGAGGACTAGAATTTGGATCCCAGCACCTCTGTAACAACCCAGGTATCCCCACAAATGCCTATAACCCCAGCTCTTGCAAGGTTGTTGGAGCTTGCTGGCTTGCTGGTTTGCGGCCTTGCCTAGAAAGCATGAACTTGAGGTTCAGGGAGAGATCCTGACTCAAAAGAATGGACAGACAGTGGGCTGGATAGTTTTCTGTCGACTTAACATAGGCTAAAGTCATCTGAGAGGAGGGAACCTCAATTAAGAAAAAGTCTCCATATGATTGGGCTGTAGGTGAGCCTGTAGGGCATTTTCTTAATTAGTGATTGATGGGGGAGGGCCCAACACATTGTGGGCAGGGCCATCCCTGGGATGGTGGTCCTGGGTTCTATAAGAAAGCAAGCTGAGCAAACCAGTAAGCAGCACCCCTCCATGGCCTCTGCATCAGCTTCTGCCTCCAGGTTCCTGCCATGTTTGAGTTCCTGTCCTGATTTCCTTCAGTGATGAACAGTGGTGTGGAAGCATAAGCAAAAATTAACCCTTTACTCCCCAACTTGCTTTTGGTCATGGCATTTCATTGCAGCAATAAAAACTCTGACTAAGACAGACAGTGATAGAAGACACATGACGTCTCATGTAGCCTCATCAGCTCATGGGCACATCCACCCACACACAGGTACACATATATTCACACAGATATATTGCATAAAAAATCCACAAGCTTTTAAAAGCAGACAAATGAGACTGTATCTAAATATATTAAATGAGATGACCCCGGACTGATAACTATTGATAAGGCTCACCTGTTTGTTTATTTATTCCTGTGAATGGGTATGTGCAATGAGTTCAGGTGCCCAAGGAGATCAGAAGCATTAGATGTCCTGGAACTGGAGATACAAGTGGTTTTGAACCATTAGATATTGGTGCTGGGAACTGAACTCAGGTCCTGTGTAAAAGCAGTATACATTCTTAACCACTGAGCCATCTCTCCTGCCCCACAGGGGTGTCATCTTAATGAGCAGCTGAGCAACAGATCGGACGTCTCTGGATTAGATAAACATTAAGGTAACAGTTCTTAACCTGTGGGTCGTGACCCTTCGGGGTCCCATAGCAGATACTTACATTATGATTTATAACTAGCAAATTTACAGTTATGAAGTAGCAATGAATACTTTTCTATCTGGGAGTCACTACATGAGGAACTGTATTAAAGAGTCGCAGCATTAGGAAGGTTGAGAAGCACTGTTCTAAGATGTGTGATGAAATGCAAAAGGTGGGAACAACCGGAATTGAGCCCCTAGCCTAAGTCTTGCTAGGAGGATGATGGTGAGCAAGTGTTTAAACCTTAACGTTATTTGGGTATTTTTAAATAAAAATGAAATGCACATCATTTAAAACACCCATAAAAGTACAAATAACACAGCTAATAACACAGCTCTTCATGTATTATGAATTTCCCTTTCCTCTGCCTTTTGCCAGTGCTGAGGGTCCACAACTCTATGTTGGCTCCAGGCTTTGTCATAAATTAAATAGCTCTGGACTGGCCTGATGGTTCAGAGGTAAGGTTCCACTTTAGAAGCCTGACCGTTTGAGTATGGTTCTTGGGACCCACAGGGTGAAAGGCGACCTCACTCTGGCACCCATGCTATGGTAACCACATGAATGTCTGAGCCAGCTTCCCAGCCCAAATAAGCTGCCTTAAGAAGGACTTGTGTATCTGAGGACACTTTCCTGGTGTCCTACTTTAGGAAAACTCATTTGGTCAGGCAGAAAACATGTTTTTGTGCAAATAAGCTTAATGCATGGCTTACTAGAAGACAGCTACATTCCCATATACTGTTCTATTTGATTTGTTACATTGTCTCAGAGAATAGGAGGAGAGGCTGACCTCCTGAGGATAGAGAATTGGGAAAGGAAACACTACTTTATCTTTTCAGGTAATCCTGGGTGCTCTTCCTTCACACAGTATAAAGCAGAGCAAGGATTTTTTTTCTCTTGACGCACAGTAGCCATGCAGCACTAAAACTCTATTACAGAGCTTCCTGCTACATCTAGGATCCTTTGGGCTGTATTTTCATAAGATGGAAAAGGAATCTTTCCCTGTGCACAATTTGTGGCTACCATGCACTTCGCCAACTGAAAAGTATCAGTTTACTGACTTATGTATCTTAAAAATGTTTGCACATTTCATTAAATGGTATCAAAGCAATCAGAATCATTTATGTGACCATAATGCTCATAAGAGAACATCCTAGGAATCTGAGCCCAGAGAGACAGGCACAGCTCTCCCAATGCTTGAGTTTTCTCTTCAAATCTCATCTTGTTTTGGGCACTGAGGGTTGAACCCAATGCTTTGTACGCCAGGCAAGCATCACACAAGTGTCATGGAGCTACATAGCTGACTTGAAACCTCAAAGTTTCTCGCTGGCAACAAACATTGTCAATTGTCTTCTTTGAAATAATAGCATTGTTTCATTCACTTTCAGGTGATAGTGAAGGTACTTGAAAGCAGCAGGTAGGTTAGCTTGCGGCTCACACATTGCTACTCCAACAGCTAACAGAGCGTTTGGTGGATAATCCTTAGTTGTTCCATGGACTATGACAAAAATGTACATTCATGTCCAAAATTTAATAAGATAAGTATTTTTCTTGTTCCACCAAGGACACTCTTCTTCTCCTGTGTGTGCATCTGTGTGCATGAGTGTGTGTGTGCGCGTGCATATGTTAATGTGTATGGGTGCATGTGTGTGCATGTGTGCATGTGTGTGTGCACTTGTGTGTGAGTGTGTGTGTAAATGAATAGAATGACAACCTGTACAGTTGGTTCTGTAACATGGATCCCTGGCACAAATAACACCACCAAGAATGGGCCAGTGATGAGCTAGTTTTACAGGGAAAATGGTTTTGACTTCACAGAACCCCTGAGAAAAAAATTAAAAACCCTGAGGGGCCTGTGGATGAAAATACCTGTTTTACTACATTCTCTTGGCTTACTTAGGACCAAGAAAGTCACACTTTTTCTTCTCCAAATTAACTCTATTGGTCCATGGGCATCTTATATTTGGCATTATAGGAAAAACGGAAGTCAAGAATATTTTTTTCTTTGTAGCTAACTGCTTTTGGAACTGATAGCATTGTTGTCTTATTTCACACGTGGATCTAGTTAACTTTTTTCTTCAATATACTGATCTTCAAAGCTTCCCTGTTTTGACTTCCTTTCCATTTCCCTCTCTGCTCAGGAACAGCCGTAATTAGCCCTTTAACTGGCTTTCTTTTATCTTATGTGTGAGTGTTTCCCTTGCATGTGTCTCTGTGCACCATGGGTGTGCTTGATGTCCATAGAAACCAGAAGAGGACATCAGATCCCCTATGACTGGAATTATGGATGGTTGTGAGACACCATGTGGGTACTGGGATCAAATACTGATCCTCTGGAAGGGCAGCCGATGCTACGGTCCACTGAGCGGTCTCTCCAGCCCCCAGGGGAAAAATAATAATTCTTGAACTTAATGTTTTCTGTCCTCTCTTGCTGTAATTTTTTCTGATTATTTCTTTTATTGGAATTGTTATTGCACTTATTTATTTTGTGTTGGAGGGTGCTGTGGCTATGTGTGGAGATCAGGGACAACCTGCAGAAGCCGGATCTCTCTTCCTACCGTGTGGGTCCTGTGATTGAACTCAGGCTGTCAGGCTTGGCAGCAAGCACCTTCATCCACTGAGCCATCTCGCCAGCTCTTCTCATTCTTTCCCCTTTTTCTCGGCGTGTTAGTCTTTCTCCCGTTAACTCTCAGAAACATCTGTGGCATGGTCTATGTCAGTTCATCTTAACCGCTTCTTCGTCCTTTTCTTGTTTGTTGCTGTTTTAATGTTCTTACGGTATCATCATACTTTCTGCTAGAGTCTTTTATCTTGCTATCTTTTTGGCTCCCTACTTCCTCCTTTGTGATTTTTGCTCCCCTTTTGAAGCTGTGGCCCCTTACATGCTGAAGAAGACCTAGTTACTACCAAACAGAATAGGAACTGTGGGGTTTTACGGCTCCAGCACCAGTAATCATTGGCACTCCCTGTCAGAATTCTGGCAGTTTACAGCTCTGGTACACACGCCTGATTCTTTTCCTCGGGTCTGACACATAGAGCGGTTATGACATAGCAAGATGACATCTTCTAATTTCTGCTGCTGTGGGAGGATGCGGCTTGTGTCCCTTGTCATTTTCATCAGCATGAAGAGAAATTCTCCCATGGCCTCTCTACCATGACTCTTCCTGAGCTTTTCTGGGAACAGAAGAGAATCACTTCTGTGATGAGTTTAGGAAAATGGACTGGGTAACCTCTTCCTTCATCTGTCTGCCAAATGTAGAATCTTCTCATCATCTGCCGTAAGATGCCCTTGGACAAGAACCACCTTGATAGGAAGGGCCGTGTTAGTTACTTACTTATTTGTCAACAGCATCGTTTGTTTGTTTGTTTGTTTGTTTGTTTGAGGTGGGGTTTCTCTGTGTAGCCCTGGCTATCCTGAAATTCACTCTGTAGACCAGGCTGGCCTTGAACTCAGAGCTTCACCTGCCTCTGCCTCCTGAGTGCTGAGATTAAAGGCGAACATAGTTTTAGTTGCTATAGTTTGTGTTGCTCGTAGTTTGAGAAGATGGTCCGCCATGGTAGCGGAGTTTGAGGCGGCTGCTCACAAGGTATTCCTGATCAGGAAACAGAGGTAAAGGCTGCTGCTCAGCAGTGAGTGCTCTCATTTTTGTTCAGTCCAGACCTCATGGTAGTGTTGCCCACACATTTAGGATGGGTCTTTCTTGATCTCTTAAGTCTTTCTGAAATATATCATCATCATCATCATCATCATCATCATCATCATCATCATCATCATCATCGAGATAGGATCTTACTAAGTAGACCAGGCTAGCCTGGAACTCACTACATAGACCAGCATTCCATCCCTGGCCCATACAATCTTGTTTTTGTTTCGTAATTTTGTTCAACTCTAAAAACCCCCATAGTCTTAGCGGATCCCAAGACTGTTCAAAAGTCCAAACGACTCTCCTGAGACCCAGGACACTCTCTTAACTGAGAGCCTCTATAAAATCAAAACACAAGCTGCATACTTCCAATATAAACTGGCACAAAAGAAACATTCACATTCCAGAAGGGATGAATGCAGGCACAGTAAGGAAAGATTGGACTAGAGGAAGAGGAAGTAGGGGAAATACTGAATCCCGCAGCTCCATGTCAGGCAGGTCAGGCTTGCGTGGGAATCATTCAGGTCCCAAGGGTCTGGGCAGCCCCACCCCCTCAGCTCTGCTGCCTGTGGTTGACATCACCAGCTCCACTCTACTCCGTGCTTTCCCCAGCACACGTCCCCAAGTCAGGCTTGCGTGGGAATCATTCAGGTCCCAAGGATCTGGGCATCGCCAAGAGCTTCTTGTTGCACTATACTCGGTAGCCTCTCAGAGCCTACTTGAAGAAAGTCCGACTCCACCAACACTGCTTTGTTCTCAACAACCTTCTGGAACCTTAGCAGAAGTCTCCAGAGCCCCTCTTATAGCTGTCATGCTATGCTGCCAGCTGAAGCTGGCCCTGGCCCTGTGACCCTCAGCTGCACCCACCTCAGAGTCTTCCAGACAGATACTGGGAACCTTCCTCAGGAGGTTCTTTTCAAGCAGGGAACCCATTCAGTGGCAGACTTAGTCTCTGTTCTCTCTTTTCAAATTAATTTGTGTCTTCACAAAGTAGAGCCCTGAAATTAGTCAATTACTTGTTTTGCTTTGTTTTGTTTTTGTTGTTGTCTGGGATTTGTTTGTTTGTTTGTTTGTTTGTTTGTTTTGAGACAAGTTCTGACTGTCTGGAACTCACTCTTTAAACCAGGCTGGCATTGAACTCACAGAGATTCACCTGCTTCTGCCTCTCCAGTGCTGGGATTAAAGAAATGTGCCACTCCCCCTCCCCAGTTGGCTCATAGTTTATTACTTTTCAATTCAGCTTCATTCAGCTTGTCAGGGCACAGGTAGAGTGCAGCTAGATTCTTTTCTAGAATATGACACAATGGCCTCTGGTCCAGTCCAGGAGGACAGTCTCTGCTCCCTTCTGAACATCACAAGCTGGGCCTCTCAGTTAGCATTTCTCTCCACAACCTGGTATCCCAGACTCCAGCAGAATTACTGAATATATTCTGTTAGCATTCTAGAGCTTCTGTAGCCCACAGCTTCAACTGGTCCACATTCCTCCTGCAAGCCAGTTCCCAAAGCTTGGGAACCACATGGTCAGGCTGACCACAGCATTGGCTTCACATCTTGGTGCTAATTTTCTGAATTAATTACTTTTCTTATGGCTGGGACAAAAGCAACTTAAGGGAGAATTGATTTTAGCTGTAGTTGAGAATCCAGTCGGTCTTGGCGGGAAGCCATGGCAGCAGGAGTGTGAGGCAGCTGGTCACGTTGAATGTGCAGTCGGGAAGTGGAAAGATGGATGCTGGTGCTCAGATCACGTTCTCCTCTTCACTCTAGAACCCCCGCCCATGGGATGGTGTGTGTGTGTGTGTGTGTTCGTACACGAGTGTTGAGTCTGCAGAGTCGGACCCACTGAAGATTAAGGGTGCAGGCAGTTTTGAACCACCTGATATAGGTGATGGGAACTAAACTTGGATCCTGCGGAAGAGCAGAAAGTGTTCTTAACCACTCGCTGATTTCTTCCCTGCTGGTCCAGTGGTTAGGATTCTGTTTTCTCGCTCACTGAGCCATGCCCCACTCCATAAAGGTTCTAAATCTCAACGACCTGACAGTGAAACTCAGTGTTCACGGGAGCCCTGCATTTGGAGAGCATAACCTTCCAAGCCACCGTACTTGGTGGACCCTGGACTCTGGTTCAGAAATAAGGAACAAGTTTTGGATAGCAAAATATACACACTGAGAAGCTTTTGGTGAGGCAAAGTGTGTGGCTTTAAGCTTTTGACTTTGGAGTGTGCTGTCATGTTTTAAAGAAGTGATATTAAGCCAGGTGGGTCTTTATATGTGCAGCTTTGAACTTTTGCAAGAGCCTTTTAAGTCTTAAGCCGCCTCTTATTTTGATCTTGGCAGGTTGCAACAGCTTGTGTCAGGGCAGAAGCTTGCAACTTGCATATCCACTAAGGCAAACCCACACGTGCTGGGCCTTAAGCAAAGATACAGACCGGAACAATACAACTCTCAGGTGGGGCTCAGCACGGAACTCAGCTCCATTCTCAGCTTTCAACTCTGGCTCTGGTCTTAGGCCACCTGTGTGGGCTTTGTGGAAACTTCAGAAGTTATTTGGAGAATCTAGAGAACCTCAAAAGCAGGCACAGCCAAAGCCAGATGTGAAGTCGAGGAGAAAAACCATGATTTCATGTGTGCTTCTTTTAGGAACCTGTAGCAGAAGCGTGGCTGCTGTTACAACACAAACTGGCCAAATCCATGTGAACATCGGGGCCCTTGTGAAAAATGGCTTTAAATTATTATTGTCACTAGGAGGTTTCTGTTTCATGGTAATGGCCTTTTTTAAAATTTACCTACTAATAGTTTTTGATGCTAGGATTTAACTTTTGTAGTCTTATGCCTACTAGGCACATCTAGTCTCTGTGGTAATCTTGTCTTGATCTGGATGCTGGTTACTGAATGTGGTTTCCGTGTGTTTGTGAAAATGCATTGAAATGCCCATTTGGTTTATATACTTTGTATATGAATGTTTACTTCAGAAGAAAGTTTATTTGAAAAATGATTAGTAGACAGCACTATTTGATCACAACTCATTCTATATGTACCTTTTCTTTTGTCATTTTTCTTCCCTTCCTCCCTCTCTTCCTTTCTTTTTCTTTCTTTCAAGACAAGGTCTTGTAATATTACAGAAGCTGATCTGAACTCTAGGCTTAAGCAACCTTCTACCTTGGCCTCCTGACTAGTAGAAAATCCCTTGTGGGTCACCAGCTCACTTGTATTTTAGGCAGATATCTTTTTTTTTAAGATTTATTTATTTTATTTATATGAGTACACTGTAGACACACCAGAAAAGGGCTTCAGAACTCATTACAGATGGTTGTGAGCCACCATGTGGTTGCTGGGAATTGAACTCAGGACCTCTGGAAGAGCAGTCAGTGCTCTTAACCACTGAGCCATCTCTCCAGTCCCATTAGGCAGATATCTTAATGCTTGTTATGGTTTTAGTCTGAACTGTCCCCTGCTCAAGCCCCTGTGTTTACATGCTTAGTCTCAGTGATCTTGGGGGTGGAGGGAGGGGTTATGGAACTGGGCTCTGCCAGTAGACATGGGTCACTGGGAGCAAGCCTTAAAGGTTATGTTTGCATCTGGGGCTGGCCCACAAATCTTTCCTTCCTGGTTTGCCAAAACATAAACAACGAAAGGGGCTGGAGAGATGGCTCAGTGCTTAAGAGCACTCACTGCTCTTCCGAAGGTCCTGAGTTCAATTCCCAGCACCCATATGGCAGCTCACAACTGTCTGATGCCGTCTCCCAGTATGCAGACATACATTAGATAAAGTACTCATATAAATAAATTACATAAATAAATCTTTAAAAACAAACAAACAAACAAATATTAGCTCCTGCAGCCATGGACAAGCTGCTGCAGTGCCCACACCTTCCATATTGTGACAGACTGTACACTCTGGAACTGGGAGCTAAAATAAACCTCTTCTCCCTGAGAACCTTCAATGAAGTTTTTGTCACAAGAAAAGTAACCACCACACTGCCCAAACAATGTTAATTAGACATCCTTTGGTGAGAAGCTAAGTGTATCTTAATGCATCATCTAGTTCATCTATACTTATGAACTTTCCAGCATAAGTTCGAGGCCAGCTTGGTCTACAGAGTGAGTTCCAGGACAACCAGGGCTACACAGAGAGACCCCATCTTGAAACAAAACAAACAAAAAACCAAGCAAACTTATCAGCATAGAGCGCTTTTCAATAGTCCTGTTTTAACACTTGTCCTAATTTATTTATTGACATGATGTGCGTGGGTGCGTCTGAGGCTTTTGCATGGCACAGCACGAATGTGGAGCTCAGAGCACATCTTGAAGGACTGAATCCAGGGTTTGGGGTTTGGCAGCAAGCACTCTTACCCACGAGCCATCTCATCAGCCCATCCGTTACTGCTCTAAACTGTCGTGTAGAGGAAATCATGTCCTGCTTACATTCCTGACATTACTAACATATCAGCGTATTACCTATTTATTTGCTTACCAATAATACTGTAAGTATCTCTATTTTACATTAATCTACGTATTCTGTGTGTGTGCATGCAAGTGTGTGTGTGTGCGCGTGCGTGCGTGTGCATGTCTCCTTCCATCGTGTGGGTTCTGCCATCAGCCCTGCCTTTACTTCACCAGCCATCTTGCTGATCTCAAGTTCCTCTGTTTTTGATATCTGCTTTGTTTTCATTGGTCCTTCAACAGTCTTATTTCTATCTCACTAATTTATGTTTCACTTAATTTTTTTTTGTTATATTTTCTTTGAATTTACCCTATTTTTAAGAGTACCAGGTTCTTTTTCTTTTCTTTTTATTAATTCACTAGATAAGTGTATTTATGTAGGTTGTCTGTGAGTGGGTCACGCATGCCGCAGGAAGCATATAGAGGTCAGAGGACAACCTCAGGAGTCGGCTCTCTCTGTCCACCATGTGTTCTAGGAATCAAGTTCTGATAGTGTGGTTGGTGTTTTTAACCTGCTGTGATGTCAATCTTGATGTTCACTTGACTGGATGGAGTCCAGTAAAAGGTGGTGACAGGGCACGCCTGTGAGGGGCTTTCTTGATAACATTATTTGCAGAGGGGCAACTCACCCTAGTTGTAACAGTCCAGGAAAAAGGCACAAGAGAGACACTTCCTTTTCTGCCAGCTTACCTTCACTCTCGCTGACAAGGTCATCTACCTTGCTCCTTCTGCTGTCATGGGGCTTTCC